>MU843491.1:0-204011 GCA_030867255.1 Colletotrichum somersetense | reverse complement strand
GGTACAGAGAAGGTCCCAGAATTCCTCGAGACCATCGGCGCCAGCCACCTTGCACGCCATGCCAACAACGGCAATATCTGAATTGGAAACTCGCCGAGGAGCTGCCTCGAACACTATAGAATCGTGATCGGCCAGGTGGATAACATGCGGGCGAAGCGAACGCATAAGAGAGGGAGGGACACAACGCTCCGATCCAAACTCAACAATGATAGGGTTGTTGTTGCTGGCGTTGTTCTGTAGACTGGCGGCCTGAACGACGCTAAATGATTTCCACCATTGTGGTGGGTGAACAAGAATAGACTCCAGTGCTTGCTTATGCAAGCTGTTGTCGGTCAATATAGACCCGTCACTGTTTGACCGGGTGGGAAAGACAAGGTCTCTTGCATCGGCGAAGTGAAATTCCGGGTTCCTATCTGTAAATGCCAATAGAGCGTCCATATATTCAAGGTTGTGATTGGCGTGAAACGGGCCAAGAAGGCCGATTTCAGATGCAATGAGCGACGACTCACGCAGCCGCTGCTGCAGTGCCCGAATATTCGTTGCTGCGGTTGTTACAGTGGCGCGTGTCTCGTCAAAGTGAACCGAGATGTAGGTCTGACAGAATTGGTTAGCTCATCAGCCAGCAAAGCACGGGATGATGCAAAGACGAGATCTCCAAGCTCGTTCCATCGATCGGATGGGTGAGTTGGATTAGCAGCCGGCAATGTTGCATTGAACTTACACCTTTAAATTCATCCAACGCTAGAATCCGCCTCGCCTCTTCACTACCCTCGGCCGAGTTCCATGCCACGCTGAGAGATTTGGTCGGCTCCGATGAGTTCTGAGCATCGACCACCATGCCGACAAGTAGACCAAGACGCATAGCGGCAGCGCCATACTTTATTAAAAGTTCCTTGTTGTCGCCAGCGCTGGAGGCGGCAAACGCGCTTAGAAGCCCCGTGCACAAACCGAGCGTCTCCGTGTTGGCGACATCGCATCCCGTCCTTTCGTTCTTTTGATTGATGAATGCCGCGTATTGTGTAATCTGATATGCGACGACAAGGGGTACGAGAAGAGTGTTCGGTAAAGGATAGCCCGTATCGGACCATCTCTGTGAACCTTGAAAGGCTTCTCGTAAATCGCGTAGCTGCTTTTTCCGTTCCGGGTCTGAGTCTTTTAGACTTGGAACTGAAGCAGTAACAGTTTCCCAACACTCAGGCAGGCTCGCCAGAGTCTCAAGCACCCAGTCGTACTGCGTGTTCCCTACAACCACTTTGGAGAGCCTCTCTAAGCCAGTACGGTCAAAGTCAAGGGCGAGGGGCCCAAACAGTAGAATGCTGGGCCCGTGCGAGTTTTCGAGAAGCTGGTTGAAAGTCAACATGATGATGAAATCACGCAGAGTTGAGCTAGTGTTGAGAAGAAGTAGTGGTAGAGTGGAGGGTAGGGCGACGTGTTAAAGAATTAAGAAGGAAATCTACTGAAGATATATGTGATACCAGAGGGTATTTAAGCTCTAATTTCCCGAATTTGCTGTCATTGACGCACATGAAAGCCATTAGCAAAGGTATCCACGAATAGTAACTAATAGACGAGCTTCAGAAGACAACCATGAATCCTTGATTTACGCCACCACGCTACCCTTACATTGCCGGCTATCAGGCTTGGATACCGTAGCACGATAGGTTAGGCCCGAAGCTGTCAATCAGTAAACTGGGGTCTAGCCATTAGTCAATCGCAGTGCTTTGTCGTTTGATCTACAACAGCTTGAGTCGTAGCTAGAATCGCGTAATGCGAAAACCCTGTGTTGTCTCCAATGCATGGTCAATGGCCGTCGATGTGTGAAGCTAGCACCATGTCGTCATCAGAGTTCTAGGGGATCCACAAAACCGATTCTAGATGCGATACTCTCCACGTTTGTCATTGTAAACCTATGCGGTGACTTTTTCCACTCGAACGGGCTATTTTACAGCTTCTTCCCTCCCACAAGCATAACTCTAAACGGAGAGTGTTGTATATCTATCTTGGCAATTAGATAAGATTTTGACTTTCTGTGCCAAAACCTAAGTGTAAATCTGACAATGAGACTTGTATGAAACCCCAGGATTAGTATACCTCCAGTGAAGTACTAGATAGGATCATTCCTACGGGGGTTAGCTACGGATTCCAGACGTGGCTGTAACACTTGAAATCTTTGAACTGAATCTTAGACTAAATATCAACTTAGCAGTGGTGTGTGCTTGTTGATGACGTTGCGGTTTTTGTACACGAATGGAATAGATATCTTTGACCGTAAAGCTTAACCTTAATATAGGTACAAATTTTTTTCAGTTTCCTTGACAAGCCAGAAAGTCTAGCCGGAGACGGATGAAAACGCCTGTCATGTAAACTCTAAAAGGTAAACTTCATCAGGGCTGTAGTCCCTAAACCCTTCAACGGCAATCAAGTGCCTGTAGTGGTCAGCAAATGCCGGGCGAGATGAGAGTGCGTAAAATCACATGGCAAGAGCCTGGTATATGGGAACATAGCTTGCAAGTCATATTTGGCTATTCTGTTGTGCATTCTTTTACACAAAGATTTACACAATGATATCACTTGAGAGAGATAGTGGGTTTGCAGGGTGGCACAACTCAGAATCAAGAAAGACAGAATAACAGCGCACAGGCGGTAATTCGGTTGGCACTCAAAAACCCCAAGAAAAAGGGCGCGTCCCAAGTCCGGAACACTCATATGGATTTAAAAAGTCTATCACTCAAAGCAAAGCAATCGTCAACTGTAGTGAACGTCGATTCTCTGATACAACCCAAACAATAAAGATAAAGAGTAGCTTGTGCGTATTGATTTCACTATGAACATCCGACCATTCGAATAATGGACCTATACTACATTCTGTATAAACACCCAAGTAGCTAATTGACAGCATTTGTCTGCTTGTTATAATCCTCGATAGTCGTCTTGACCATGTCCTCAGGGTCAAAGTGCCATAACTTGTATGATCGATCCTTTACTTCCTCAAATGCCGTCTCGGCTTTTACTCTTTTTTCGGGGATGGCCCAATCCTTTTGTTGGAAGAGATCAACAACTCTGCGGCTACTGTTGACCAGCCATTGTGTTCTAGTGCGTCTCTTCTCGTCGAACACCTTGAAGGCTGTTTGTAGTGCCTCGTGTCTGGCAGAGACACCATTGCTGTGGACAGATTTAACAACTTGTTCGAGAAGAGTAATTAGGCATAGGGCGTCCTCCACGCCACAACTTGCCCCGGTACCGTGGTGGGGAGTGCTTGCATGCGCAGCGTCGCCGGCCAAGACTATCCTGCCCTTGTTGTAATAAGGTGCAGGGTAGTCCCAGGAATCGAACAGCGCCCACTTCAACATTTCGTCAGGAAGTAGAGCCACAAGGTCTTTGACAGTCTGGCTCCAGCCTTGGAAAGCCTTTTCGACATCTTTGCGTGAGCCTGTGCTCACCATCTGCTGCCAATCAGACCATTCGCTATCGTCGCTGAGAAAGGCAACAAAATTCATCATTGTCTGGTTCGCAACAGGGTAGTGGATGATATGTGCGCCAGGACCAATGTGCATATGGAAGTTACGCCCTTTCCAATCGCCGAGAATTTTGTGACAGGCATCGTAAGGTAAAAGACAGCGGTACGCAATTTTGTGAGCGAAATGTGGGTAGGAGGCTGGGTTTCCTTCCCCAATTATCAACTCGCGGACGCGGGATTTGATCCCATCGCACCCAATGACTGCGCACAAAATATGGTCAGTGTAATTCAATGCAAAAAAGCGTACAGTAAACTGGTACGAACCTGCATCAGCGTAAGCTTCTTCCCCATCGGTAAACTTCAGTACCAGCTTTGAGTCTGGTCCATGTTCTTCAACGTCGACAAGCCGTTTTCTCCAGGAGACAACATCAGGAGGCAGAAGTTTGACTAGAGATTCAAGCAGCATATCTCTCCTAACCCCCTCGAACCCCCTGGGCCCAGCATCAAGTTCGCAGAGAGGAGTCTCATAGTATGGATCCTCCGGCTTGGGCTGGTCATAGCCGTTGACCCAGCGCAAAAAGTCGTGGCCGCCACAGTCACTGAGTGGTACAGAGCCGCTGCTATACAGAGCTTTCAAAATGGCCGGGTCAATCATACGCATGCATCGTTGACCAGGGCCCGAGAAAGCCACACCAGCCCCAATCTCGCGTGGGCCACTCGACTGCTCGTATACGTGTACTTTGATATTGCGCTTGTGAAGCCCAGTCGCAAGTATGAAGCCTACGATGCCTCCGCCAACGATGGCAATAGAAATAGGGGGCTGTTGGGTGGTAGGTCTCATTGTGACAAAGTATTCGTATATAGTGTTGAATCAAAGATCAGCGATGCAATTCAAAGTCTATCGAACCAGAACTAATGCTTCCTGCGCAGGCAGGTCGGCAGACGACTTTATCTGTTGTTGTATGATGCGAGGCGGCCTGTTGATTCAAACATCGTCTGGAATCGGACTCGCAATATATCTTGGCATACTCCAGAACCAGGGATCAACTTGCAAAGGTGGAACGACCGGTGACATTCTTCACACTCCAGAAGATTCGGGTGTTCGAGAACCAACCTGACATAACCAAATAGACTTCACTCATTTGCAAGAGGACCTGACAGGTGCGTGGGTATTAATTAGTGAGCTCGTGAAAGACCTGACAACAGTTGATCCAGTCCAAAAGGAACAGAGCCGGGTTGCCCACAAAGTTTATTAGCTTCCCTGTCAGTCAAACCTTCTGATTGGAAGGATATACCAACCTTGGAATGTGCTTCAGTAACTCCGAGCTCCGGCGTGGCAATTCAATGACGTTGCTGATTCGAGTAATGCGGATACATTAAACCCGCCCCCAAAAACACCGGGGCCGATGAACTTTGTTAACATTTTGTTTGTAAAAATAAAAATAAACCAAATAAAAAATTGCATAAAAAGAGTTTTTAAAATCAGATTGCCTTATAGCATTTAGCCTTATAACCTGGTTTACCTCTTTGAGCCCTGGCTAAAACCTTCTGAGCTTTTTCTCTATGCTTTTCACTTAAACTTCTCTTTGCAGCACTGGGTCTCTCTAAATCTTTTCTTTATGCTCTTTACTCAGACCTCTCTTCTCAGCACTCTGTCTTGAGGCTTTATTTTGTTGATTGATAACAATCTATTTGCATGAAACCCTATCGAATTCGCCCTTCATGTCGTTTTCAGTCACTCCTCTATCGGAAAAGCATGCTCGTCCTGAATCCGAAGAAACCCACCCTTCGACCTTGAATAATGTTGTCCAAGAGCGAGACATATCCTCTGGGAATGAGGTCCCACAGTCACCTAATCCTCCTGCTAAGCCAGACGGTGGTTTTGTGGCTTGGATGCAGGTCGTTGGCGGTTTCACTTTGTTCTTCAACTCATGGGGCATCCTCAGCGCCTTCGGCGTCTTCCAAACTACGTACGAATCGGGTGCACTGTTTAGGGAGAGCTCTTCCAACATCTCCTGGATTGGGGCTGTTCAGTACTGCACTGCCATGGTGACAGGTTTCTGGGCAGGACCCGTCTACGACCGTGGATATCTACGGACGCTACTAGTCATCGGCACCACCTGTGTTGTGGTGGGACACATGCTCCTTAGTCTTTGCCATGCATACTGGCAAGTAGTGCTCGCCGAGGGCTTTGTGATCGGTACTGGAGCAGGCTGTCTTTTCCTCGTTTGCATTTCCACCCTTCCGCAATATTTCGACAAGAAGCTCGGGCTCGCTGCTGGAATAGCATCATCAGGGTCTTCGTTTGGCGGGATCGTCTACCCTGTCGCCTTCTTTCAATCCGTCGATCGAGTCGGATTTGCATGGGCTGTTCGGATCATTGGATTCATTGCATTGGCTACTCTCATGATCCCTCTGTTTGTAATGAAGGCACGCGGAAAGCCAGGGAACCCGCGCTCATTTGTCGATTGGACGGCCTTCAGAGATGGTCGATACATGACATTCGTCGCTGGCACCGTTTTTGGTTCCGCCAGCGTACTTATACTCAACACTTATATCAGCTATTTCGGACAGAACCGATCATTACTCGACAACGCCATGAGCTTTTATATCGTGTCGGTGTTCAACGCCGCCTCATGCGTGGGTCGTATCCTACCGAACTTCATCTCCGATACCTTCGGACCTTTCAACATTTTCGCCCCCTTCATGTTTGTAACCGGAGCTGCAGCTCTGTGCATGATAGCCGTGCAAAATGAAGGAGGTCTCATCGCCATGTCCGTCGTACTTGGTTTTCTCAGCGGTGTTTTCCCATCAATGCCGCCCGTTTGCTTCGCACGGTTGACGAAGGACAAAAGCAAGCTTGGAACTCGTATGGGCATGGGGTACTCTATGTCGAGCCTGGGCTATTTAGCGGGTGCACCTGGTGCTGGTGCCATCCTCGGAACTGTGGCACCATTGGAGTGGACTGGATTATGGATATACTGCGGTATGGCTTCGTTTGCATCCGGGTCGATATATGCTGCCATCCGCATTTATAACACTGGATGGAAATTCCGCATCAAGGCATAAAATATTAGCGTGTTCGCGGTAGTTTAAATGCAATCAGCGTAGGTTTATCTTTAAACTGTCCTAAAGCTCCCTTGAATTCCCTATTACATCAATGGTTCCATGGATTTAATCTTTTACTTTAATGCTTTTTATTTAATAGTTCAGTCTGTGTAATCCTGAGGTATGTATGCCGAGATTAAAACTAATTAAGTGTCTAATCAGATGACAGTTATCTAACACACTGACAAGCGCCCATGGGTGCATTCTAATCCTTATAGAGAATACATTTGTATAATATATTAGCTGTGAGATAGACTTCGACCGCAAAATCCTTTATTTACCTCTTTAGGTTTTTTTTAAGTTAGATACACAAGCAAGTTATCTAGCTAAATGTGAGAGAACGCTCACAGTAACGTCTGCTGCAATAGACCCTTCCGGCTGCGACACTTCAACCAATTACCCCAAAAGCCCAAAAGATCCGCCTGCTGTCAAAACTGCGTATAAGCCGTTCTCATCGTACAACTAGGAGAATTGCGCTGCTACGCAGAACTATGCTATGATCACAAGCCCTACAACCAATCTCTGTTAAGCATGGGTTATAAATAAATATTAAGTTTTATAGGTCTAGGCTCGGGAAGATCATGACTCATATACAGAGTGTGGACGGCATGGACTTTCACTCAAATCATGCGTTAGCCAATCTCATGGATTAGAACATGGCATGACCTAGAAAATGCCCGGGATACCTGGGATGCCGTATATTAATCGTCGAAACGCCGCCAGTGGGGCGATTGCCATGCATATGAAGACCACGAATCAGGTTTAGACGCTGACTGGCACGAGGAAGCACAGAAATACTGCGTTAGCCAATCTCATGAATTGGAACATGGCATGACATAGGAAAATGCCCCGTGTCCTGCCTGGCATGCCTTGTATTCATCGTCGAAACACCGGCAGTGGGGCGATTGCCATATCAATGGAAAATGTCCGCAGGACTGTCACAGAACTGGCAAGCCTGTCACCTTAAGCAAGGTAGTGCTTATCGAGTCCAGAGGGCAACATTTACTTTTGCTCCGTCCCAAGTCAACCCTTTCATGTGATCACCAAGTGGGATGATACTTGTCGTGGCTTGTTGCTGCCGGCGGTTTCTTTCTATGCCAAGTCCTTGAACAGAACCGGCTACTATTTCCAGTTCAGCGACAGTGTGTCCAGTAACTGGTGACGTATACACTTGAAAGTTGGCTGCCACGCCGTTTCAAAGAATTATACTTAAAGGTGTATTTCTTCCTGCGGTTAGGCGCATTATTCCTTACTCGCCCAGATCAAATTAAGGATCAAATTCAATTGAACAATAAGATCTTCACAACAGGTGATTCATTTCTTCTAGACTCTTGACTGTACCTTGGAATTGTGAGTATTTTCAAGATGGCAGTATCCGACAACAAAGGTTCCACTCGCACGATCCCAACAGTCGATATCAGTGCATGGCTCTCGGACAACGCCTCGCCGTCGGCGAAACAGAAGGTGGTGGATGACATGAGCAATGCTTGTAGCACATATGGCTTCTTCTATCTAACCGGACACGGTATCCCCCCTGAATGGCAAGCCAAGGCACTTGAAGTCGACCGTCTGTTTTTCTCCTTGCCCAAAGAAAAACGTATGGAGGTGTGGATTGGCAAGTCTTTGGGCAAATCGTTCAGAGGATATGAACCCGCTGGAATGCAGACACACCATGAAGGTCTCCTTCCAGACACCAAAGAGGTGAGTGCATCAACTAGAGAATGATATAAAGACTTTTACTGATAATGTATGGCGCAATAGACATTTATGGTTGGCAGAGAGGTGCCACTGGATGATCCTGATTGCGGCACATTCTCAACAGGCCCAAATCTCTGGCCCACGTCTCTGCCAGATGACCAGTTCCGCATCCCCATCTTGAAATACCAAGCCAAGATGCTTAATCTTGTCCGTATTTTGCTCAAGATTCTGGCACGAGGCCTGCCTAAAGAATGGAACTGTCCAGAAGACGTGTTTGATAATCTTACCATCGATCCTTCTATCCCTATGCGATTTCTTCATTATGCAGCTCAACCAAAGCGCCCCGATAATCAGTACGGCGTCGCTGACCACACTGATTTTGGCTGCGTTTCGGTTCTATTGCAAGAGCCAGGCACTAAAGGTCTTGAGGTTTGGTACCCGCCTAGCGAGGAGTGGGTGCCAGTTCCGGTCAAAGAGGGCGCGTTTGTCATCAATATGGGTGACATGATGCAAATTTATACGGCTGGATATTACCGCAGTGCGCGCCACCGAGTGCTTACAAACACAGACAAGGAAAGACATAGTGTGGCCTTTTTCTTGAACGGCAATCTGAAGTTGGAGTGTAAGCCGCTGGATGGATCTGGAGGGGAAACAATTGTAGGAGAGCATATTCGGCAAAGGTTGGTTGATACAATGGGAAAGGCTGGTGAGGTACTCCAGTAGAGCTGTATCATGTACTAAAAAGTATATCAAATATCTCCACTCTGTTCTTACAAAGCCTCTACCTACTGTACAGAGCCCTGTAGCCATGTGCTGTCTTTTGAAGGATGCTACTAGTAAAACCTTAAATTAGCGTACTAATACTTCGCAAGTAACTTTTCTACTTCATTACATTCATAGCAAATAAGCATAAGAAAGTGGTATATCAAGAGCTCACGATGTAATATCAGTTAAAGAACACTCCAATACTGGCTTTGTTATGTGCCATGTCACTTTGGTAGGTACAGAGGTCCCGGCAGACTTTGTAATGTATGCAGCAGCGCAGAGGAAACAGCAAGAATGGCCAATGTTGCAGCGTCACCTTCAGGGTGGGAAGCGGCATATGATCTAAGACGGACCGTACAGATACGCATCCCACGTGGTAGGCCAGTTCGAAGAGACCGGAGACTATTGCCAATCGCGATGAATCGGGCCCGGCTCAGCAAGGATGGCACCGTCGTTGTTCATCACGATTAGTCTAACCGAGCTGACGTCACCGTTTCCCCGCCCGATTGGCTAGGATGGGCTGGCATTGCCGTTGTCTACAGTATTACCTTCCCTTCTACCTCATGTCGGTTGGGGCAATATTCTGTTTCTATAACACACGGACGGACTACGATCATTCTGCCACCAGCAAAATCTTTCAAGGCTGGGCGATGAACGTTGGGACATTGCGATAGTGAATATAATGGCCTGAATTAAGACACTCAAGATGCAGCCATACACGCGGGTAAGATTCAATGTTGTAGAGACGCCCAGCGCCTCATCTAATAGCGGGTATCATAACAAAAACAACACGCCACCTTAACACCAGCCTTGGACACGATTACCCTCCTCTGAGTAATCTCATCAAAGCGTGACCAGAGCCATCAGTCCTTCTACAAGAGCTACCTGAAAGGAAGGCTGTGACCCTTGGAACAGGTTCGAATGGTATCGTACCAGCATACTTCTCTTGGACTGTCGTCATCATTAGGCGCATCCAATGAATCCAGTCCCATCACAAACAATATCACTAGACGCAAAGGCCAGAACCTCGCGTCCGACTGGAAATCTTGCCACATTGTCGCAACCGGTTGCAACATCGTTCCGCGGGTCCGAGCACTGTAAAGGTATTCATCAGCCCTCTGTTTTGCTTTCCCCTCTTCTCTTTCTTGTTCGTCCCTTCCTGAGTAGGACTGTAAAAAGAAAATAATGATAAAAAGAAGAAAAAGAAAACTTACACAGAACGAGTTCAACCCTTTACCACTACAGGTATTGGTGGGGTCTGCAACACCTTGACCGCAGCATAATGGGCCTGTTACAGGCCTAGCGATAGTAGGCCTGCTAGGTCTTCGACCGAGGCTACCTGCGCCAAGAATAGGCCTGATGCCGAGCGCAAGAACGGTAACCGGAGCCAAAAGGAACACAAGAGAGCACCGCATTTTTCTTTTTCTAGCTGATGAAAAATAAAGATAAGTAGAAGTAGGGACAGAATGAGCTGTAGAGAACTTGAAATGATCGTCGGATAGCTGCTTTCAAAAAGCTATCAATTGCTGGTGTAATTAGAACTGATAATTGTGGTTACTAAGTAATTAATATGAGAGCAAGAGGACTGTCTATTTAAGCTAGCTATGAGGCTCTAGAAAGAACTACTATGCATGAGACCTATGCTAAGAACTAGGGAGGGAATATTATTCAGTAGGCTGAAAGAGGGCTGATTATGCCCAGCGGATGATCAACGTTGCGTGTATCAGTAGTTTCATAAGAGTGGTCAGACAAGCTGACAAGAACCCCTGCATTGGTCTGAAGCAGTATTAAGCGAGATGGCGGGTTAAGATTCAAGCGGGGGATTAGTCCAGACTAGGGATACAGTATCTATCTGGTTGTTCTCCAGTGTTAGGGTACCCACACGGATACAGTACTCCCAGGACAGCTAAGGGGTCATTGCCGAGTCATTGTCAGCCTAGTATGTATAAACTCGTTTCACGGCGTGTCCATTCCGACTGCCGACCCCCAACTAAGTGGATTAACATGTAGATTTATCGAGCGCTATTGGCATTAAGCTACACCATAGTAGAGAATTTACTCCAGAATGTCTAGTATGCTTCGGATGAACCCAAGAGATAACAGGGGTAAGCCAATGGGCCGTGTATCATGCCTCGTCTGCTGCATTGTCGGTGCGAGCCTTCATAGGGAGGTATGACTCGTCGGCGCTTGTCTCGGCTCTCTTCATCGGATCGTATGACTCGTCAGCGCTTGTCTCGGCGCGAGCCTTCATAGGGAGGTAAGACTCGTCAGCGTTGGTCTGGGCTGTTGGGAATCAGTATAGGATTTTTTTTAAAAAGCCGAATGCACGTCTTACCATGAGCTGGGCCAGGAAGGACAGGCAGCGACGCAACACAGGCGCTCAAGACGGCGACAACAATGGCAATCTTCATATTGAAGTCAGGTGGAGTTGCGGTTCCTTTGCTAGGATATAAACTTCACCTGCAGTTCAACGAGTTTAAATTTGAGAATTGTGACGGATCTTGATGCCCTCTTTAAGACTTTTCTGGTATATAACTACTGAGACATGCCTTCACGTAGCTGTTATAGCCGAAGGATTTCGGGTTTGACAAAGTACTCGGAGGAGCACCAACCCTGCTTGCTGATACATCTAATGACATATCAATGAGGCAGGTGACATTGAGATATGAGATATGCTCCACGGTTTGGAGATTCATGATTCCCACATAACCCATGATATGTAATAGATTCAACCCTGAGCTGAGTTTGGACTTACAGACTTCTCGTTGTGGCATATCAGTGGCTTGGGGTGTGAAGGATTCATTTTAGTATTCACTAGCCCATGTAGATGAACCACTGAGATCGTGACCCGACATTGTACTAAGCTGACCTTCCACTTCGGATTTAGCTCGATGCCCTTGCCGCTCGTAGGATTCAAGATGCACACATGATACGCACAAGGTTAGCAACAAGAAGGTTGCGATTGTTCCTACCTGAGAGCGCAATTCATTTGATAGCCCTGGCCGGACTCGTGGTGACAGTGCAACGATTCGGTTCACTGGGAAACGCTGAGCAGGGAAAGGAAATGGAGATCGAGAGTTTAAACCTAAAACGCACTAGCTCCGGTCACATATACATGGCGGTAGTATGGATAGATGTGATAACATCACAACATCCAGCAAGCAAAACGTTACGCAAATTTTGCCCCAGCATTGGCAACCACTGAGTCTTGGCATAGGTGAGTAGGACGTCGAATACTTTATCCGACAGAAAGCTTCTAGCGGAACATTTATCCCGAGTTGGCAGAACAAGACATATCGTGGTGTATTAGAATTTGGCGACAAGACTTGGAGTGAGGACGGCCATATCTGGCATTCTTCGGCGGAGAATTTGACTTTTTGTTACGTAGCAAATTCTGAAAGACTCAGAAACATCTTTATTGGTTGTTTCCATTGCCATCGGTAGACATCTGAACCACGTCAGCTGGATGTAAGCGTAGAACGCCAACCCAGATAAGAACAAGGCAAACACAGGACCTTCCTTTTCCGGCCAGAAGGATTAGGATTCGTGATCATTGATCTCTTTTGTCACTGGATAGATCGTATCTCCCGTAATTTTTGTGGCGGGGTTCCAAAAGTTTACGGCAATCCGTCAAATCCTTTGAGTCTAGACTTTCCAAATGCCAAGTTAGCGTTTGAAGTGATATGTGACAAAATTGCCATACCGTGCCTCAAGAAAAACTCGTAACTCTTGTTTATACACTCAAAGCTACCTATAGATTACTTTCGTACCTCAATACCTGCACTCTCCCGTCATTTTTGTGTCGACCTGACGCCCCAACTAAGCTCCATCAACCCCCTATCTTCGAGGAAGAGCGCTCTTAAGAGATATTCCAATGGCCAGGAGTACCAAAGAATACTCGGTAGTTTATTCTGACGAGAATCTAGCTTCCAGCCTGGAAAACGTGGAGATTGGATTGCAGGTGCGGTGGGCATCGCAAGTGCGCAAGCTCGGCTGTTTGACTCTCCACGCTGCGCTGATAACCGTCTACACGATAATATTTCTCTTTTCCATGTTCTTGAGCAAACAAGCAACTGGTGTTTTCAGTCTGATTGACTGTAAGTGTGTTGGCCTTTGTCTCCCCGCCCCCTCCCTGGTCTCCGGATTAACTGAAGCACGCAGCGCCGCCGAATGCGATAGGTCAAGAAACACACCTCGAGGTTTTCCCGATTCAAGGGCCACCCCATGGCATATACACTGGAGAACCAAGACCGGAAGTAGACCAGGCATGGAAAGACTTGTTGCAGTGTAGGTCAGCAGGTGCGACTTACTTGGACAGACCTTTGACGTAAACCATATTGTAGACAACAATATCAGAGTCTCGGATGACTGGGTGCACCGGTGGGGTAGAGATCATGAAGCTGTTAAGCTGCCTGACGGCGGGTACCTAGGCATGCTAAGCGTCTTTCACGAGCTTCACTGCATTGTGAGTGCTGCCTTTCCTCGAGAATTCTGCCTAGCATAGCTGACCAGACATAACATAGAAACGACTCTATCAGACCTTGTCTCCGGAGTATTACTTTCCGAACGCGACCGAACAAGAACTTGCGACTAACCGAGAGCATAATCGTGAGTCTGGCACCGATTCGGGAAGAGAATTTTACACAGGTGAGAATACGAGCTAAATAATTCGCCGTGCTGTAGAACACTGTCTCGAGGTTCTTCGAATGGGCGCGGCCTGTCGAGGCGATATTTCCATCATTACTCACATGTGGACTGATATTGACGCTCGTCCTATTGTCAACCAGACAGCGCCGCACCAGTGCATCGACTTTGACAAGGTCATGGAATACTCTCGCCTTAACACAGTTGACGTGTACCAGGAGAATTACATCGTCCACCCCAAGTTTGGTAAGTGAAAAATTTTGTCCAAGGGTTAAAGCGGTCGTTTGTTGACTGAAGACAGGACCATCGTTTCCGCAGGGAAATAGCATCAAGCCCTTTCAAGACCAGGGAATGGGACACCACCACTAACCCGAAGCTTCGTGCTTAGTTTTTAAGGAAAGAAGGCTAGGAAAATTCGGAACACTGTGTATATTCAAGATTCCATTTAGTTACGAGTGATATTGTTAAAATTAACCCATGGCTATTCAAAAAAGTTCGAGTACTTCAACCCGTTGTAACAACAAGTTGGAATGGAGGAAAGCAAGCCTTCGTAGTATTGTCTAGGCTCATGTCTATGGTCAGCAGACACAAGTTGTTGTTGTTGCTGCCCATGTTAAACATTTAGGGTGAGAAAATGCTGGTATTTGCAGGCGAGAAGAAATGGCTGACGTGTTTCACTCCTGTACGGAAAGAGAACATATTAACCACTAAGAAGCAATGTTGATCGAGTGTACTGCAACCACTCAGACAAGGCAAATTTTGTGTCAAGCTTGAAGCCAGTGATTAGGTAAGCATGGGACAGGGTGCGATATGAGTATCGTACACCGAACGAGAACTGAGACCTTAATCTTATTGGCTTCACACCGAAAGTCACGTGGGTCCCAAGTCTGGATACTAAGTAAGGGAAGATGAAAAAAAAAAAAAAAAAGTTCTTGCATTTTACCACAAGCCCAAAACCAAAAAGACCACGCAAACCACCCTCTTTCTTTCGCCTACAAACGACGCCCCCTGCGCGACATCATCAACACCGGGTTCCTCAAGATGCATTTGATGTACACTCTCGACGAGGCGGGCAACCGTGTCTACACCCTGAAGAAGGTGGCCGACGGCAAGGTCACCAAATCCGCCCACCCTGCGCGTTTCTCTCCTGACGACAAGTGGTCACGCCAGCGTGTGACGCTGAAGCGCCGCTTCAACCTTCTGCTTACCCAGCAAAGTGAGTTGTTGCGGATTGTTTATGGTGTGGACCAATGCTGATTTAACCCAAGAGTCTGAGTAAACTGGTCCATCACGCACGCACTCCAAACCAAAAAGAAATCTAGATATCCGGCCGAGATACACCTTCGCTCCAGCATCACCATGCGCCGATGATATGACGACTTGTGCAGGACGATCCAACGGCTACTATCTGGAGCGGTACAATGAGAGGGTAAAAGAGCAACGAGTCGTGGCGGGTTGAACAAAGTCGATACGGATTCCTCAAGACTCGTAGATACAAAAGTCTGGTTCACAAAAATGGCGTTCGGGGGAAGGCTTGCATTCAATAGGAGGGGAGGTGGGATTGGAGTCTCATTACTCGATCCATAATGCGACTTGAGATGCTCTGCAATTTTGAAACCAGAGCGACGCATCTAAAAAATCAACCTTGTTTTTTGACTTCTTCCCTCAATCCCTTTTCCCGTCGACGCGGTCCGTTGAGGGCTTACCCCCTTCCTTTCTATGAGGGGTCTAGGTATCTTGGTATCATGCAGAACAAATGAACATCAGCTTCAACCTCGCCGCCGTGCCTCTTCATCTCCTCTTGCGCCCGTTGATGTTTCTACCGGGTCCTAGCTTGACCCTCCCGTTGGCGCTTTGTCGATCGCCTGTCAGAATGCTGGGGAGGTAATCCTCGTCCATGAGGTCTCTCCGCCGGGCACGTTGGTTTTCGCCCACAGCCTTCTCGTACTCCTTTTGGTCCTCTGCGAAAATGAGATTCGTACCCCAATTGTTCTTGCCCCCGGCGTGCTTGTCCAGCTTGCCGCTGGCCGTGCCAGCCACAGGCTTGGGGATACTGAAGACGTTGCCTCTTTTGTTCCACTGGAAGTTGCGCTTCAAATGGATCTTGAAGGTACCGTCTTCCTCGGTCGTGCACGACGTACGAATCAAGGTAGCCTGTCCGCAGCTGGGGCAGAACTGCTTGTCCATCTTCCTGCAGACCTGGAAGCATCCGTGACATCGCAATACCCAAGTCTTGAGCTGGGTGATGCGAGACATGGACGGCGACAAAAGGTTCAGCCCGATTCTCAGGGCCACATTCTGCATGGCGTAGTCCGAAGTAAGAAGGCCGACTTTGATATCGATTGCAGGTGCTGTAGGCTGGAGCAGCTTGCTGTCCTTCTCCTTGTGCTTCTTGACGTTGGACGGCGTGATCCAGCCGTCGTCCGAGTCTGATCCTTCTCCCTGTGCTTCGTTGGCGTCGGCAACATTCGAAAGCGCGGGGACTGAGGTGGCCTTGTCGTCGACCTCAAGCTGGCTCATGTCTTGGGTGATGGCAGCCTCCGCTACATCCGAGGATGACGCTTCCGCTGTCGCATTCTCCAATTTTTCGGCTTGTGTCGCTTCCGCACCCTGTTCCGAGGAGACAGCCGCAGATGGCTCGGCCGACTCGGCAGACGTTGCGTTCTCGGAATCAGGCGTTTTCTGGGCTTCGATTTGGACACCAACCTCGTGCTTCGATTCCGAGGCCTCCCCGGCGGGTGGCTTGGCGTTGGCGACACGCTGACCGGGCTCCGTCCTCAATCTCTGGTCGTCTCCATTTTTCTCAAGCTCGAGCTCGTAGGTCAGGGCAAGCAGGTGTAAATCGGGTCTGCTGAGAACCTCGAGGTCGCCGGAGCGGCGCGCAAAGTTGGAAACAAACTTGATACTGTCAGGGCGGGGATTGCGGATCTTGACAAAAGGCATCAGGGTGGTCTCGACTCGGGTGCGGGTGTTGATGTCGCGGATTTCCTGGATGATGGATGGCAGCATGTACATCTCGTCGGCTTGAGCGAGAAGCGTGCTTATGGGAGGGTCATTCTTGATCAATGGGCCGGTATCGAGGACGAGTGCGTGGATGGGCTTGCGCTCCTCGGGTGCCGTTGGGCTTGCGACCGCTGGGGCGGCCAGCGTATCGTTTGACATGATGGCAGAGTTTTTTTTTTGGGTTGTGCAGTGTCGCGTATCAAATTCGTTTTGAGAGACAGAAGAAACGGGAGGGGAAATAGAAGAGCGAGCAATCTTATTCGAGCTTTCGACCGAATGCTCGAGACGAATGATGAGGCGATGGATGCGGCGAATGATTTTGAAAGGCAAATGGGAAATTTCTCTATTATCGCGGGGTTGTGGTGGGGTATCCTCCCCCCCCTTCCGATAAGAGTACCCATGCGCTCGGTCAGCAAGGCACTGCTGCCAAACTCACCTTGACCACTTTCGCTTACCGATCCGTGAGTACCTACGGGGTACAGTATCTGGTCACCATTTTGTCGGTGTGCGGAATCCGGTCCGAAGATGATCAATTTCCAACTTGGTCATGCTGGCTTTCCGTCTTCACCGCCATATTATATTCATGCCAAGATTCTTGTCCCTGATAGCTTCTCCTCCCCTGGTCTGATGGATTTAGAACCCAATTAACAGACTAGTCAAAGGCTCACCTTACATGTGGCTGGCCTTACTCTTATGATCTGGCAGTTGGCTGAATTGATCACGTATACCGCGACATATGTAGGCCTATAACCAAATCCATCTCTTCTACCAAGACTGTGGGCATCTTTTTGGGTTCCCCCCCCCTTTTTTTTTTTTATCTTATATAACTCGATCAAGGCCATATCATTCCAGGGAATCTTGATACCGCGACAGACGCCAATGATTGATTGGAAGCTTCAAAATCACATGTGCGAATTAGCTCAAAGACGGCTATCGGCAGCGGTTCTCGGTAGTCTCGCCGATAGCCGCCATGCAACAATCGTTGGCGGGGTCAAAACTCTTGAGGTAAACAATGTAAACTAGTTTACGAGCCCCCGTGTATGAATGAAGCTATTGTCTCTGTATCAACCTTCATCTTCATACTGAGAGAGCCTCATGGTTTCATCGCTCGGCTGCGCAACTGCACCTGTTTCCCCAGCGTTTAAGTCATCTCAAGTGACACAAACAGCTGACAGTCGCCATACTTCCTGAAAGAGGCGCCGGCAGATAATAATTAGTGTATATCTCTATCCGTTGCGGGGTCTTTTTGATAGTCACCAAGGTTGAGTCGCTGTCGTACCCGATAGGGAATTTTGTCTCTGTATGGTTTGTTCGTTCCGTTGCGGAACTAATTCTAACGGTGTAATTGACGCGACAGGGAGCCCCCCGGCTGGGTAGGCTACGTAGTATGGGCGAGCGTGTTAGAATGACTGACTGATTCAACGCAGTCATGGCATGTATGGCCTTGATGAAGATGCACCGTGCCTGAGGGTAAACGTTGAAAGGGGCTAAATGGAAAGACGGCCGAGAAATCCGAGCCTTCAAGCACAGTTTAGACAAAGCCAATCTCCTCCATTTCCCTCCACACATGACAACGTAATCCCGCCTGTCTGCCACCGCTCCGACCTTGCATCAAGCGAACTTCTGCACAGCGTAACTGTTCCCCGGATTTCTTCTGCATGGGTAATCTCCCAGTCTAGCAAGCGTAGTAGTCGCCTCTCCCTCAACACACCCACCCACACACACACACACACACACACACACACACACACATAGACACAGACGCACAAAGGCCCACGCCGAGTCCCCTCTCCGGAATGGGCAATCCATGAGCCGCTAGACTCTGAGCCTCGTTCCTCTCTTTCCATGTCCATTGTGCCCGCCGCCGAGTTCCGGTGAGCATAATTTAACGAGGGTGCCCGCCTAATGAGGTATCCGGGAGAATGGCAGACTTGTACGGTAGCAGCAACGTCGACAACAATAACAACAGCAACAACCTTGGACGCCCTCTCCGACCCGACAGACCGCCGACAGCCGCCGCCGTCACCGCCGCCACCACCTCATCAGACACAAACACAAGCAGAAACGCAGACCAGGCCGTCACTACCACTTCAGCTACCACTGTGACAGCCTCAGCCTCGGCCGCAGCCGCAGGAGCCTCGTCGTCCGTGTCCCCCAAACCGGCCAAGAGGTCCTCGGCGACAACATGCGTCACCTGTCGAGCCCGCAAGGTTCGCTGCGATGGCCGACGGGATATCTGCAGCAATTGCGAACGCCTCGGCTTCTCATGCACGTATGAGGACTCTAGTTCCGATGCCAGTGGTCTCGCCGCCGCCCCTACATTTCCCTTGCCGAGACGCCGTGTTCGCCAGGCATGTCAGAGCTGCCATTCCCGGAAAGCCCGCTGTAGTGGTCACACCCCGGCCTGCGATCGATGCCGCGCCCAAGGCATCGACTGCGTCTATCGGGCGTCAAAGCGGACGCGACTGAGCATTAACCCTCCCGGCCGCGGCGACCGCGGCGAGCAGATCACAAGATCACCAACCTCATCGACTTCGGCTGCTGCCACCCACCGTGACCAACTGAACCGTCGGTCGCTGTCGCAGGAAGAAGCGGTGCATGATTCCGATGCCGCCGCCGGGCCCGATGTCGTCACGTCTAACACACCGAGCACCTTCAACCATGACTTGTACGCTTACTTTACATTACATCCTCACTCGCCACCGTCATACTGACTTTTCCTAGATCCGCCCCTGATCCCCAGTTTGAGTCTCTCATAAGCCGGGCTCTGGACAACTTCTTCCGCCATGTTCATCACATTCCAATGCTGTCGTTTCTCCACCGAGCCTCTCTCATGCAGAGGCATCATGTCGGGGGCTTGGATCGTCCCTTACTACTTGCTCTTATCGGCATCACCAGCGTGCTCACCGACTTGGGTCCGGGGACAAGAGATTATGGCGAAAAATGCATTGACGAGTCCGAGTCTCTAATCCTTAGGAGTCTAGAGAACGCTTCAACCATCAAAGTCCAGACTCTCGCACTCATCATCAAATACCGCATCTTGACCCGTCGCTTCTCAAGTGCCTTCATGCTTGCCGCTACCGCCGCGCGATTCGCCACGGCCCTCCGACTCAACTACGAAAACCCTGATCTGTGCTTTTTGGCACAGGAATCAAGGCGTCGACTCATGTGGGCGCTTTTCATGATAGACCAAGGCATGGCTGGAGGCTACCGGGACCTCACCTTGTGGACCCCCGAGACCATCCACATTTCACTCCCTTGCAACGAGAGAGATTTCGAGTTTGACCTTGCCCCGCCTTCCTTACGGCCACTGGTCCCTAGCCCGGATGAGTCTGAGAACGATGACATTGGCAGTTTGGCACTGCACGTGCGCATCCTCTGGCTGCGCGGCAGAATCCTCAAGTTTGCCAAGAGAGCCTCCAGCTGCTCTCACGAAGACCTTGGGCGACTCCAGGAACAGCTAGAAGCGTTCGCCAAGGAACTTGCAGACTTTGCCGAGCGGTTGCCGGTGTCTTTCCGCTGGTCCGACAACAGTTTGCGGTTGAGGGCATACTCGCCCCGCCTTTGCGTCTTCATCATGATTCACGTCTGGTGGCGGCAGTGCAATTGCGATCTCTTTAGGATAGGACTGGTTGGGCTCCGCGATTCGCTTTCTCGACCAGCCTCGGAGCGGTTGGGGCCCGGTTTCGTCGCCAGATGCCAACGGCAGTGCTTTGAGCACGCAATGGAAATGTCCAACATGTTTGCCTCCATCAAGCAGCTGGACCACTATCCCGTCGCAGATCTGGATATGCCCGTATGTGCTTACCAGTGCATACGGATGCTGTATTATATCTACCATCTCAACGCGGAAGAGTACGGGCTCACGCCGGATATCCTCCGGAAGAAGGCTTCCGTTTGCCTCGATGTGACCAAAGGGTGCTGTTCAGGCACGGCAGCAGTCTCTATTGTAAGTGGTGCTAGCTGCAACCGACGCTGTCCAATGACTAACTGCCCAATAGCAAGCCGATCTGCAAAGGCTCATGGATCATGGACTTTCGATACAGGCCACTCCGAACCGATTGCTCAGCGAAGAGCCCTGTGACGAAAGGAACGGTAATGGGGCCAAACGCGTCCGCGTCAGCCGCGCGAAGCAAGTGCAGTTGGTCGAAGATCCCGACAACGGTGCACCTGCTGCGGACGAGCTCACGAACCGGCCATTCGGCATCGGCGCGTGGGAAGATATACAGGTCCCCGAAACCGAAAACCCGGTTGAACAGGCTCCTGTCCCCTCGCAGCTTACATCGATCGGCTCGCTCGAAGTCAATAATGCATTTGAGGGCGCTCTAGACAGCCTTGATTTCAATATGGAGCCCATGGGGTTGGATTCGCTGGCTTGGTTCTCCAACGAGTGGGCACATGGAGACTTTCAGGGGGAGTTCTGATATCCGGGCGGCATCTTCAATGACCGTGAACCCGGTTGTTACTACGAAGCATAACAGCCGTTGTTCATGCGAAGGCTCGCCTACGCCGTTCTGCAAGCATCTACAAGGTCCTTTCCAGCCAGCATCGCGAAAGATGGAACCTTGAGCCTCGGCCCGCTGACCACAGTGTAGCCTACTGGACAGCATGACGAATGCCTTTGGATGATGATCAGCCAGGGGCGTGAAGAATTCATAGGCTTGGTGGCGACTGCAGCGCAGAGATAGATGTAGGCATCTCTGGATTATTGGCAAAGTTAATATGCTCACATCCCACACAAGAATTTCGGGCTCAGCGCTTGGGAACTCTGCACGAGCATTACCCGTCACTCAATGATGAAAGGGCACAAGAAGTGGATGTTCAGCTTCGGAGGTTGGCTCAAAAAGTCCGACTCTGCATGCCTTTAGAGTAGACAGCCTAAGGGACCGCGGTGGTGTATTCCGTCATTCGGATGTTCTACACACTACGCATCATACCGCAGGCGGCCCATTTTACCGTCTCTTAATATTAATGTTCAACCCCAAGGGCTTCCTCAGGAACCCCTCTCTCGTATCCATGTGATCCTGCCTCAGCTCGACGTGGTACCTTCTCGCCCACGTCGATACAATCAATTTCATCTCCATCTCCGCCACGTTCCTGCCCACGCAGGCCCTAGGCCCAGTGCTGAAAGGGATAAAGGCGTTCTTCTGCCTCGGCGTCACCGACTCCCATCGCTCCGGGCGGAACTCATGAGCATCAGGGCCCCAGATCTCCTTGGAGTGGTGCATTGTGTACGACGGCACGCTGAGTACCGTGCCGGGGGGGAAGTAGTGTCCGCGGATCGTTACGCCGGGCGAATCGGGAGGGATCTGACGCGGGAGGCCGATGCCGGAGGTGGAGTGGTAGCGAAGGGCCTCGTTGATGGTCATGGCGAGATAGGGCAGGTCCTTGACCATGTCATAGGTCGGAACGTCGCAAGTGGCGGGGATGGCTTCGTCGAGCTCCTTTTGCAGCTTCTCGAGCACGCCAGGGGTTCGAGCGACATGGTACAGCAGCGCGCACGACGAGTTGGACGTCGTGTCACTGCCAGCGATCAACTGAGTCAAGGCCTCGGCCGTGAGCTCCTCTCTGCCGAGCGGTTCTCCCTTGTCGTCGCGTCCCTCCATCAGGCGCGCGAGCAGGTCCAGACGATCAATGTCGGGCGGGGATTCCAGCCTGGACTTGACTCGGGCGATGGCCATGCCGGCAAGGTTCTGCACCGCCTCCAAACCTTGGCTGAAGAAGGGATCCGGGAGGTACTTTGCCCAGGGCTTCAGTCCCGGCAGGATCCCCAAAGTCGCCGAGACCTCGCCTCTGCGGTTCAGAATCTCGATAGCAGACGCGTAAATTGGCGGGCTTGTTGGCGACTCGCGGACCTCGGCGATGTCAGCGCCGGCCCGGAGCATGCCAAAGGGGGCGCCGAAGGCCAGGTCGCCAATGATGTCAAATGCCAGGTAATTGAACCATTTCAAACAGTCGATGGTAGCACCGGAGGGGGCGTTCTTGACGAGCTCGTCCCATTTTTGAACGAAGAGGGCCAGGTTCTCGTGCATGTACGGTTCAAATTGGCTGATTGACTTGGTGGAGAAGGTGTGCGAGACCAACTTGCGCTTGCGTGTGTGCTCGTGGCGGTCTCGAGTGTTGAAGAGGCCCCTGCGGATGGAGACAAAGGCGTCGTAGAATTCGCTACCGTGATGGATCGATCAATCAGTCAGGGTGCTCGTCATGCCAGTCACCGTGCTGGCAACCAGCGGCGCGGCTGCACTTACGATTTCAAAAAGCCGTTTCCATGACCGTATATGGTCTGGATGGCTTCATCGTCGGCGATGCTCACATGGTTCGGCTGGATTCGGACGACGGGGCCCAGCTTCTTATGGACTTGATCGACTGTCTCGTATCTTGTACCTCGCCGGACGACGGATAACAGCCACAAGTTAGAGAACTGTGCCGGGAATGGAGCCGGTATATCGCGGAGGTGACCGAATTCGACAAAGTATGGGTAAAGATAATATGCGACAACGCCTAGCACCAAGAGGGCCGGTGCCCAGGGCGAGACAAGAAGCCCAGCAACGGCCATTGTCAAGGTTTACTTACTCCCGAGCAACGCCAGCGGGGTTAAAAAAAAAAATTCAGGTTGAGCTCGTGCGAGCAATGAGTTAGATGGCGGAGGGCTGAACGGAAGCAAACAAACAGTTAGGCAGGACATGTCGAGACCCGGGGCGGCGGGGCCTTCTTGTACTTTGTTTCTCGTTCTTGCAAGCCCATGTTACCCTTCATTCATAGATATTGTTATCCGATATGCATTGATAATATAAAAGCCAAACCTCGCAAGGCGTGATGGCAAACCCGGGGCGCCCGGAACGGTGTGCTACCTAGTCATGCGCTTCCAGGCTTTCTCTTGAACCCTGGCAGTGGACCTTTCGTGGCCTTCTTCGTGTAACGCCATGCAAGGACGGTGGATGCTCGTGTCGACCTGTTCGAAACCTTCCCTCTAGCCGCGGAGCCCGCCCCCGCTCCCGGCACTGAGGTCGGCAATGGCGGTCGAGGCGACAATCCATGTATGTCGGTCGGTATCGCGACTCGGACGCTGTCTGAGCACGGTGCAAGCCTGCTTTTTCCGGGCATGCGGGCTGTACTACCTAGTGTAGCTTAGGTATTACGTAGGTACCACCCGCCCACAAAACGGACATACCTAGGACAACCGCATCATGCACGTCGACGGGTTTACACGCGGACGTCGGTCGTGACGAGACGTCATCTCATCCAATGTGCTCCTAGATTTATTTACATGGATGGTACAGAAGCCAGCTAGGTAGGTAGGTAGGTAGGTAGGTAGGTAGGTAGGTAGTTTACACGCTCTGCGCCACATCGCCTGCTGTGGCACCATTGGGGGGGGGGGGGGGGGGTTCTAATGTCTCTCTCTATAAACGCCGAAATATCAATGTCCTGTAAGCATGGCTGCTGCTGCTGCTGCGAATGATGATGATGATGATGATGATAATGATATCAAAGAAAGCGCTCCCGACAATGTCCAAAGACATTCCAATGCAAATGCAAACATGACATTATGCCGACTGTCACCATCATCGCAACATGTACGATAAGTCTGGCAAATTACGCACAAACTGGTACACGATATCGAGGCCCTCGGTGCTATTCTGGGCCTTAATTGTTGTTGAGCTTGTATGGATGCCCGTCGCGAGACTGGTCTCAACCAAACCTCCCGTAGAGAAACCTGGTTTACCAGAAATCAACGCCGTCTGCGGGTCGCTGAGCTTATTGGCGACGGACATGTTCGCCGGTCGCTTGACCGTCGACGCCGACCTGGACCTGTCTGAAGAGCCATTCTGGCTTTGGGGTATATCTGCTGCTACCCCAGCCAGTGTGGGGGCGGGGGTGGGGCTGATGACACTACCAATATCCCCCCTTCCTGATTCGTTCCGGGAATTACCATCGTCGTAATATCCGGTGCGGAGTACATCGGACTCAAGGTTGCCGTTCGTAAAGCTATCGGATGGCGCCATGCTCGCGAGTTCGGGGAGCGGGCTGGTCGAGAACGAATCCCAGCTCGTCTTTGGAAGAGATGCGGAGTCTGCCGCCGCCGTGCTTGGCGAAACCATGTCTCCCCATTCGTCCTCGCTATCCTCCGCCGCAGTACCCGTCGGCTTCAAAGTCGGAGGTGTCGGGGCGATCGGCTTGATAAACGCCGGCAACGACGCGTGAGACTTGGGCTTGTTGTCAAACCCAGTAAACGCGAGGGGAAGCGGTATGCCTGTACCAGAAGGCTTAGAAGGCTTTGCCTCGGTTGCTGC
This sequence comes from Colletotrichum somersetense, assembly GCA_030867255.1. Classification (NCBI taxonomy): domain Eukaryota; kingdom Fungi; phylum Ascomycota; class Sordariomycetes; order Glomerellales; family Glomerellaceae; genus Colletotrichum; species Colletotrichum somersetense. Next base: position 179,045 of record MU843491.1, on the reverse strand, counting down.
TTTGGCGTCGACAGCCCCCGAGCTCCAGCCAAACGCCTCAAGGCCTTCCCAACGACCATTTTCTTGTGCTGAGATTGGGGTGTTTCCCGTGGGCCCGGAACCCATGGCGACGGTCGATAAAGGGGGAAGACCACCCGTCGAGCTCGGTCGATGGACTGCTGGCTGCCGCTTTTGCCTGCGACCGAAAACTCTATCGAGATCAACAGGGGAAGCTGCCGTTGTCGCATCCCACCCAAAGTTTTTGCTGCCCGTGTTCCCTGCCGACCCGCCACGGAAAGCTCGCCCTCCAAACGAGTCTTCCTCCATCCATCGGCGGACAGTCTTCAACGTCTCTTGGCGCAACGTGGAGTTGGTCCAGTTGATCCGCACGTAATTATCGTCGTCGCCCGCATTATGCTTACGAAGTGATTCATTGCGGGATAGCCGGTACCACATCTTCCGCTCGGGTATGCTGGTGAAACTGTCGTGAACAATGCGATCTGATACATCCTGACTTGCTCTCGCAACTTCCTCCGATGTGCCTGGTAGGAGCGAATTGAGTTTGCCTAGATCGATGTCGAAAGGATCGTGGTCTGGCCGTATCGAACTCGCTACCTCATCAATATGTCCTGTCGCTTCGTCTGTTTCATCAGGCAAGCTTCTCGGATCCACATCTGTTTGGCCACGAGGCAAAGCCTCCTTCTCGGTCATGGATTGTTTGTCCGCTTTGCTACATTGATCCCGAACGTCGCAAGCGGCTGCTTCAGGCTCTCGGCTAGCACTGCGACGTGGTATGATGCGCTCGGGGGTGGTTGCTCTTCGCTTTGCTATCCCATCGTACATTTCAACGAGCTCCAGCACCTTGCCAGAGGCTTTTCTTTGTGATACTTTGGATGCGGCATTGTCCTCGATGGATGTCATTGGCGAGTCCGCGTGCACGGTATTTGGACCTTCGTCGTTGTTGCCGCCGTCCTCAGACGGGGCCGAGGCAGAGGACGGAGCAGCTTCGCCGCCGTGCTTGACGGTGGCGGGAAACGGGTCGGAGACGGGAGCGTTGCTTGAATATAAATGCTCGTGTGCAGAACTGGGCATCGGATCAGCGAACTGGGTGGCGTCTGGTTCATGCGTGACAAAGGCTTGTCCGGATTGATAGGTAGAGCTGGTCAAGCCCAAGCCCACCTGCGTTGATTCAAGCTCGGGAGATGGCGCATCGGGGATCTGGGGCAATTGGGATAAAGGCTCAGGGTCGTCTCTTGTGTACGGCGACATATGGTTGGCCCATGGATCTGGCGAAGGCTGGCCCGGAAAGGCGGTATTAGGAGAAATCGGAGGTCCAAGTCCCGGCGAAGGTGACGAGCTCCGAGGCCATCTTGGCGTGCTGCTTTTTCGTCTGGGTTCGTAGCTCGGCGTCAGCCCCTCGATCGGCGCAGCATCGTTCCCCCAAGTCCAGGGCGATGGGTTGTTGGTAGGCTGGCCGGGATCGGGAGAGGCCCAGCCGGCATAAGCATCGTCCTCAAGCCATGCCGACTGGCTGGATGGTATAGTCAAGGTGTTGGGCGTGGAGAGGAAAGCGGGAGGCGGAGGTTCAAGTATGTTTTTGGAGGGACTGGTAGAGGGTGCGGCTGTGGTGTCGGTGGTTGCCCAAGGAGAGCCCCATGGATCGTCCATTGTGGAAAGCTAAGAACCATGTTGTTTCTATGGTCCAATGGAGTGAGCTCGCGGATTTCCGCAAGTCGGAGAAGAGGGTCGGTCGTTGGGTTCGAGGGTTTAAAAAGCCATGCTGTCGCCTCGCGTTGTCGATGCGCGACTCGGCCGGATGCAGAGAGACAGCGAGGTACGTTCCCGAGGGTTAACAAGTAGGGATTGAACCGGCAATCCAAAAGCAAGAGAATGTAGTGATAGTGTCGAGAAGGGTTGGCGTTGTCTCGATGGGTGGCGGGCACACTGAATCTGGCAATGAACTCGAGAGTCGAACAAGCTTCGCGGGTAAAAGATGCGACGGGAAGGTAAAAGCAGGGGAATAAAACGATGCAAATGGGACATCAGACTGACTGTTCTTCGGAGTGTAAGGCGAGCGAGCGAGTCTGGCCTGAGTCGCAGCAGGGGCAGCCAGAATCAGGATCAGAAGCCAGGCGGCGAGTCGGAGAGCGTCTGTGCACGCCAAGAGGTGCTCGTTTGCGGTCGACTTCGCGTGTCTGACATTTACTCAGTAGACCGATGGCCTACGGACACACTATAATACTACCTACCTACTTAGGTACCTGAGTTACTCACTAGGTAGATAGGTAGGTAGGTAGGCTGCCCAAGGGGCGTGCATCCGGCAGCATGGGGCACCGAACTCGAACTTTGATGGCGCTCAGAGCCGAGGTTTGACCGGGCTTTCCCTCCCGATAAGGCGTGCGATAAGGAAACTGGGTACCTACTATGTAGGTATGTATGTACTGTAGGTAGTAGTCGAGCCAGCTGCTCGCGCGCCGATGACGGCATGGAGGGGCAATTTTGGGAGCGCGACAAGAAAAGAGGGAGAAAAACCCCCAAAGTAAGGTGAGGAGGGGAAGACAAAGACAGGCAGAGTAAAACGAAAACGACGGATTGGAATGTTTCTAGAATGTCTCGAAATTCTGCGACCACCATCTTGGCGACAAAAACAAAAAAAGGCAGGCAAGCAGCAGTGAATTGAACCCGACCTGGCCGCCTACCTATTCCATTCCTTTCTTAGCCTTCCATGCTTGCACTGCTGCTTACCAACCAACCAACCAACCAACCAACACGGTTCAAGACGCTGGAGGCAACGGGTGGGGAACATGGCCGCGCCGATTTCAATTTAGTCGGACACGGACGACCTGCTTGCTCTTTGACCTTGATCAACTTCAAGATCCTCAGTTCGGGGCACGTGTCACTCCTAGCCTTCCGGTTCCCGCAAAGAGAGAGGCTTGCAAGCATCAGTGGTTAGGGATTAGCTCCTTAGGTCAACAAGAACATTTGCCATGTCGCTCTCCAAAGTCAAGCACATTGTGCTGGTATGACCCCGCTGCCCTTTCCCATCCATTTGTATGCATGGCCATCGACACCGAGCTGACCGGCTGCATATACATATGTATAGGTTTTGTCAGGCAAAGGCGGCGTCGGCAAGTCGTCAGTGACGACTCAGCTCGCTCTATCACTATCACTGGCCGGGTATTCGGTCGGCGTTCTCGATGTCGATCTGACGGGCCCTTCGATTCCCCGTATGCTGTCCATCGAGGCCGAGAAAGTGAAACAAGCCCCTGGAGGCTGGCTTCCAGTGCCGGTCCACGATGCCGTCGGGGAAAAGGGTATCGGCTCGTTCCACGCCATGAGTCTCGGTTTCCTGCTACCTAGGCGAGGCGACGCCGTCGTCTGGCGTGGACCCAAGAAGACGGCCATGGTTAGGCAATTCCTCTCCGACGTCTTGTGGGACGAGACCGACTACCTGCTCATCGACACGCCTCCGGGTACCAGCGACGAGCACATATCCTTGGCCGAGACGCTACTTCGCGACGCTCGCCCTGGCCAAGTGGCCGGCGCCGTGGTTGTTACGACACCTCAGGCGGTGGCGACGGCCGACGTCAAGAAGGAGCTCAACTTTTGCGTCAAGACTGGTCTCAAGGTGCTTGGGGTTGTCGAGAACATGAGCGGCTTCGTCTGCCCGCACTGCTCCGAATGTACCAACATCTTTAGCTCCGGCGGAGGCGCCGTCATGGCTCAGGAGTTCGGGGTGCCTTTCCTCGGCACCGTTCCCATCGACCCTCAGTTTGGCGAGCTTGTCGAGTCTGGCAGGAGGCCGGTGTACCCCCAGGGAACACAGGTTCATGGACATGACATGGGTCGGGCCAAATCCGAGGGCGAGGCCGGGGGCGACACGCTCGTTGAGAAATATCAGGACTGCTCGCTGTCTCGCATTTTCAGCAACATCACGACAAATTTGACGGCTACTATTGAAACCGCAAGTACCCAGTCCTGAATAACTCGGCAGCAAGGGGTCCTGCTCCTGCCCAAGAGGAGGGAACGGTTGGCAGTGAGCCAGCATTGCCTCAATTCATCGGCGGCGCGTCAAATGCAACTACATCCGAGCTCACCCCAGAGGCACCAACGACCATCGCTACCTAGGGAGGAGTCCGTCGGCGACACAATAAAGACAAAATCGCGACAATACCACGGTACTTAGTCAATCATGAAGTGCGGGGTAGCAGCGGTAGGTAGTTCAGCAAAACAACCAGTCTAACCGGCATCAGATGTTGCTTCAGGACACTGGGTACTCCCGGCCTCGACTGTCATCAACAGCATCCGATGTGCGTGCGGCCCAGTGCTCGATGAGTCGATGCAAATAATTTAGAGGAGGCTTGGGTGCATGCACGTGAGGGTGCGATTCGAGATTGGGCGGAATCAATCCCTGGCGTCGTCGACACAGAACGCCCCGCAAATCATTGTCACGGCAGTACATGATTAACGCGCCGTCCCTCTCACCGCATGTTGTAGCTTTTTTCTCCCTCTTTTTCTTACACGTGTACTCTGTCTAGGACATGACGGAGATGCATTGCGAGCAGGGAATGCAACTACTACAGTTTATAGGCAGGCAGGCAGCATAGAAAGAGTTGACCACAACTAGAAACAGATCATACGTGTACTGTACGATGTACACTATATGCGTTTTCGATCAAGACCCAATGGCCCCTCCCTCCCCTCCCTTTCGAGTGTGGTCGGTCGGCATAGCTTACCCCCCTGTATTCCACCGTCGCAGACCTCAGTCTGTAATCGGACGGCTGACAGAGTACCTAAACTAACTACCTACCTCGTACGGAGTACCGCTCACAGAGTTTGGCTGACAGAGTACAGTAGTTTACATAGTAAACTACCATATTTTACCCCTCGTCTTACACCAGGGTGTTTCCCTTTCCAGTAGGTTCCAGGCCTGCATGCATGCATGGCACGGTGGGAAAAAATGACGTTTCGTTTTCATTCTTCAGCGACACATGCGCCCCCATGCGGCGGTGGCGCGCCCAATCAGCCTGTACGGAACCCTAGCTCCCGAGCAATGGCTTCACACCAACCCCAACCTACCTACCTACGGTCTACCTAGCACACAAGGTAGGTACTGTACCTACCTACCTACACTATTCGTACAGCACCTAACCGTGCGTGCCCTGGGCGGAATTGCGCACAAGCAGATTTCGGGCAGCAAGGCTGGAAGAAGAGATGGGATTGTTAGCCGAAAACACAAATGAAGCTTTTGGCCCAAAGTTGAGTCGGTATCGGGTACCTACATTGTCGCTAGTCGCTTGCGCTACAGAGCGAGAGAGAGGTAAACTCGGCGAGCCGGCAAAGATGGGGCGGAAAGAAATAGCATCAAGAACAGAGACGACAACAACAACATGCTTTGTTTCTTCTATTTTCCTTCTCTTGGAAGGGGGGACCGGGTGGACGGGCGCCCTATCTGGGATGGGATGGGTGTGCATCGTACCTACCTACCTACCTACTACCTACTATGTAGTGTACCGATCGAGTGTACCTACCTTTTTTGCAGTTCCAAGTCTGCCTACCTTCCTTGCAGTTCCAAGCCGTTTGGGCTGAAATTATTCTGTGGGGAGAGCCCGGGGGGAAGGGAGGGAAGGGGCGGTCGGTCATCCCATCCCATCCCATCTCATCCCATGCTATGGCCGCCCGCCCGCCCGCCCGCTACTACTGGCAATCGCCCGATTAGAGCAGAATCAACTTTTTTTTTTTTCTCTTCTCTCCACACAGCAGGTATCCACCCGGCATCGTTCCCCCGTCCAGTCCAAACCAAACCAAACCAAACCAAACCTCACCACCCGCAACCACAGCCACAAACCACGACAACAGAATCTTGTCTCGAGCTTCAAAAATTGAAATCCTTCCACCCTCCCTCTCCAGCCCGGTTTCATCCTCTGCTGTGCGACGCGCAGGCTTCTCTTCCAAACCTTGAGTCTGATTCATGTTCGTGATCAAAACACCAGCCTACACCACCACCTTTCAACGGTGATCTTCCCACTACTTTGGTGGCCCAGCCTGCTGCCCTCTCTCACTCCACGAACACTGTCCATTCCTGGCCGTCTATGAACCAAATCGACCTCCTCCGCTTCCTCTCCAAGCCCGCAAAGTAAGCACACGCTCTCTCTCTGTCTGTCCTCTGCTGTCTCTTTGTCTTTGACAAGCACCTTGACTTGCGCGCCAGCGCATTTCGTCGTCACTTCTATTCCATAACCGCCCTCCCAACGACAAGGAAATTTGCCTCACAATATTGGCACCCCCAGCTAACCCCTTCTCCTTTTCAGGCCCAGATAACACCTGCTTATACACTAAGCCAGAATCACTTCGATATACAGACCTCGAGTCTACCGCCTTCACGCCACCCACTCGCCCGCCCACAATTCTCCTCGATCGCGCAGATACCCTCGTCTGCTAGGTCCGATACTCCACCACAGGTATCGGTGTCTGCCAGAGCGAGGCCCAATAGTCGAGACACAATTCCGGTTCCCAGGGTCATCTTTATTCCCCTCCAAGCCCGGCCTCCATAACGTCCTTTCGAGAGACGTTAAAAGACCCCTCATAATCCCGTTTGCTGCTGGCTCCGCCAGCCTCCACGAACGTCCACCCTCCTGTGGGCCTACTCTCTCAAACGAACGCTCCAAGGTTCGTTTGAGCGGTAGCTAGTGTCCCGCGGACTTCTAGCCCCAATACTCACCCATCCAAGCCATCTTCGTCCACCTCTGCTCTCTTTGAGCTCCCGGGTCGCGCCCAGAAAGCCTATCCTGTCAAACATGGTCACCCCCTCGGCCCCCAACGACTACCCCCTCTCCCCGGCTGAGGCCACTCCCCAGCTGACCATCAATCACGATGTGGCCGCCGACCTAGACTCGACCAATGCCTTTGAAGGTTCGTCAAACCAGCTTTGCAAATCTCGCCCGCCCACCCGCCCTCCCTTTAGCTGCTAACAAGCATGCCCCTAGGCCCCGAGAAGCTCCTCGAAGTTTGGTTCGCCCCGGGCCCAGACTCGCTCCCCGCCGGCGCTCAGCCCAACGGTCTGAAGGCCGTTTCCGCCGATACCTGGGTCACCATGCTCGACCTGGTTAACTGCAAGATTCTCTCCGTTCTCGAGTCCGAATCTGTCGACGCCTACCTCTTGTCCGAGTCTAGCTTGTTCGTCTTCCCTCACAAGCTCATCCTCAAGACTTGTGGCACCACCACCCTGCTCCTTGGTTTGCACCGACTGCTTCACATCGCTGCTGAACACGCCGGGTTTCCGTTCCGCAACGCCGAGAATGCGACCGATACAAAGGCTGCGGCGACCCCTTATCGCGTCTTCTACAGCCGCAAGAACTTCTTGTTCCCCGATCGCCAGCAGGGCCCCCACCGCAGCTGGCGGTCCGAGGTTCAGTACTTGGATGATCTTTTCGAGGGTGGCAGCGCCTACATGGTTGGCAAGATGAATGGGGACCATTGGTACCTCTACATCACTACGCCAAACAAGACGTTGACTCCCCCTCGGACTCCCGACGAGAAGGAGTCGGTCCTGGGGTCTACCTGCAAGATCCCTACGGGTAGCGTGGCAAGCTTCAGCAGCGGCATCGAAGAGCGCTGCGACGAGACTCTTGAGATTCTCATGACCGATCTCGACCCCGAGAATGCAAAGCAATTCTACTTGTCGCACGCGAGTGCGGTTGCCACCGACAAGTCCCGTTTGCCGCAGACCCAGGCGGCTCGAGACAACGCCAACCAGAGCCTGGGCGACATGTCACAGGTTCCCGAGAAGTCGAGCGATGAGCATGTCGACGTCTTCGACAACACCTGCGGCCCGGATCTCAATGAAGGCGACCGTGCCGCGACCGAGGCCCTGACCACAGAGGGCCATGCCATTGGCACTGTCGTCTCCGAGACATGCGGCCTGTCGAGTGTCTACCCTACCAGCAAGTACCCTGGGGCTCGTGTCGACGCATACCTCTTCAGCCCATGCGGCTTCTCCGCCAACGGCGTGATTCCCGCCATCGTGGATGGCGAGGATGTTCCCAACAGCGAGAAGGCTAGAAACGCCGCCCACTACTTCACCGTCCACGTGACCCCTGAGCCCCACTGCTCGTTCGCCTCTTTCGAGACCAATGTTCCTGGGGGTCAGAGTGGTCGCACCACCGCGGAGATCATTGAGCACGTCGTCGACATCTTCAAGCCTGGCCGCTTCAGTGTTACTCTCTTCGAGGGCAGGGGCAAGAGCGCCAACCCCTATGGCATGGGCGGCCATATTTCTCCCGCGAGTCCCACTCAGCGCCTAGTCGATCCTGTTCGTGGATACCGTCGCATTGACCGCATTGTCCACGACTTTGAGGATTATGACCTTGTGTTCCGGTTTTACGAGAGGGAGGACTGGTCGGGTGACCGTGAGGCTCGCCTGGGGGAGGTGTTGTAGTCTGGCCCCGAGTTCGGGGTACAAGATTTCACTCTGGAACAAATTGTACCATTTCCTTGCGTGACGCGTGGTTGTCTTTTTGGGGCCAGGTATAATGGTCCGCTTCCCTTATGCGGCCTGGTCCTGTCCACAAGTGGTGTTCGTCAGCGAGGAGATCCGACTTTCATTGTCGGGGACTGGCACCAGAAGCAAAACGTCCTAATGGATAAGACTGACCCATCAACATACAATGATTTAGAGTTGTCAATCTATCATATGATGCTTTCAAATACTTCCTGCTCTTGTGACGAGACCTGGATTGTTTAAACTTGGGGTTCCAGACCGCGTGCTTAAACCCAGCTTTAAAAGATTCCTCCAGAATGCTGCGGTGGAGCCGTCGCGCCCTGCTTCCGCGAGCCAACGAATTTGGTCACTCTTTCATTCAACCACATGCCGCTATTAACAAGCGTCTTGAGGTAGGTAGAGCAGCACATTCAGGGAAATCGATGGCCGGGGTCATTCGTTCGTTGGGCTGTTGCCAATCACCAAGCGCTCTACCCGCCAGCTCGTGCCATGTCTCGGTAGCCATAGCCAGGAATGTAGCAGTCAGGTCGACTGTCTGAATTCCGTCAACCCCCCAAAATGTGTCCCGGCCCCCTATCTCTCATGCTCAGGCGTGTTGTGCACTGGAATGTTGGAAACCCACCCGCCACACGAACAAGCGCTTACAGCCATCGTGAGTTTCCCTGCCAGCTCGACCCAAGTGGTATATGAAGCTGCCTGTCGAAGATGTTTTGACAAGGAGGAAAGACAAGCGATCACTTTGTGTATTCTCAATACAGTCCAGACACTCATCATACTCCGCCGCCATGGCCCCTCCACCCAAAGGCGACGACACTGTGAGTGTCGTCGAGTCGCTGGTGACCGAGTCGTCAATGTTGGGAAGCGACGTCTCGACAAAGTCCCCCCCGAAACCTCTCTCGATCCTTGCCATCGTGGCCATGTTTCTCATGATCCTCGCATCCGGGGGAGGCTTGTGTCTGTCAGCTCTTCAGTTTCGACCGTCAAAGACGGGCGAGCGGGACTGTTTGAGCCAAAGTTTCATCTTGTTTGCTGTAAGCGTTCAATCCACGCGGGGCAGTTGTGGCTTGGTGGAATGTACGGCTAATGTTTCTATCCGCAGTCCATGATCTCGCCAATGTATGTGGTACTGCACATTCTCGTCTCGTTCCGCAACTATCAGGTCGCCAAGAGGCAGTCACTTCAATCACCTTTGGTGTCTTGGGCCGTCATCGTCGCACGACTCGGGTTACTTCTTTGGATTCCGGCTGCAGTCCTCTCTTCGATAGCAGTGGCACGTTACCCCGGCTTCGCGACTCAGAGCCCGATCACCGAGTTGAACCTGGCGGTCTCTGCCGTCGGCATGTAAGTTTGATCTGCCATGTTGAGACTGACTACCCGAACCCCGCGCTGACCCCCTCTTAGAACCGCCACTTTTGCAATCAACCTCGTTCTTGAGCTCGCATCCCATCCGTTCGAGCTACCATGCTTCCGTCGCCGAAACACCATAACATGCCTTGTCAGCGCCTTCGAGAAGGACCTCAAGGAAGAGGAAGCCAAGCCTCCAAGCCGTTCCGACAGCCGCTCCTCGGCAACCCCTCCGGCCTACTACTACTTCCCCGCCAACCACAGGCACACCATTCCGGCACCGGCGCGCGCCAAGCTCGTCCGTAAAGCCAGCCACCCCCGCCGCCGCGAAGACATCCCGCCAGTCCCCGCCATCCCTTACCCGCACCCGGACTGCCTCGGTATCATGATACCCATCCCCGAGCCGCTGCCCCCGCTGCCGGAACTCGCGACGACGCCGGCCCCGATGCCAGCCATCAAGGTCACGCCGTCCTCGGCGCCCGCCTGCCTGTGCCCGGGGAACGGGAAGCTCGTCCCGCCAGCGCCGAACAAGGACAATCCTTGTCCGCCACCCCCCGGGACGGCTTGGGCCAGGGACTGGGAACAGCTCGCCGTGGACGCCGGCGTGAGCCGGAACGGGTCGCAATCGACAGTGGGAACGGGCACTCTTGATGGGAGGTTAGAGGCCCACAGGTCAGCATTGAAGCCACCATTGCCTTCGATCATTGTCACGCACAGCCCGGAGACGGTTTGATGGGTTAGGGTTAGTGGGAGTTGGGTTTGTGGGTTGAGAGCTTGGCGCGTTAGGACGGACTATCGGACACTAAGAGGTCATGAACGGGGCCGCGGACGGGAGCGTCGGACTGCTGTGTCTCTTCTTTTTACTTTGTTGTGCTTGCACATGCCACCTCGGCGGATTGTTTCTTTTGTCATGAATCTCAATCATCATATCTTGATCCACCTCTCAAGTTGCGATCCCATTCCAGTAAATGCGATCTACATTCCTGTACGCAGTTCGGAGCCATCATTCCATGTCCTTTGGTCTATCAACTATTGGTCGCCTGTCGATCTTGCCAAGCATCTCGGCTCCATATCTCTCGTGTATCACGGGTCTCACGGCTTCAAGAGTACTCGGTCACTCCCCCGCACGCTCTCCATCTTGGGCTTTATATCTCATGCACTGGAATTTCGAGTGCCCTATTGGAATGTGCCTCAAGCAGTCGTCCGGCATTGTTTTGGGAGGCGTCGTAGACATTGGTGAAGTGCCTTTTCGCCGGCCAATAACAGCTACTGGTTGTGGCATTGAAGAGCTGCGGACTCGTCGGCCGGCAGATCAGCGTTTATATGCTCACCGTAGCACCGTGCTCCTATATGAGAAATTGTTGATAGAGGAACGTCAGGATCCACCGCCCGCCGCTTCAAACCTCAACCATCACCACTCAACTAGCCCTTGATGCTTTTCAAAATCGGACGTTACCGCCGGATCACGACACAACCCTGACGGTCGCCCCAACCTCTCCCTTCTCGACCGCCTCCACCCTAGGCCCAACCTTCCTCCAAATCTCCTCGGCAACCTCCTCGACACTCGCGCCCGCATCGGCAACGACCAGATCCTCCTCTTCCTGCCGGAACTCCCGGTCGACCCTCCCCTCCTCGCCGAGCCCGCCATCCGGCCCGACCCGTCCTAGGCTTAGGCCCCAAAACAGCTCGCGCACGCGGCGCTGGAACTCGGCCTTCTCGTACACCTCGCCACCCCAGCCACCGCGCTCCCTCGCGACAGCCTCCTCGAGGTCGAGGAAGAGCACGAGGTCGGGCCGCGGCAGGCCGATCTCGGGCTGGCGTGCCCAGTGCAGGCTAAGGTGAGGGTTCTGCTTGGCGGCCGAGTAGACGATGCCCGAGTGGTAATACCTGTCACAGATGACGGTCGTACCGGAGGCTAGGAGGGTCTGGATATTCTTGCTGTGTGGGTGGGGGGTGTGAGACGGGCTGGTGCGGCGCGCCGTGGGTGAGACGGAGGGTGGACTTACACTGCTTCCCACCTATTGGCGCTGAAGAGCAGGTGGATGACGTGATCTTCCATCTCGACCGAGCTCTTGAGATAGGCGTCGATCATCTGGCCAATAGTTGTTGTTCTGTCTGGGCTGTTGATTAGCCATGGTTTAAGTATAGAATGTGTTGGAGAAGAGACTAAAGCAACGGACGGCGATGTAATGCCCGTGATGGCTCTGCGCAAGTTGGACAAACACATGGGCCGTTGTACGCCCCCAACGGCCCTCTTTCCTATTCGCACATATCCTCAAACCCTTTCCTCCCCTTTCCCCCGAGGCAGGCCCGGCAAAAGCCAAAGAATGGCGAACAAAACTCACCGGGGAAACGCATGACCTTGACCTTCTTCCCCAGCTCGACGAAGCGCTGCTCTAGCAGCTTCACCTGCGTCGTCTTCCCGCTCCGGTCCAAGCCCTCGAAGGCGACGAATGCGCCACGGACGATGCCGGCGGGCGGCGTTGCGGCGGAGGACCCATTCTCTCCGGCCGGCGCGCCGCCAGCCGCGGCCGAGGTTGCTATGGCCGCCGTGGCGAGGTCGTTTATGGATGCCATTGAGGCCGAGGATGGTGATGATGGCGTTTCCAAGTGGCGTGCAACGTCGGAGTGTGTAGCCCGTCCAAAGAACTGAATGGATGCGAGTGCGATGCTGGCAAGGTGCGCCTGTCGTCGAGGAGTGCGGTCGGTCCTAGAGTGGTGAAGGGGGAAAGAAGGTCAGTGGTAGGTACCTACCTGCCTACCTACCTAGGCATGAGATGAGCGGACCGTGTGGGCCCCCGGAATTCCTTGTGGCAGGTCCGGGTGGGCGACAGTCACGTGGGAGTCTCCCGGCCTGAGCTGCCAGCGCTAGGTTGACTGAATGTCTGTCTGTCTGTACCTTTCGGCCACGCCATGCAACTAGGTAGGTAGCTGAGGATACATCTACGCATGTTGGCAATGACTGTTGGATAGGTATGCGTTCTGGGCTCAGCCAGCGTTCGACCATGGATTACATCACATTATACCAGCGCACGGTTCAGAGCAGAGCCCGCAGAATAGATCGAGACACCACGCAAGAAAGACTCCATTGGTGAGGATATCAACAATTGAAACAGCAACATCAGTACTCCAAACCCCGGTTTGTATAAAAACCGACACCCGTAATCCGTTATTCCTACACAAAAAAAAGTGACCCCAGGGTTTCCCGTCGCTTCTTCCTTGTCCATCCATTCCGGTAACAGTTCCAACGCCGCATGAATCATGAGCCCGTAATTAAAAGATGGTGAATAGTTGGAAACGAAGAAGCAAATTCAAGCTAAGCGGGCCAAGCAAAGCAGAAAAAACGCATCAGCACTCGGCAACGACGACGTCCGTTTCGTCTTTTGCGCTTCCACTCTCCCACAGCTCAAAGGTTTCGCCTGTCCCTTCTATGGGCTCCAGCAACGCCGCTTTTGGTGCAGGATCTGCCGACTTGCCCATAAGCTCGCCAAGGTCCTCTTCTTCGAGAGGCACCACCAAGGGGTCTGCCTTGATCTCCGGAGATGCGCTGTCGGCAACAGGCAACGCGGGTCGAGTGGGCGCCTCCTCGTCGTCGTCTTCGTCGGCGGGGATGATGATGACAGACGACTCGTCACAGCCAATGGCGTAGAATGCGCTTGCATCCATCTCGCCCAGCGCTGTTCTCTCCTTTTCAAACATCATGTCGTCCTCGTCGGTACGGCGAACAGAACGGCGTTCGGAAGTCTGGCTGACATCATCGACTGGTGGCACATTCTCCTTGTCGCGGCCTTCTGCGCGATCTCTACTGGCTTTGCGTTCACTCTCCTCATCAGAACTGATGTCGAGAACGCAAGTGCCATGCTGCAGCATGTTGGTCATCTCCTGCTCAGGCGTGTCCTCGTGGATGTCGAAGAACCAAGATGCCTTCAGGTCAGGCTCCAGCAAATCCTTGGCAGCGACTCGCGGGGCCCGGGCGACGACAGACGAGCGGGCAGCATAGCTAGGAATTGTGCCCTTGAGGGCGGCATCGAGACTGAAAGGGGCAGAGGCGGTAGATGACAGGTTGAACATGGGTGGGTCGATACGGGTGTAGGGACCGGCGGTTCGGCGACGGTTTGAGAGAATGCCGGAACGCTTGCCACGGGTGGGCGAACGGCCAGCGGGAGCCGAAAGCGGAGACGACCTAGCAACGGCAGTGTTGATCTTGGCTGCGGGCGACTTGGGCTGGAGCAAGCTACGAGGGCGGGGTAGAGGAGGTCGGGTTGACGTCGAGGCAGAGCTTTCGACGAGGGGCGTAGCCTTTGTCAGTACGAAGGAGGAAGGCTTGTGAGCCTCTTTGAGGGAGTAAGAGCTGTCGGAGCCTTTCGATCGCTTGGAGAAGACGGCAGGGTCGACATTTTCGAAGTCGTCCGAGTCTACAATGTCGGTGGCTTTGCGCTTTCCACCCGAAGCAGGAGAAACGGCTGTTTTGGGTGTCAGTCAACGTTTTCGTCATGTTTTCTTTCTATTTGCATGGGGCAGTATTTGCTGGCGATGCTTAGGCTGGGGGTTGAGGCAGATTCAATTCAGAGGACGACTGATGGTGCGTAAAGGTCCACCATGTAGCACCCCACACTCGCGGCGGTAACAGGGCAAGAGAAATGAACAACACAGGTCTAGGTAGAAGGAGAGAGTGGACGTGTTTTGTCGTAAGGTGATGGAGCATACCATTCTGTCTATTCTTAATACTCGTCAGGTTCTGCAGTCTTGTTCCGTCAAGAGGCGCAAATGGTTGCCGAGAAATGGTGGCCATGATGTGGGATGGATGCGGTTGTGCGCGCGAAGGCGAGCGACGAACCGAATGGATATGGGTGTCGGTGTGGAATTGCGTCGTCGGGAATAGGTGCAGCGCAGCGTAGCGCAGCCAGGCGGAGAAGGCGAGTTGAAAAGGGCTCCTAGCCTAGGGCCCAGAGTCCAGACTCCTCCTTGATCGACGAGAGACTCACTCGATTCGTGGAGAATGGGGAAGTTGGTGACGGGGGTTTCGAGTCGTTGCAGTGTCCCGTTCTGAAGCAGAAGCCAGCAGCAGCAGCAGCAGCAGCGGCGAGGAGCGAAAGCAAGCAGATGGATTCCAGACGTGGGCCAAGTTGGAGTAGAGAGAGTAGTTGTTGTTGTTATTTGTTTGTTATTCTCAGGCGTCGACGCAGAGGAATCGAGCGAGGGAGGCAGGGTTGTAAAAGGAAGAGAGCGACAGAAACGGAGTCGGGGAGAGCTGGCGTGGGGGGGGGATAGAGGAAGAAAAGAGGGTGGGAGAAGTGAGAATTGGTAGGGAGCAGGGGTCGGTCAATCGCGGCGGCGCGAGGCAGAGAGACGCTGAGATGCGATCGACTGTCAAGGGACACGGGCAGAGAGGAGAAGGTACGCGTGCGCACGGAGCCGGGAGGGGGACGAGATGGCGACGACGGGGGGTGAGGCGGGCGTGTAGCCTGTAGGGCGAGGTAGGGAGGGCCGGGTCTGGGCGGCCAGTAGTGGTAGTGGTGGTGGTGGTCTCGGTTTGGGCTGGCGGTACTGCTTGGCCTGGGCAGGCAGGTAAGCTGTGCTGGGTACCTAAGGTAGGTACAGGCTGAGAAGAGAAGCAAGCGCAAGCAGTCGGTACAAACGCGAAAAGGATTGGCGCGAGGGCGAGGGAGGGAGAGATGCCGGTAGTGTACTGTAGGTAGGTAGCCAAGGGAGAGGGGTGCTCGGTACACTACGGAACGAACATTCGCAGCTAAAAGAAAGGAAAAAGAGACGCGAAATCCATGCAAACACGGTGAGGTTTGAGTGGAAATGGTGATACTGCAGTACACTATTACCACTACCTACCTAGGCACCTACCCACCCGCCTTAGGTAGCTATCTTGGTAATACACTAGTACAGGTACCTACTCAGTATGGAGATGCACCACTCAGACCTTACTACAGTACGTAGTGTTCTGCCAGGCCAGGCCAGGCCAGGTCAGGGGTCAGGGACAGGGTGGGTGTGAAGAGGGAAAGGAAGGATGCCAGGCAAGGCAGACGGTGATGACATTGAGGGGGGGGGGGGTTCGAACTAGGTAGTTTACGATGAACTTCGTGAGCTCTCAACTTGGTGCTTACCACAAAGCTGAACTTGGATGATGGTGCTTGTGCTTGCTGTGCCTTGAACTCGGGGACTGAGACGATGTTGGCAAGCAAGCGAAAAGCAATCAGCCGCAAGTATAAAGGATAGATGCACTGGGAGAGAGAGACTCGCACAAACCTAGGACGGGGGGGAGGGTTGCAGGAGAGATAGGTAGAGAGAGAGAGAGAGAGAGAGGGAGAGAGAGAGATGGACTCGTTGCTGCAGATGCGAGCGAGATTGCACTACCTAGGAAGACTGTGCCCGTTTTTCACTGCAAGAAAGACGCGATAAAACAAACGCGCGAGTTCCGTGACGGCGCCAACACCTACCCAGGTATCCGTACTACGTAGATACCTGGATGCATACATGCTACATGCTACATGCATGCATGCATGTCGTGTCAAGAATGAGATTAGCCAATGCAGCTTTTCCTTCCCTTCTTCCCTTCTTCCCTTCACTGAGGAAGGAGGAGAGCAGGAAAAGTGACATTCATGCACAGGGGTATCAGCCGCATCTGATTCGTCGGCGCGAAGTCGATGCGATGCGATGCGATGCGATGCGGTGCTACTGCAACTTCCTTCTTTTCGACCGCGACACGCATCACCAATGAGACGCGTCGGGTCATGGTGGGGCCCCCATCGGTACCTACGAAGGGAAGGTACTGTATCCGTACGTACTAGGTAGTATCTTCCCAAGGTTAGAACCCAGGTACGGACGGGTACCCAAGATTGCTAGCAAATGAAATCCGTTCCCGTTTCGGGTAGTTTCCAGTAAAGGAAGCTCACTTGCCTTGCTTGCCTTTTCCGAAGCAAGCGCGACATCAATCAAAGCCTGGACGGAAAGAACAAAGTCGATACGGATACTTGGATCTCATATGTTCATATCTAGGCAGGTACGGATACTATCCGTACCTATTCCGTACCTGAAGGTACCTTACTTAGGCAATGCTACCTATCTGACATGCACCAAGCAAACGCTCTCCCTCATTCCAATACCACGTAGTACATAGACGTAGTAGGCGTATATATCTACCATCATTTGCTTGTCCATCTGATTAGTCACCCGCCGTCCGTCGCAGCTTAGCCGCCGTCACTCACTCGGACACCTGCGACCCATCCGATGCAGGGGTGGCCAGGCTAGGTATCCAACATACCTACGAAGTCGACACAAATAGGTACGGATGGTAATTAACCTACATACCTCCCCAGCTTCCTTAGTCTTACTTAGTACCTAGCTACATTACATTTGTACAAAGTGTACAAAGTACGAAACCTCGTATTTCGACGTCTTGTATTGAAAAGTGACCTGACAGCACTTGGCTCGCTTTGCACCCTCTTCGCTTCGTCCCATGTCTATCTTCTCCATCTCTTGCTTGCTGGCTGGCTGGCTGCTGCACACACTTCCGCAACAACGGCACGCCAGGCCGCTCATTACGGCCCATCAACATCACGGGTGGCCGGACGGTCCATGGCCTGTCGCCCCCCAGACCGGCCCGGGTCTCTCATCTTGCGGGCCTCCGCGTTGTCTTGTCTGCTTTCTTTGCTCCGGCAGTCCTCGCTCCAACAACAATAACGACGTTGGTTGGCTGCGTCCCACCAATGCACTTCGACCCGCTGAGTACTGACAATGCCATGCCCATTGGCTCTGCATCGTCGACGTGACGTGACGTGACGTGACGCCAGCCTTCAGCTGCCCTTTCTCGTTTTGTCCGCACCATCGTACTTGACCTCTCCTGGTCACCACCACCACCCATGTGGCGCCATTTTTTGCTTGGTCCGGGGCTCTCTTCTTTCCTCGGCCGCTTTTCAAGGCCTTCTTTGCCACTCATCCCCCTCCTTTCGTGAAATGCATGACGATGAACCATCACCGCTTTTTGGTTCCACGTCAACGCCGATATGCGACCGCCGTTGGAATGCTTCGAGGCGAAGCCGTCTCGCCTGACTCCTCCCTCCTGTCCAGTCTTGTGGCTGGCATGCAACACCCAGCCAACTCTCACAGCTGCCTCGCCTCACCCGTCCTATTGCGATACATTGACCAGCATCGACCAGCCCGAGTCTGTTGCATGACACCACAGCATGGCCGTTCACTGCCTCAATCGCCAGTCAAGACTCTCTCTCCCCCATTGGATAGTGTGGCGGCTATATCCCTCGCTAATGTCGCTCGTGCATGCACAAGAAGGAGAGAGACATGCTTGGGTACGCCACGTCTTCGACCCTAACTCACAATCACCGACCCCTTTTCCTGTTGGTAAACTGCAGTGGGCAAGCCTTCGAGCGCTTCCTCAACCTGCCAATATGCTCTTGCCGTTCCAAGTCCAACCTCTGACCTCTCCACGTTCCGGGCGGTGCAGTGCAAATAGAGGCATTGGCCCTCGATGGGAAGAGGAGGTTGGTTGTCAAACCACCTGGCACCACCGCTGATTCCCTTCGACACTTACTTTTTTTGTCTTGACCGTCTTCCAAGACGTGTTTCGACTGCTGCAGGCCAACGTACCATCTGTGAGGGCAGGCAAGCGGATCACCAAAAGCAACATGTGCTCAGAAGACCTGCGTACCGCGTCTGGGGATGGCGCAGTCACTACCTATCGTCTTGAGCTTGTACTAGAGTGTCCAGGCGCCAGTCGAGAATATACATGGCTCATCGAAGATCACCTGAATCAGTGATGCAAGCACACCCTGCCCTGTATCAGTACCGTGGCACTGTATTTTCCGGACGGCATGCACTCAGTAGCATTGTCATCCAGTGGCCTGGGGACAGATTCGTGGCACCATGGCAGTCGCTGGGAATTGAGATCGCGATTTTGTACCTGTCGCAGGCCAGAAACATACCCCTGGCCAGATAAGCGCCAGTGCGACCGATGGTTGGTATCAAGTCGTACGAACCCGATTGAGATTACTGTTTTGTATTTGCTCTTTTCACTCACTCGTCTTTCCCTCTCTGTATCGTCACCACTACCCGCCGTGGCCCAACAATCCCTCCCCGCCGAATTCTCCGGCAGAAGGTGGGCCCCACCTCGCAAGCTGCATGGACGTCGGCGTGTTTCAGACGGAACGCCTCGGCCGATAGGTCATCAGCACTACAGCATAGTATTAAAGGAATATTGAGGAGGCTGGGGAAGAAATGCTGATCAGCGATGGGGATCCCCCAGCCTCTTTATTTTGTCCAATATCTGAAGACACGCTTGCATTCCCGTGTCACCCCCTCTACGAGAAAGTGGGAGCCTGAATCATACGGTAGCGTTTTATCGTGCGGGGAGCTAGGCACTTGCCGCCCCTTGCATGGTATTACACACTACAAGCTCACCGACGACGGCAAGCCGGCTTTCTATGCAGCCTGTTTTAGGAATACCAAGGCATTGTGCAGCTTTCTCTGGGCCATTGTATCCCTTGTCGAATTTGTGACTTCGGCTGTTTGCCGGGTGCTAGACACGTGGCTAGCGTATATCGAGACTCGACGTCCATGTTTGTTGGTCTTTCGACGTCTGCATTGTTGACAGAAAGAGTCCGAACAAATACACTTCACCCAGAAGCACCTCACAAGTACCTCGTAATTATTATCCTAGTTCGTCTCCGGCCTTGTTACATTTAGGATGTACAGGTTTGCTTGATGTCTCTTGTGCCTCATGATATTTGGGCCTTCCGAATTTAATGCCGTCATGTAAGTGTGAACTTCCCTCGATCATCTGAATAGATGACAAAAAGAATGAACCTTACTCGCAATCGTAGCTATGTTTGCAAGGAGAAAACATCAAACAGAACTAAATAGAGTACCGCGTATCGGTCCTGACTCAGATCTTGGAAAGATGGATGGATCAGCTAGCAATATCACATCAAGTATCCGTATACCGGAGAACAAAGGGGACAGGTACAACGTTTATACTACATGTAAGATTCAACTCTACCTGTGGCAGTAGACTTGGTCGAGGTAGCCATGCTTAACGTTGTAAACCAATCTGTTGGATGCGGACCCACGTGCTTCACACGCCCGGTGATTAAATGAGTCTTTCTTTCTTGGCTGTTCGCCGTGTTTATGGTTGATACCTGAACTCATCTTTAATTTGCGTCTCATATGGTTCCAGACTCACCTCCACGTGGAATACAAACTTGAATTCACGAAACCTTTTAGGCACACACACACTCTCTCTCTTTCTAGTTATCGGTTTGGAACATCCTGCCCGGCCACCTAGGCTTAAAACCCTTATACACTAATCTTATTACTCCAAGTTCCTTGCTGTCGTCATGTTGCCTGACTATGTTTTCTTTTGGCATCCTATCCCATTTTCTTTTACTTTTGTAGAGAGCTACCGAGATTGATCGAGGTCTTCGTGCAGTGGCATTCTGGTCCCATAGCTTACGTTTCATTACCTTCTTCTTCCTCTTGACTGGTCGATGCTAGGCGTCTGAGAGGGTTACTTGAATAACAACAGATATTTAAGAGTCCCGTAGAGAAGTAGATACTACTACTTCTCTTTCATACCCTTAAGTTCTCTGTTAGTCTTCAAACTGCTTTGATGACATAACACTTCGATTTGCATGGCTGGGCCATTGTAGCTGCTTCTATACGCTATCAACCTCCATCCAAGCTGAAGGCCCTGATTATTCGCCTAGCTCATTAACTGGCCAAATATGCAACAAGGTCGAATCTCGGGTCGAGGGATGGACCCGAACGTTTCTGCGATATCTCTTCAGTTTGAGGCCGAATCTCCTTTTTCAGAACTTTGAAACATTGAGTGCATCCCTTGGCGAGTCCTCATCTGATTCGTAATCGGCAAGACCATTTTGTCCTACTCAATGCGAGAATGTCATCTAGAAGAGATGGGCTTACTCGTCCTTTATATTGAAACTTATTATTGCAGTTGGGCAGAACCCGGGTTTCTGGGCCGAGCAAGCAAGGGACTTTGAAACTCAGCCATGTGTATTCAGTGTTCTATTACATACACTTATCCTTCACTTGATATTCAGTAGTTCATTATCTCCCAGCCTGCTGAAGGATATGGACGAGATGTGACGGTGTTCAGTCACGGCTATTTATTAGTTCCAGAGCCAAGTGCCACTGCTTCTATCTCTCTGGCATTCTTCCCAGAAGCAGATGCTTTTGTTTCTCAAATTCACATTCAAGGAAGAGATGATAAGAGGCTCTTGGATTGCTCCTGTTTTGTAACCTCAAAAGAATCTGCTTGCAACATCCAGGGAGTGCTGTACTACAAGGCAGACATATCATTGTCAGAGCATACAAACGAACACGGTTTGTCGCATTCAGATAAACTACTATATCAGTTGAAGAACAAAAGGCAGTGGTCGCGTCCATGTGTGTGTGTGTGTGTGTGTGTGTGTGGAAATGGCAATTAATTGATTATATCTGGTACAGGCACGCTTTCTATCAACGCCATGATGTAGGCTGTATTATTCATGATACCGTTATCATCCCTGTTCTGATCAAGTCGAATTCCGATGTAAAAAGATGATAGAGGAGAAGACAGATATCTGTCCAACATTCTCTTTGTGATCGAATTCTTTGATATTGTTTTCCTTCTCGCTGTCAAGGGTGAAGGATTACCGGAAGGGGCTCTTGACCCACTCGACAGCGCGCTTGTATGCGCCGTAGTTTGAATAGGGGCTGTACGAGCCGTAAGCCGGAGAAGGGCTAGGAGTGGTACCGTTGTAGGTGCCGTAGGTTCCGTAGGTCCCCTTGTAGTCACCGTAGCTGCTGTATGGATCGGCGGGGGCAGCGAGGGCGGCCGAGGCAGCGGTGATCATAAGAATGGCAGAAACCTTCATTTTGCTTTTGGTGTAGATGAGGTGTATGAGGATCAGTTGGATTGGCAAGAATAGACGTGTGGTGTGATTATTAAAGTTAAGTGTTTGTTTTGTCGATGATGGGGATGATGAGAATAGGGAAGAAGGAGAGCAGCGGCACCTGAGCTCTACTTATAGAAAAGTTGAATGAACGAGACGGAGATGGTCAATTCTTTGCATAGAACAGGACTCCATTACATCATCCGGAGACCTTGAAGCCTAGCAACGAGGTTGGATGCTGCATGTAGAATCATGCTGATGACCTAGTGATCGTTGTGATGGCGTATTTCCTCCCCTATGAAAGCTCCTGGAGCTAAAGAGGAACGGTTCCAAGGAGCCCTTGACGCGTACACGGGAGCTCTGCAAGCGGTGTCACCTCGTAAACGGAGACTTACAATATGAAGGGATGAGGATTTCTCGCAGAACCATCATATAACTCTACAAGCCAATCCTAATGCGTCTTAGGGCAAGCGTGAGCCGAGAAGGATGGCTTTACATTGTCTTGGAGTCGTTCGACAATGATACATGGCGTGCTAAGGAGGCCTTGCATAGTCGTAACCGACTATCTCGGCCGGCTGGTAGGTCGTCTTCGTATTCCTGCATGCTTGATGGTGTAGATAATGTAGAGGTATAGGTATCATCGCGGGCTAGGGATGCCCCGAAATGTTGCAGCAAGGCGTTTGTCTGACCGCTATCATCGGCTGCTTCCACGACCATCTCTGAGAATGAGGGATTAGATATCAGCTAGAGACTCTTCTTCCAAGTTTGAAGTGCAACAAGTGTCTCGCCTCCCAACCACAGAAACAGCCCATGTGCTCGAACATACCCAAGAAGTCCGATCTGGACAGAGCCCCAAGATGCTAGTGACTGACACTACCCGTTGTACAGGGCAGGGTAATGGTCCCAGCCTCTTGGCCCCTGGGATGAAGCCTAATATAGTAATGTCTGAGAACAATGTCTGACACGGAGCACTGTTGGAATGCGCCAACGTTCGCGGGGAGCCTAATGACACGGGATAGCATGGGATCAAGTTTAGAGTGCTTCGATATGAAGTCTCTCGCAGGACGTGCCACCGAGCCAATCCCCGTTAACGGAGGTCAGCCCTACTGACACGGAATTGGCTGCTGAACGTGGGACTTGCATTGGTGGCACCATCATTACCAAGCATCCCTGCTGATCTAGCGGATGATGTTCGATCTTGGGCCGACAGCGGTGGTGGTGACAATCCGGGTGCGTCTCTGGTTTCTTTACCTTGCCCACCCAATCCGTTCACGCGGATCGACGAGCTGCCCGCCCTTCTTTCCACGCGAACCTGTCTTGCTGAAGAAAGCATGGCCTCCGTCAAGGTCCTCCGCTCATCCCGATTACAAGGCTTTCCAGCTTCACTGAATTGGTGACACGGCGGCGGCAGTGGTGCTCATGATGTGAGGTGTCATTGCCTGGCAACCATATCCGCCATAATTATATTCGATACGAGGCGAAATGTCGACAACGAACCCTGTCAGCATCCTACAGATACGAGATCTCGCTACCCCAGACTATCCATCTACCACCCACCATGTGGCATTGCATCATAATCCTCCCCCAGTTCAGGGAGAACGTGGGAAACATTTACGATTGGTGCCCGCAGACGCCAAATCCGCAGGCTAGACAAGAAAAGCCAAACTGCCACGCTAGCAACGTTGATCCTTCTATTCCTTGGTGGGTTCCTTTGGACAAAGGCGGGTGCCGTGTTGTGTTTTTACTGAGCCTTGGAGACATGTAGGATGGTGCAAACGTTTAAGCTCCTCTCGTCGAAGCTCCGAAGTTCTGCTTTGTTGCACACCAGCCTCATGCGCCAGTGGGATCGACAGAAAACAGACTATCGACGGGCGACATGTCTCGTGTTCGGATGCCAAACTAAGACTGCAACTGGGAGTGCATTCCGGTTGCTTGCGGGACGGCGCATGATAGCCTTGACGGCGTACCCGCGCTGCCGCGATCCCGCGCGCCTTATCGGACGGCGTGGCTGCGTGTTGACTGGTCGTTCCGCAGTTGTAGATGGCTTGACTAGTGGGCATTCCTCAGGTCAGACATCAGTCGGCAGGTATCTCGTTGCTCCCTCGGACGAGGTTCCCTTGAATTATCATTCCTTTTGTCCAGCCTCCCCCGCCGTCGCTTCTACCCCAGAAAATTCAATGTCGGCGGTGATTTGAACGTCTCGTTCGTTTCACTCTCTGGTTCTCATCGACTAACAAGGCGCCAATCCTCCAACATCATGATGCACGCAAAAGAAGAGGCGTCCTACTCAAGACCGTTGGCCTGGCGAGTCGACGAGTCCGAGGAGGACCTCGCATCCCTCCCCTCTGCGCCTGTTGCGAGGGAGCACAGCAAACATCTCAGACGAGTTTGGGCATATGCCGCCGCCGCTGCAGTTCTGATCGTGTCCAACATCATCTCAGCACGCGTCGGCGCGCACTTTGCCCCAGGTGCGGAGAACCTCGACAAGGCCTGTGCCGCCCACACCACACAGTGGTCACCAGTGCTCAGGGAAGTAGAAGTCAAGTATGACTGGAAGCATTTCAACGGCTCCTTCATGCAAGAGGAGATCTTCCGCAAAGAAGCCTCGCCCGAAGTTGACGCCGCATGGGAGTCGATGGGTGTTGATTGTGAGTGAGCAAAGAACGAGGTTTTGTGCACTTTGTTGACGGTGCCGTAGACCGTGCCGGTGTGATATCTATCGAAGACGGTCTGAAGAGCGGCCTCGATATGTCCTTTGTGAGAAGGTCGGAGAAGTACGGCGCAGGCTTCTTCGTCAACATCGAGGGCATGCACCACCTGCACTGCCTTGTAAGCCTGGGCATAAGCTTTGAAGGATTGCAACAGCTGATGACGTTTTCAGAACCTGTTGAGAAAATCCCTGTATTACAACTACGCCTATTACAAGAAGATGGGCACACATGCATTCAAGAACGAAGAATACATCCTTCGTCTCCACGTCAGTGAGTAGTGTCTTCGGCAGTGACAAAAGTTGTCTTGAGGCTGATGTCAAATAGCACACTGCCTGGATACTATCCGCCAAGTCCTCGTTTGCAACGTCGACACAGGTGTTCTGGGCCAAGTCTGGGCCAATGATCCTCCTACTCCCTTCCCCGACTTCAACACAAAACACATGTGCAAGAATTACGAGGCCATCCAAAAGTTCGCTGAGAAGATTCAGGTGAGGACTTGTACTGACTATTTGTTGTTCCAAAGTTTGTGCTGACAAGTCGCTCTCAGGCCCCTCCCGCTGATGGCCTTCCGGCCGACTACACCGCTCCACCAGGGCCTGAGGATGTTTCCCCGCAGACACCGTGATAATGTGAGAAAAGATTTGAATGCTAGAGTGAGTGGTTTTTGAGATATAATACAAAAAGCCCGGTCTCAAGAATGACAAGTAGGTCGACCGGATGACCGGGAGCCTCGTGCCAGGAAGTCAAACATATGACCATGATCTTACAGAGCTATCGTGGAACGAATTATTAGGTAAAAGTTCCCTGCTGTTAGTAGCTGAACTCCTCCCCAACAAGCTTCTCGCTCAGCCTCCACAGTTGGTCGGCGTCACTCTTATTGTTCGCCCAGGGGTAAATCTCCTCGTTGTTCTGGTCTGCAACGCGGCAGTCATTGAAGAATCGGCCGTTGAACTCTACATGTCCATTAGCAAGCGTGCGTAGCAAAAGTGAATATCTCACGGAAAACTCACCATTGAGGTTCTGGTTGAAAGCCGTGAAGACGTGCGTTGCGATTCCTTGGTCCTCCGTCTTGGGATTATAGTCGGACCACATGAACTTGGTTCCCATGCTGATGTCCTGGGCGCCTTCGTGGGGTTTCAGTAAAATGCGCACCTTGTAATAAGAGGCAAAAACTTTTTAAAAAAAAAACTTACGGAGAGAGTCAAAGCTGTCCAAGTGGCTCGCCAGGTTCGTATAGATGACGCCTGGGTGAAGGCTGAAGCTCAAGAGGCCCTTGCCACCCAATTTCTCGGCGAGCGATATCGCCATCAGGCAGTTGGCCGTCTTGGACTGTCCGTAGGCGTGCCACTCATTGTAGTACTTACCATCCTGAACATTCCTGAAGTGTCAGTCGGGAGGGACCGCCAAGAAAGAACCGCAAGAACCCACGTTGAAGTTGTAATCCGTCCACCGAATGTGCCCTAACCGATGCCCGTCACTACTAACCATGACGATCCTTGGCGTCGCGGCAGCCATGACCTCTCCGATGAGAAGATTGGTGAACAAGAAGGGACCCAGGTGGTTCGTCCCGAACTGCATCTCAAAGCCATCCTCCGTCTTCCCCCATGGTGTCGCCATGATTCCGGCATTGTTCACCAGGACATCGATGTTGGGAACATCCTCCCACCCATTCACTGTCTCTGCAGCCTTGCGCACGCTCCTGAGCGACGCCAAGTCGAGCTCGAGAGCCTTGGCCTTGACATTTGGGTACGCGGAGCTGATGGCGTCGACCGTCTGCTGGACTCTTCCTCCGTTGCGGCCGGCAAGAATGAGGAGGGCGGGCGCGCCGGCGGCGGTTTTCTCCGCAAAGACGGCGCCGAGACCGCCCGGGGAGACGCCGGTGACGAGGATGGTCTTGCCCCTGATGTGATCGGCATATTCGGCGACGAGCTCCGTGCCTGTTGTGTCGAAGCCTAGCTGTGGCGCCATGATTGGTCGTAGCGAGCTGTTGTTGGGTGATATAAACGGTTATAGGCGATGACTGGAGGGGACGAGGTCACGTAGGTATGGTACGACTGTGTTTGGTCACTCTGTGCATCCTTTACATATCTGGGGAAGAGAATTTCGGCGGTCTTTATACCAGTCTAATTAGAATGGAGACCCTTTGCAAGTTTCCCAATAGATCTCCAGCCACCGATTGTTCCCAGCTTACACCTGCGTACAAGGTATTGTTAATGTTGAGAATCAGGCCCGAAAGGAAACGAGAGAGCCGCGTCCGTCTACGTCGAAGACGCAAGCCCATGTTTTCAGGCGAGAACTTTCCCCGGAGTTAGGCGATATCTTCGTGTGTCGGGCTCGAATCTGGACCAATTGATTGGTTTGTTGTGTCGCAAAGCAAATAATCACCGAGATTGTCTGGTCAATTTGGGGGACATGCGAGGGAGTGATTTATAATGAGGATTTATAATGAGCACTAGAACCATCAAGTGCGTGTCCTGTGCCGTGCCAACCCCAAGGCTCCGTTCCGGAGTCTGGAGATAGCGAGCTCTCAAAACCCGGGGGAGTTGAGTTGCGGCTTGGTATGCAGGTAAAGGGGAGGGGCACCTCGGACCTACCGCTCTTCTCGGCGGTGGATCAACGTGATGGGAAACGGTTTGATAAGTAAGACCTGCGTCCCAACCGGCGATGGTTGCTCGACCCTTTCAGTGCAGCTGCTGTGATGCTCCGGCGGGATGCGCGATGGATTGCCCGGCCGTCCCCACCGCACACTCCGGGACCCCACAGACCCGGAATGTCAATACTCCGGCTCGCGTTAGCTTTCCCGGCCAAGCTAGGTAGTTTCCTTACTTTTAATGTGTTGGGCTGCTGGTAGAAGTGGCGTCCAGATGACACAGCGTCATCCTCCCTTTCTCTCCCTCTATCTCTCTCTTTGCCTCATGTCAGGTGTTCCCGTCATTCATTGGCTTCCGCTCGATAAAGCGTGTTCCGTCATCAACCCTAATAAACCGGCCGTCGGTTTATACTCGGCCCGCAGCCGCGGCCTTTTAGTGTTTCGTCCTGGTACTCGTGCTGGCATTGACCCTGTACGACCTGACCTGCCATCCGAATACGCCACGTCAGCTAAGACTTCATCTCAACCTTTGCGCACATTTCCTTGGTCACTGAACGGATTTCATTGTGACGGAGCGCATCGAGGTGACACAATTTACGTCGTGAAGATGCCGGGAACGGCACTGAACTTGTGCCTATCGAGTGAGGCAATGTCTATTCGCTATCCAATGAACCCAAACGCCAGTCCGCAATGTGCGTGCGCTACATACAAAACCAACCATCATGCGACCATCGTCTACCCGTCGTGCGTGCAACGACCCTCAATCCATCGTGCCAACTCTACGCTCTTGACATCAACCGTTCGCCAGAATATGTCGCTGCCCCAAACGACGGGGACACCCAGCGACAAGGCCCCGATAATCCAGGCTATCAATCGCCCCAGCATGCCGGCTTCTTCTTTGCCGCCGACCAAAGCCCAAACAACCGGCATCCAACGATGTGATAAGACATCCAAGACGGGGCCGTGTACGAGATAGAGAGCGTAGCTAATATCAGCGAGGTACTGCGCAAGCGGCGTTACAAAGATGTCCTGCAACATCTTGATCTGCTGCAGCGTGGCGACAACCTGCATAGCGCCAAGGGCATACCAGGGGAATGAGACGAGGTCACCGCCCATGGTGAAGAAGGGTTCCATGGTGTGGTGCCAGAGAGGTGCGAATCCCAAGGTGGTGTCGGCCTTTTGGTTTGGCCATCCGGCGATAAAGAGGGCGAAGACGAGGTTGCCGATGAGGAATGTCTTGAATAAGCGTGTCAGCATGGAGCTCGATGGCGAGTCGGCCGCGACGGAGGCCTCCATGTCGGGTGCCTCCTTGTCGTGGACGGCAGCCGCAGCTCGCTCGCGGCGGGCTTCTTGGATGAGGCCGATTTCGGCGAGACCCATACCGCCCAAGAACTCGAAGCCGGCCCAGTGGCCGCACTTGAGGCAGTAAATCATGATGGCGAAAACAGACAGCAGGCGCAAGTACGTCTTCATACGGCTGAGGCCGGTAAGTACAACAAACAGTAACAGCGAGTGGGAGAACTCGATAGGGATGGTCCAGAGATGGGTGTCATAGGGGAGAAACTGAGTGATATCCCACTGCCAACTAAAGGTAATCCTCCACACAGCATTCTTCCAATCCACCAGCTGGTCCCACAGTGCTGGCAGTGGTTCGCCGGTCCAGCCTAGGCGGATCATGATCATGATGATGAAGGTGGAGGCAGTAGTTGGCAGGAATAAGCGGAAACCACGGCGGAAGACGCTGCTCGAAAGGGTGCGGTGGAGCCCATCGTAGTCATGCTTCCTCGCCTGCTTCAAGGACTTGAGGGAAAGGACGAAGCCCGAGATGACGAAGAAGATGTGGACCATGGGGCGGCCGCTGTAGATGACGCGCAGAAAAGGGAGTTGCAGAGGGGAGGAGGCGGCGTGGTCGTTTTCGTCGGGGTTGCCATAGGACCTCGCGGTATACCAGGGAGCATGTTTTTCTGTAAAGTGACAGAAGAAAACAATCAAGGAAGCGACACCGCGCAGGCCGTCCAGCCAGGATGTTGGGTATAAACGGCGGTGCTTGAAGTCGTTGGGTCGAAGTCGGCGCTGGACGAAGGACGGTAGCAGGAAGAAGAGGATAGCTGTCAGCCTCGCGAGGAAGGGCTTTGATCCCGGGAGGGGAGTCGATGCGCCGCCAGGGGACGCGGGCTCGGAATGGGCGTTTGATTCAGACAGCGAAGAGTAGTGGTACGAGGTCGGGGAGACACGGGCGACGGCTCCACGAATGGAGCGGACGGCGAGAGAAATCATGAGGGCGACGGGTACGAGGTCGACATGCCCCGTGGATGGTTCGTGAGAGAGCGTAGCGTAGCTAGCGGGGGTGGATGGAGGAGGGCTCGTAGGAAATGGCGGTTCTGTGGATTAATATCGCGTGCCGCAGTCGCGTGAGGGTTGGCCGAGTCCGTGGCAGGATTGGCGTGGCTTGCGACAAAGTTCGGGGGGCCTGCCTACCCGGAGAGACACAGGTCGGAGGCGGCAACGACGTGTAACCTCGGAACGCGCCGAGAAGACGGGGAAAAGGGTGACGAGATAGATACGGACGGCAAAAGGACAAGGCGAGAATCTTTTGGGATTGGCGACGACGAGGTAGGTAGGTAGGTACCTTGTGGGCGTGTTGTTGGGAATTCGACAAACGGGTGCTAAGCCCAGACGGAGGAAGGGTGATGTTGTTCTTGTTGCTTCAAGCAAAGGGAAAGAAAGGGCAAGTAAGGGGAAAGTGAGAGGGTGGATGAATGTGACAATGAGGGAATGGAGGGTAGGTAGGTAGGTAGGCAAGTAGGGTACCTTCCTTACCTTACCCGGGTAGGTAATCGGGAGGGCCCCTGGATGTGAAGCGAGAAGGAGCCCATCCATCCATCCCGGCCTACCTTCCTTACCTACCTATACCGCATTGTACGTACGTATGTACGTAATGTACCTACCTGGACACACAGGATGCAGTGATGAAGAGAGGGGGGATAGGATAGGTACGAATAGATAGATAATACGATGCGGCGCACTTTGTGTTTGGAATTGCGAATTCGAGAAACCGAATACGCTGCGCTCACCTGATGTTTCGACAGACACGGTTCGTTGCACCCTCCCTCCCTCCCTCCCTTCCTCCCTCGACTCGACACAAGACGAAGAAGAGTGACTGACGACAAGTACCTATGCAGTTTGCGATTCAGCCAACAAGAAAGAAAGGGTATGACAATGAATGAATGACACGGTCAATCAAATAAACCACCTAGGCACCTACCTTCCCTACCTGGGTACTCAAGGTAGGTAGGCATCTCCATTGATTCATTGATTCATTCCTTCCTTCTCGGACGGCGCTTTCATCGGGTCGAGCAGGTCGGTACCTACCTTGTTGGCCACTTTCCCCCATCCCTCCTCCGGTCTTTCCCTCCGTCCTTCTTTGCTTCCCTCTTTCCCCTCGTGCAACTTACACTCTATCACAACGAGCCGTTCGATGGCGCATTCCCTGCTCATTTCAAAGGCGCCCCCCATCCATCCATTCTAGGGAAGTAGGTAGGGAGGTACCTTTCTAAACCCACATACGTCCCTACCTACCTACCTACCTAGAATGGTCCCCTGGTCTAAGCCTAAAGGGTGCCTAGCGGGTCTGTCACCCTCCCTCCCCATCGCTCCAAAATGCCGCTATGCCAGGAAACAGGTGCCTCATTCGTCTGTGAGTTTTGCGGCAGTAAAACACATGTAAAAGTACCTATTTGAACAGCAAGCATAACACTGCTGTTGAAAGATGCGGGAATCCAACTGACGGCTATGTCGCGACAGCATCAGTTGCTTTTGGTGGTGGTACCTATCAAGCCCGCTTTGCTAACGAGAAACCTAAAAAAACCCTAAAAAATAAGAATAAAACAAAGCCAACCCCCCCCTTTGTGCTAACGCGTCTCACCTGGTCCGTGTGTCAATCTCTTTCAATGCCTCCCTCCCCTGACAAGCGCCTTGGCAGCGACGCCCAGTACACGAAACTGCTCCTAACCTCAGGTTCAATACGAAATACGGATACTCTGCAGAGAGGGTACTGCTATCTTTCTCCCCTCCCCCTCTCTCTGTATGTGTGCTTTGGTACCTATGCTCTGGTACGGCGATGCGTCACTCACCACAGGCCACGTCTCTCTTACGACCTTTTATGCTTATCCAAGGCGGTTCCTCCCGCTTGAGGCCGTATAGATAATTACACAATATTAACCATACATGGTCATGAGACCACAGCAAGACAGGCAGACGGCACCTTTCCACTGACTGACTGACACTTTAGGATGAAGCACTGTCCTTGATGAGGTCAAAACTCGGAGCGAAACTGAATATCGTCTAAACATGGTGGAACCAAACCAGGGTGCCATCCGCCGCCAGAACCGCCGCTATCTGGCGCTGCGCGCTACAAATACTGTGCACTACGTGCTCCAAAGCGTGCGTGCATAGATGAGATTGGTCAAATCAGCCCATTACCCGCGCTCCTCAGCACTAGTGGCGCTATGTTATGATATGCCTGTACCACGCAGGCTGTAGCTGGGTATATACTATACCTGTCCCACTAGATCGCAGTAGTATAAGGCAGACCAAACCTCCTCTCTGGCCACCTAGCTAGGTAGCTGCCTGCCGGTATCTGCAGTCAGCGTCCGTGGAGATGCCTCCTCAGCCCTACGACCCTTCCCTGCGGTTTTCACGAGCCGACGGAGCTCACACTGGGTAGGGACCGACCGCGCCCGCGGTTACGGACATGTCTTGGAACCGAGATATTCATTCCCTACCCAGCTTGCGAGATACCAATCATTCTCTTCTTCATGGATGATGCAGAACCCTGACAAAAACAAGGTAGTTACCTACGTAGTAGTTACATGTCGCTCCGGTGAAGAGACCCTATCGAGGCAGTGCGGCGGAAATGCCTGCCTTCAAACTGAAACCAACCAGAGACGGCTTCATTCTCTCTCTCTCTCTCTCTCTCTCGCGCGCGCGCGCGCGCTGCCTACCCGACCGAGCCTCAGAAAGAAGGCCGCTAATGTTTGACAGATGATGTGGCACGCAAATACATCTATCCCAAGCAGACGGGGACGAAGAGATCAATGCCATTCGACCACTCTGATGCGCTAACAATGACACGCAAGGCAGACAGGAGACAAGATCACCTCGAGCGAACCACCCGAAGCCCGTAATAGACTTTTCGCAATGGGGGTGGGGGGGTTCTGTTCTGTCCATCAATCGCCCAACTAATTAATAGGTAGTTTACGACGGAGTGACACTCGTTAGTTGGTCCAAACTTCGGCGCCCCCGATGCAGCACGATGCTGGGCCCACGCCTTGATAGGCTGAAATCGATGATTTTCGAGGGAGCAAGGTACCCCTAGGATTCCTCGCTCCCCGGGTCTCAACCCCGCTCCGCAATCCAAGGGAACGGCACCAATTATTAACTCATCTCGAAGCAGAATCAATTGCTCGACGATGGTCAGCCGGCTTTGTGGCTTGGTTCGCGAATGGAACTGCTTGTCAGCCGTTGTAGCCATTCCTCGCCGTCCTACTAGACCGACATCGCACGTTGCCTCTACCATACTTATGTGCCGCTGGCGTTGATCGCACCATCACGGACATGGCCGTCTGCAGCTCCATCGGTTGCCTAGCGGCCGTCGATGCATGTTGGTGCAGAGCTGCAGCGCTGCAACTCACTACACCGGAGAGGCGTAGTGTTACTACGTTGCTTCATCGTGTGCATGAGAACCCACCGAGCCGTCAATTCTGGACGCACGGCGGATAGCAGTAACTCAGCCCTTTGACACACGCCTCTCACTCCAAGTCAGCCCAGCAGTTCCGGGTGAAGGCGACTGACTAGTCACATATTTGACCCGGGCTCCAGCAAAATCCGGCTTACCTCGCGCCGATGCGTCTTCGCCTCCCTCTGGATTGCTAAACATTCACCGAAATCCCGGGCCAAGACAGACTCATCGCCCCGCCGGGGATGCCTAGCACCGGATCAAAGGATGAGCGGACGTACGGGGGGGAACATGTCTTCAACGATTGGCTCTCGACTCATCTTGCTGCATATGGCCTCGTTGAAAAAACAACTGAAAAAAAACTGCTAGTGTTCGGCCGTTCTTCTTCTTCCCAATCAGCTTAGCTGTCTCGCATCGTGCCTGCCGGCCATGCTTTTCCCCTCTATGACGAAGGGAGTAAGACAAGAAAGACATGCCAGAGCCGGATCGATCCGTACCTATGCCTATGTAGGTACACAACCAAGACCACCTCTCTCATCCACCCGGCTGTGTCTGTGACCTTTTCTTCTTTATCCGGACAAGCAGGCAGGCATGCAGGGTACATTCAGCTTCGCCCTCGAGGCCCCCACGATACCGGGAATCAGTCTGCCATGACGTCCATTATTGGTTCGCCGACGCACCACAGTAATGGGGGCGGCTGGTCCCTCACTTCGCATCTCATCCAATCATGTCCTCCGTTTTGTCACCGGACCGCATTGCCTCATCTCAGTCACTCAACTTCTCCGTTTGGGGAAGCTGGCCCCGCGATCAGGATACCTCGGCAACGAAGCCCTACAGGACGACAACGACGAGGCTAGGCTACTATGTAGTAGCGGGAAGCCTAGAACGCCCCTAGCAGGGACGCACACACTTAGTTCACCGGCTAGCGCCATTGCTCGTACTACCCATGCCACTGCTGTGGGGTTTCAGTAGAAAGCTGACCTCAGCGCCAGTAGGGGGGGAGGGGAATGGAACTATCCCACAGCTTGTGAGCTTCAACACCAGCTAGACTATGTCGTCTACGCCTCGTCATCGCTGAGGGCGTAGGGGCCAGTATCCCCATGTTCCAACTGCCTCGGACGATGTTGCCTGCAGCTAGGCCCGCCTGGTCGAGGCTGGACTCGCATATATGAAGGACTACCCATCCATCATCTGTGAGCCTCTGGTCTGCTCCTTTCTTCTCTACGACGTCGTCCTTCATTCTGTCTTATAGCTTGAAGCCAACTGGAATATCAACCAGAATGTCTGGAGCCCCGGACCAGTACCCCAAGCACCAGCCGGCCTTGTCCGAGAAGCTGGCCGCAGTCCGTGATGTTATCCAGAAGTCCATCTCCCCAGTTCCTGTCCATCCTGGTCCAACTCCTGGCGGCGCTCCCCAGGTGCCTGAGCCCACCAATCTTCTCCAGGACGTCAAGAATCTCGGCTTCGAGGATTTCGACACGCTAGCCGACTTCCTCGGCTCCGCCGTCAAAGGACAGATCAACGACAACGACCTGCTCTTGGAGCGTCTCATTGAGCTTTTTGCCAAGTTACCCCCCGGCACAACCGAGGGTAAGAAACTCGAGTATGGCCTGATCAACCAGCTGTGGAGCGGCATCGATCACCCGCCTATGACGACGCTGGCCGACGAGTACAAGTACCGGACGGCCGATGGCTCCAACAACAACATTCGCAGCCCACAGATGGGCGCCGCAGGTACGGCGTATGCCCGGTCAGCGCCGCCCATCGCCTATCAGACTCCCAACCAGCCGGAGCCCAGCCTCGTCTTCGATATGCTCTTTGCCAGAGGCGATGAGTTCAAGCCCCACCCCAACAAGATCTCAAGTGTCCTCTTTTACTTCGCTACCATAATTACCCACGACATCTTCCAGACTGTAAGGAGCCTCCCTGTTCTTCCATGTAGGTTTTTCAGTTTGACAATTGCTCACCGAACCTGATTAGGATGGGCAGTCGAGCAACATCAACCAGACTTCATCGTATTTGGACCTTGCCCCCCTCTATGGTCGCAACCAGAAGGAACAAGATGATGTTAGGACAAAACTAGAGGGGAGACTCAAGCCTGACTCCTTCTCCTCCAAGAGAGTCCTCGGCTTTCCTCCCGGTGTTGGTGTGCTTCTGATCATGTTCAATCGTTTCCACAACTATGTCGCTACACAGTTAGCCAGGTAAGCCATTCCGTCGTTTGCTTTTGCGCTTGGTTAGCGAGCGAGGAACAGGCTAATCATACATAGCATCAATGAAAACAACCGCTTCACCAGACCCATGGGCCCTGTCCCAGATCCATCTGATGCTATCCCAGAAGAGCCGAAGAAGCCAGAGGATGGCGTCGACAAGAACTCGGATGAGTATAAGACTTATTTGGTCGAGAAGCAAGCCTTTGATTCTCGGAAGGCCTGGATCGAGTACGACAACGACCTCTTCCAAACGGCCCGTCTCATCACCTGTTGTCTCTACGTCAGCATCGTCCTCCGCGACTATGTGCGTACCATCTTGAACTTGAACCGAACGGCCTCTAGCTGGGCTTTGGACCCCCGAACCAACGAGGGCAAGAGTCTCATCAGAGCCGAGACTCCTGAGGGCACCGGAAATCAAGTGTCGGTGGAGTTCAACCTCATCTACAGATGGCACTGTGCCATCTCCCCCAAAGACGACAAGTGGACGCAGGATGTGTTCGCCAAAGAACTGAAAGATCCAAATGATCCCAACAAGAGGATCCAAGACTTTACTCTGAAGGAGTTTGGTCACGCCATCCGGGATTGGGAGCAGCGCATCCCCAACGACCCAGTCAAGCGTGGGTTTGCCGATCTCAAACGGGGCAAGGATGGCTGCTTTCGCGAAGAAGACCTCGTCACTATCTTCAAGGAGAGTGTTGAGGATGTGGCTGGCTCTTACGGCGCCAACAGAATCCCAGAGATCATGAAGCCCATCGAGCTTATGGGCATCATGAACGCC
This sequence comes from Colletotrichum somersetense, assembly GCA_030867255.1. Classification (NCBI taxonomy): domain Eukaryota; kingdom Fungi; phylum Ascomycota; class Sordariomycetes; order Glomerellales; family Glomerellaceae; genus Colletotrichum; species Colletotrichum somersetense. The sequence continues at coordinate 143,278 of MU843491.1, read as the reverse complement.
CGGAAGTGGAACGTTTGCACACTTAATGAGCTTCGAGAAAAGTTTGGTCTCACTCCACACTCAACATTCGAGGACATCAACCCGGACCCCGAGGTCGTCAAGAAGCTCAGATACCTTTACGGCACTCCCGGCCAGGTTGAGCTGTACCCGGGACTGGTCTCTGAGAAGGCCAAGCCCCCGATGGCCCCGGGCAGTGGTTTGTGCGGCAACTTCACCATGACCCGGGCTATCCTCTCAGATGCCGTTGCCCTGGTCCGTGGCGATCGTTTCTACACAATTGACTACACACCAAAGAACCTCACTAACTGGGGGTGAGTTTGAGACCTCGCAATCGTCTTTAGCCCGAGAAAACACTGACACAGGATTAGATTTAACCAGGCCAGCCACGACCCCAACGTCGACCAGAGCCACGTCTTCTACAAGCTGGTCTATCGCGCTTTTCCCAACTCGTTCCAAGCGAACAGCATCTACGCCCATTACCCGCTGACCGTGCCGTCCGAAAACAGGAAGATCCTCGAGAGCATCGACAGAGCCTATCTGTACTCGTGGGATGTACCAAAGACCAAGGCCGGCGTAATTCCCATCTTCTCCCACAAGGCCATCAACGATATCCTCCACAACCAAGCAGACTTCAAGGTTATCTGGGGCGAGGCCATCCGCCATCTAGTCGGTCAGCCCGGCAAGGACTATTCGAAGAACTTCTGTCTGTCCGGAGACGGTAGGGCCAACTTACAGAACCGCACATTGGTCAGGAAGGCATTGATCTCCGGTCCTTACGAGGAGGAGGTTTGGAAGTGGTACACCCACATGACTCCCAAGCTATTGGAAAAGCACAGCTTTGCTATCCGCAAGGGTATCAAGGAGGTCGACATCGTCCGCGACGTCATCAACATGACCAACACGCGGTTCAATGCCGCCCTTTTCTGCTTGCCCATCAAGAATGAGGACTCGCCGTGGGGCGTCTACACCGACCAAGAGCTGTACATGGTCGTGGCCACCCTCTTCCAGTTGGTGTTCCTTGATGGAGACATTGCCAACAGCTTCAAGCTGCGCACGATTGCGCGCGAGCTCGCACAGGGTCTCGGAAAGATCTTGGCCCTCGTCGTGCAAACCATCGCAAAGGCTGGTATCATCACAGACATTGTCGCCAAGATCAGGGAGGGGGAGGCGTCGCTTCCCACGTTCGGCAACCACCTCATTGAGCGGCTTATCGCCGACAATAACGATCTTGACGAGATCACCTGGGGCACCATCATGCCCGTCGTCACTGCCAACGTCACGAACCAGTCGCAGATTACGGCCATGTGCATCGACTATTACCTGGGCGAGGGCAAGCAGTATCTGAGCGACTTGTACCACCTGGCTCACCAGAACACGCCCGAGGCAGATGAGAAGTTGATGAAGTAGTAAGTTCTTGCCCCACGCACCCTTGGACGGCTCATGCGCGCATTTTACTAAAAGCGGCGACAGCATGCTCGAAGGATGCAGACTCCGCGGCGCCGTCGCGGTGTACCGTGAGGCCGCTACTGATCAGGTCATTACCGATTATGCCCCCTGCCTGCTTGACCCTAACGACCCTACTTCGCGCAAGCCCGTCGTCAACGACGACATTGAGGGCACCAAGTACGAGGTGAAGGTCCCCAAGGGCCAGCGCGTGATCTGCGACCTTATGACCGCAGGCCGGGACCCGACCGTCTTTGAATCTCCCGGCGAGGTGCGTCTCGACCGGCCCCTCGAGTCGTACGTACATTTTGGCCTTGGGCCGCACTGGTGCGCTGGTAAGGAGATCAGCCGCGTCGCGCAGGCGAGTCTGTTCAAGCAGATTGTTGGCCTAAAGAACCTGAGAAGAGCCGAGGGAGAGCGCGGGAATCTCAAGAACATGCCTGCTGGCGCCTGGAAGGGCCAGGTTGGTCTTCCTGTCGGCTCGCAGAATGGCGTCGGCAAGAGTCATGAGCCTTGGCTTGGTCTCAGGGCATTCATGACTGCCGACCAGAGCTCGTTCTGGCCCGTGCCAACAACAATGAGCGTCCAGTGGGACGAGTAAAACGGCGGTGCCATCAGTTGGCGTGTAGGAAATTGGCGATGTATATATATGATGGAATGACGTACTAGAATGATAGCCTCTCATCGTTTCAATCTTTCTCTGCGTTGCGTCTTTACCTTGCATTAATTTCACTCATTTGTCAGTCCCGAGGAAGCGCTTGGCACATCCTAGCAGAACGTTATTTAAAGGGCCTGAACATCAAGGAGAAAGAATAGTGATTGATCAGTCCCCTAACTCTAAAAGACTGCCAGTAGGAGAACAGATAACCACGGATATAGACATTTGTAGTTGTACTGTATCATTGTTAAGTGCCGATTTTGCATAGTCCGGCATACCAAGCGGGGCTCAGCCCCGGCCCTCCCCTTGGTGTAGTTGGTTCATCACGTTCGACTGTAATGGTTACATTGTCATCGAAAGGTCTCTAGTTCGATTCTGGAAGGGGAGAACCTCTTTTTTTGATTTTTTTCCCCATTTGATTTCAACCTTTATTAGCCCTTGTTAATCAGGTCTCATCACAAGGCCTATCTATCTATGTATGTGTACTGCTTGCACCTTGCGCCTTTTATCTTTCTCGACGCAACAAGACGCGTACGTATGCGAGTGCATGACCAGTGCCGCATCAACGCGCTGATCGCTCCACTATGGACGTGCCGGCCGCCGCAAACGCCTTGGGCACTCTCGGTGCAGTACGTGAACCCAGCCATTCGCACCGCTTGAAGCCAAACTTACGCGTTGCAGGTCTGCTGGTCAATCCAAGTTGGGTCGTTGGTTCACACAGGACCGTTGCTCAGATCACTGACCCGTCTCGGTAGCTCATTCCTCAAATCATCATCAACTACCGCCGCCATAACGCCACCGGACTGCAGCCTTCGATGATGATGCTCTGGGCCTGGGCTGGCGTGCCGCTCGGTGTCTATAACATTGTTGAGAATTTCAACGTTGCCCTGCGGATCCAGCCCCAGATCCTGACGTTCCTCAGTCTCGCAACCTGGATTCAATGCTATTACTATCAACGGGTGGGTAATGCCAGCTTCCAAGCGCTTGCGCCCCATGCAGAATGATTAATCCCCCCTCCCCCCTACCAGGCCTGGTCCGTCCTCCGCTCCCTCGCCGTCGTGGCTCCGATTGCAGCCGTCATGGCCGGCATACAGATTGCCCTCGTCATCGGCCTGCGCATCATCAAGGACCGTGGCGTCGAGTGGCCCATGATCCTCATGGCTGTACTCTCGGCCGCACTGCTGGCCGCTGGTGTGCTGCGGCATTACTGGGACATCTACCTTCACCGTACTGTGCGCGGCATCTCCTTCATCTTCGTCGGCATCGATGCCGCCGGTGACGTCTTCTCCCTCGCGTCCATATTCTTCCAGCCCAAGACCGACGTCTTGGGCATCGTCATATACGCCACTGAGTTTATGCTCTGGTGCGGCGTCTTCGCGTGCGGTGGATATTACAATTTCTTACCTTGGATGAAGAAGAGGTGGCTTGTCAAGGACGGTACTGGCGAGACCACGTCTGTACAACAGGACGCACCGAGCCCGGGAGGTGCCGATGCCGCAGCCCGCCACGGCGTCGCCTTGCACGACTTGCCCTCTTCGACGTCCGTCTTTCGTACCGCGTCAAGAGACGAGTCAGGACTTCGTTCCAGGACGTTTTGTCCATCAGGGTCAATGTGAAGAGCGGTAAAACAGACTGGAGCTAGAAACGTGGCCGGCGAAAGGCAAGAATTGTTTCTCGGGCGGCCTGCAATCACTTCAATACCCTCCTCAGTGATGAATAAAGCAACTTTCGCATTGTCTACGTAAGCCCGTATGATACAGCGTATTCTCACCCGCACACATCTGGCAAAGAAGGGAGGATGAAGAGACCATCATGGTTAGAATGAAAAAGGGTTTGCGATTCCCCGACAACGCACCGCACCCACCCCACCACCTCAAAGCTCGCATCTCTCTGTTCGAACCCCAAAACTCCTCGGCCCCGAATTCATCTGCAGATCCTTTACAACAGCATGACAGCGAAAGCGGCGGCGGCGATGGAGCCGAGACTGGCGTAGACGGCACCAGAACCAGCAGTGGCAGGCTTGGAAGGCTTGGGTGCCGTGCTGTTGCCGGCCATGTTGGCGTTGGTGCAGTTGCCTTCACCGAAGGTCTGCTGGGTTGAGGACAATGTCGAGGAGAAGCCACCAGCGAGCTGGCTGGCGACGGACTGAACACTCTGAGGCACCTTGGAGACAACCGCATCAATAAGCTTCTTGGCGTTATCACCGACAGTGCCGATTTGTGTGGAGATGACACCGCAGAGGTTGGCCTTCTCGAATTCGGGCTTCTTCTTCTCGAGGTTCTTGGTGAGGGCGTTGCCGTCGCCTTGGAGGCCTGAGACGAACTGCTGGAGCTGGAGTGCCTCGTTGAGCGTGATCTCACTCGTGCCCTGGACCTGCTGTGTGCCCTGACTAAGAACGTTGCTGAAGCCTCCCGCAGCGGTGGCGAGAGAGGTGAGGTCGCCGTTGAACCCTTCGACGGCCTTGTTAAGGTCCTTGAGGGAGTTGCCGACTTGCGTGATGACGTTTTGGATGGTGGCCAGGTCACGCTCAGCGACGACCTTGGTAGGGGGCTCGGCGAAGACGCCCATGGCCAGGGTGAGGACTGTAAGCTCGGTGAACTTCATCTTGTCGACAGCCAGAGGATATGCGGGTGTATGGGGGTGTTGTTTTCCTTTTGTCAAATCGATGTGAGGAGGATATAGCCGTACGGTATACGTTTTCTTGTGTTTGTCCAGCAAATACAGGAGAGATTCCATGAACGGGAAGGAGGAGGAACTCTGAGGCTTATAGACTCACACAGACATGTCCGGACGCCTGCAGTAACTACTGCATAGCCTCAGAATCTTATTCTCGTGTGGGGTTTGAGCTGCGCGCGCAAGAAGCATTCACTCGATATTGGGAGGGGCAAACAACCTTTGCACGGACAGAGATAGAGCCTCAGCTCATGGCCTTTCCAAAAGCGTAAATTCGTCTCACATATTGCCCATGGTTCATCCTCGTAGCCGATCCAGCCCATCCCTGAATATGAGATAAAAGAGGGGGCGAGAGGCCCGGGGAGGAAGACTCGACTCTACCTACGCCTTTCCTTCCTTCCATTCGGCCCAAGCCTCCCGTCTGCAATCGCATTGACTGCTGTCTTCGTACTTGTTGATGTCAATGCATGGACCAGGGAGTGTTCCTTGCCCGATAGGCCACCAGATCTGGGAGGGATGTAAGGGAAGTTTGTTGGGCCACTCGCATCACGCGGATCGGCGTGGCCCGTATCCTGCTGCCGATGATGACTTTGAGGTGGTCTCAAGGGAAATGGTGCACACTGTTCAAGGTAGCAAGCAACAAAAGGTCGACGGGAAGCCCATGGTATGCGGGTTCGGGCAGCGGCGTCATTATGATGAGCTTGCCTCAAGACTTGGTTTTCGTCGCCTGCGAAGTCTTGACCTTCATTCATTAGCTTGGAGGTTACGTGAGGTGTCGGATACGCGCTTCTTGGCAGCCAAGCCACCTCCAGCAGCCTACCGGTAGGTCAAGATCGATACCGCAACCAACCGGCGAGTTTTCTTAAACAAGCACCCACAATGGGCCCGCCACTTGCTGGTTAAACGCTCTCGAGCCCATATTGGCTAAGCTAGCACACCTTGACACGACGTCGCTCGCCGAAGTGAAACGTGAAACGCGCGGACGGATCCCTGCTCAACTCTCCTCCCGCGCTGGCGGATCTGGGGATCCCCCATAGCGCTCACAGCCGACCAGCCCGCTCCTCGGTTGTGAGCTTCCGTTTCCTTCGCCGAGAATCTTTCCTCACGCTTCTGATAGGCGATAATCATGGGCATCCTGGATTGCTTCTGGGGATGAACAAAGCACTCGATTGACGCATCGAGAGACTACCATGAATGGATATCCGGTCTCCAGGCGCAAGACCACATTTTGGTGCAAGCTCAAGCGCCCTCGGCCATCGTCTTCCAAATGTACGAAGGGTCCTCGAGGGTTACATCGAACGACCTGGCAGGTGTTCGAGAAAGCCCAACGCGTACGTTACGTTGAATGTTTAATCGACGTCAATCGGCAGCTTACCGGCGTTTTAATGACCTCTTTTCCGTGCAGCACCGACGAGGGGGTTTAGAGTGCAAGACGTTGCAAGCTGACCTTGCACGCCAATTGCCCTGTGAAGCTTATTAAATTGAAGCGAAGACCGCAAATTACCTCCAAACCACCCAGTAAGTTCAAAGGCCAATCCCCGCAAGCCAAAGGTTATACTCGATAGTTCTTGTTTTGATAGTTTGAGGAAAAGCGAAGCTAAGAATCGCGCTCTCTGCTTGATTGCTTGTGGTGTGCAGTCTGGTGTAGTAGTAAGCCGTTCTCCATACTCTCCCGCAGCCCAGTGGGTGTGAGGGGTCGATTTGGGTGTTGAAGGTAGCCGAAGGCGCCAGCATGTCTCAGCATGTGAGCAAACACCCTCCAGCACAGGAGGTCGTCAAAAACTGAAGCCCCGATGCGCGAGAGGGGGGACATATTTTGGGCAGTCTCAGAGTACAGGTGAAACACGGTACGTCCAGAACTACAAATACTTCGGAAACGTAAACGATCAGATTCTTCGTGATGCGGCCTTCGGCCGATTCTGCCGGACATAAACGCCAGACGAGGGGAATCGAGTCAGATATGCAGCGCCGTGCGCACGGCTTGTCAAAGTGTTCGTGTGAATCGTGTCAGTCAAGGGGAAGGGGCTCACCTTTAGTCCACCCCCTTCGCATCGGGATGGCCAAAAGGGAAATTGTGCCCTCCGCCTTCTACTTCTTGGGCTTCACATCTGTTTCTGCTATATCAAATTCCAACTGAATTTTGTTATCGAGTCTCGTAAAAGAACAGTTCGAGCTTCACCCATGTCAGAGAAGCCGAAACGGTGAACAACTTGGAGCATCGACAACTTGATCCAAACACCATGCTGTATCAACATCCTAGAAAGCTTATTGCTACAACAGTGGTATTTCCTTGGTCTGTTATACCTTCCCTGGAGGCTGGCCGTTACAGAACGCAGATTTACGATTGGTGCGAACAGCTCCCCGGCGTCTTACCCCCAGAATAATCACCTTTTAGATGCCGAGGGTATATTGGTTACCGAGCGGCAACCTATAGGCGCCTACAGTAATGCACGCCGACTGGTATGTACCAGGAGTAACATAGAGTGCTTTCTCGAAACTGAGCGTCCACTGCGATCAGTCGCCATGTTATTATACTTATGTAGTCGTATGGAACTAACCGCTCGAGATATGACTTTACCACGGCAGCTACTCTCGGAAAGAACACTAGAGGGCTCCAATACGCCAACTTCAATCATGCAGGAAATATAAGAGTAATGTCACTGCAAAAAGTAACCTAACAAAAGGGTCTAACCAACTGGCCAGGCTGAAGGGAAGCCCAATATCTGTCGCTGTACTTATCACACCCGATTTAATAGCGGTTACGCCTACACCGCCAATTCTGTGTCAGGTGAATTATTATCACGGACATTCCGGGTTCCGGCCTTATTCCAATGGATATAATGACATGACTGAGGATGAATTCCAGGTAATTTTCAACTACAGAAACGAAGCAGTCATTCGTATCATCAACATCGACTCCTTTCGGATATCCAAGGCTTAGGTTGGGGGGGCTAGGAGCCCCCTTTGACGGAATTTGCCCTCCACCAGACTTGCCTCGCTCCAGGAAACTGTCAATGCTCCAAATTAAAGATTATACAGTGTGGATGACCTTTTGAACCAACTGCTTCAAGTCCCTCTTTGGAGGCCCATATGCTTCCTCCTGTGCTTTTTCTTGCCTGATGGATGCGAATTCCGTTTCAAGGTCCATTTGGTCGGCGGCGATAATTCGAGATTTGAGACGGAACTTGAAGAAAATATACAAAGCTAAATATCGAACTCGGTATCAGCTCAAGGTCTTTTGATTGCGGACTGATATACGCACCGGCAAAGATGAAAATATTCAGATAGCAGGTAAGAAACCCAGATGCAGTAAAGTTTCCTGTGGTAAATACGTCAAATCCTTATTCGTAGGATTAGTTTCTGCAATAAAAAGGTGTTTTTAAGTCGGGCACAGTGGACTAACCTGAGAAAAACACAATAAGGCACACCATGGCTAGGGTGACCCACGATACGTAGGGTTGACCCGGGCTACGATAGGGAAGTTCTGCAAATACAATAATTAGGCTGTGGTTTTCCCGAGAAAGCTCAACTAAATGAAAAGACTTACCATTTCGAGAATAAGCCTGTGCTTTGAGTCCAGCATAGAACCGAAGATATGTCACCTCAATGACGATCCAACCAATGAGGCCAGCAACAGTCGTAATATTGAGGAACCAGCCAAACACTACGGAAGTGTTGTTGGCCACATTCAGGTAGACAAGCGGCATCAGCATGCAAGTAAGCCCCACGGCGTAATGAGGCGTTCCAAATCTGTTGCAGCGCTGGAAGATCTTGGAAGCGTGACCATCGCAGCTCAAACCATAAAGAGTCCGAGATGCAATGAAAACGCAAGCTGACCCACTACTGATGGCAGAGGTGCATACTACTGCGTTAATTATTGAAGGCAACACCGAGACTCCGGAACGTGTAAAGGCAATGACGAATGGTGACTGCTGTGCTGTTCCCGTTGAGATACTCAGGGAGGGGTCGTTTGATGGCCTGGATTCAACCACGTTAGTTACGACCTTCCGAGGTGCCTTAACGAAGCGAGACCCACACAATCATTCCAACGATGAGAATACTGAGAACGTAAAAGAAAAACACCCGGAAGAAAGTCTTTCTAGTTGCCGCAGGAATAATCTTCCTGGGCTCTCGCGTCTCAGATCCGGAAATGGCAACAACTTGTATATTGCCGTAGCTGAACGCAGCCGAGAGAAGGACCTTCCAGAAAGCCAAAAAGTTGCCAACTGAGCCTGGAACGAGATAGCTGTTGAAAGCCCCGGGGTTCTGCCAGTAACGGAATCCTATGCGCTCGCCGCTTGGTCCTCCGCCAAGGTCAATAACAAGGCCGCCAATGATAAGGCCGATGATGGTCATAATTTTAAGGGACGCAAACACAACTTCGCTCTACGCGGCCTGTAAGCTTTCTAGGCATGACCAATGCCACAATCGTGCTACCAAGAGCCTAGGGCAGATAGGAAGATAGTTCGTACCTCACCGTAGAGTCGAACACCACAGAAGTTAATCGTGATGATAAACAGCAAGAACACAGTAATCCAAACGCCTGGGTTGACGGATGTGTTCCAAAACTGGATCAGAGTGGCGGCTGCACTGATTTCAGCAGGAACAGAAATGGACATTGTGTACCCTGTTTCAATGTTAAACAGTTTTCTCGTAGTGAACTCGCAGGTGGTAACTGACAAAAGTTCCACCCCGTGGCAGCACCAAGTGCCGGTTCAACAAACTTGGTTGCATGGCGTATAAACCCGCCTGTTGACGGCATGAAAGAGGTGATCTCGCCCGTAGTGTAGGATACACCTGCGGTGACGAGTCCCATCACGATGTAAGCCAACAAGGCGCCGCCAGGGCCTGCAGTGACAATGGTTGAGCCTGAACTGAGGAACAGCCCAGTTCCCTTAGGTAGATGTTAGAACGGTTCCGAATGTGTATACATAGAGTTTCATCATTGTGAGGAACGAGAACTCACAATCATTCCTGCAATTGCAATCATGTTGATGTGTCGAGACTCCAAGTCGCGTTTGATCCCCTCATTCTCATGGTGACTACTGGTATCTCGGCCGGATGCTGAATCCATCTCCGGGGCCGCTCCAAGGATGGCCTCGTCTTTCTCCTTGCCCTCCATCGTGAAGATTCAATGTAGATGCAAGTTCCTAAGGTACTGCACGGAGCTGGATGTGCTCGTTGTTCGCTGAAGATGCTGAACGCATTACTTGGCTGCTTCCTATGGCTAACAAATGTGGGTGACTATTGTTAATGAGGGTTCTTAGTGATAACCACTGAAATTGTTTCTGATAACGCGTCCGGAGCTGCCATTCAGGGTCTTCAGATACGAGTCCATATCTGCGCAACTCCGCAGCCAATCGGCGTGTATCAAAGGTGCCATTATGGACCTCTAGAACGCCGATACCGGGTTCAAGCTTTGACTTTGAACCCCGACCGATAAGCTTGACTACGTCCACCCATGCGGGGATAAAACAGCTTCTCAATCGAAACAAAGCATTATAATACGTCAGTCTTGCATTCGCTATCTTGTTAACTGACACAACTGCCCACCGATATGTCAAGTCCCTCGACACAGTCAGTCATGACATCGAACTCAACCCCGGATGATGCTTTCCAGCTGTACGACCTTCGGGTTGAGGTTGTTTGCCCGCCTGGACAAAGGATCATGTGTGGGGCCAAAGAAGGCGACTATTTTACCCTTCAGGGCGAAATGCTCCACCTACCGCCAGGCCAAGGTATTAGTATTTACAGTTTGTGTAATTCAACGTTCTGACCCTTGTTTGTGATGATACACTGATGATCTGGGTAGCATCTGTGTTGCCACTCCTGCCCGCGAAGCAACGGGTCACTTCCAAAAATGACTGGATGTCGACCGATGCGTTGATCGCTTGTCCAGATCCCTGTTGCCCTTCTCAACTGAAGATAATCCGAGAGGGAATTAGGACTTTCCGCCATTCAGAGACGACAGCAGTACCTCTGAGCTCGGCCAATACATCGTAGCACATAATGGTCCCAACATCTTGTTCATAACGTCCTGATAATATTCAAGCAAAGAACACTCCGTCTTGGGCATTGAATCCGGCTTCAGCCATGATACCTGCCCATGTCTCATCATCTGCAAAGTCCAAAGTCTGCTCTCCCTCCACATAGCTATAAATACGACTTGGATCTGCTGATGCATCATCCGTCACAATTTCATGCCTGTTCGTTACATGCTGGGTCCGAGATTCGGAAGAATTCGTTTCTCTGTCCACCGCCTCACTGTTGACGTGCTTAGATATCCTAGCCAGCACGTTGTCGAGAAATCTTGATTGCAGCGCGCAGCTCGAGCCTGGTGGCGCAGCCTGCTGAGAGAAAACCAACGCTGCGCCTGAAATTGCACTTCGAATGTCGACTCCAAGTTGGCGAGATATTGAATCTGGCGTAGACATCAAGAGCTGTGTATAGCTTATCAGCTCGGAGTTTGCACATCTCGACTAAGATGGCAGGGTAATATATCTCACCTTGATCAAAAACGCGGCACTATAGGCAGTCATTACGTGGATAGAGTCTTGAGCAAAATACAACCACGATGAATGACGGCATATCAGATGAAGCATCTCTAAGGCACTAGAATAGCTGACCCAGAAGGATTCCATATGATACGACACATTATGATCCGACTGTGCTAATATGTCTTGTAGAGGCAGCGAGAATAGTTGCAGTCGAAGGTGAGTGCCATAAAACTGAATCAGGAAGGGATGGCAATTGTCTGTTTTGTCAGGGAAGGTCAGCGATCTGTGTGATTTTAAACCAAGGTTGGGCTACGTACCCTTGTCTGCCAATTGAAGCCACCTCGACTCCCATTCTTCGACCCTGCCCTTGATGATGGCAAGCAGAGATTCGAGACTATGCAGTTGTCTTGTACGCAATCTACTCGACCTCGGGCCCAATAGCTTGAAGACCTCGGAGCTCAAAAGACGCAATGTAACCAATGCACCAAGCAGTCGATCACCAGGCGTGGCCATGGGGTGTCGGCACCACGCCTCGATAGACTCGATGAACTCACTTCGCTCGATCATCCAAGGCTTTCCCGTTTGTAAGCTCATACTGAATCAAATCAGAAATTGTAAGCCTTTTTACATATCTTTTTTTGCCATCTCACCTTCGATCGTAAACAAATAGAACGAACCATGTTCTCTCAATGTTCCTTGCTTGGCGGTTTTGCAGATCTGTCCTAGAGCATGATCGTTGAGGACAATGAGGCGTTAGTCGATGCCAACCCAGCTCCATGCCCATCCGTATCACGTAACCCAACAGCATCCAGGCGCGGGTGTCCTCAGACTCTTTCCAATATGTCATAATCATCACAGCTTGGGCAGTCTCGACTGACTTGATGCCTGTCCGAAAGCTGTCAGCCAAGATATCTTCCGCGTGGTCACGAAGCTTCTGGTGGAGAGCTGGGTTGAAAGCTTTGGCAGCAGCAGCCAGAATTGCTGTAAGCAAGAATGCAGACTTTTGTCGGACTCGGCCAAAGGTGTGTAGCTGCGGGTCCAGTTGACTTATGTAAGAGTTGAGGTTCGCCATGAAACTATAGTGAAAGTCAGTCAATAGAATATCAAAGAGGGGGGCGGATGTAGGTGAGGAAACAGAGAGGGATGTTTACTTCTCAAACAAAGACATAGCGATCGAGAGGTTAATGAAACCAAGTCGAATAGGATCATCATGAGAAGTTCCAGATTCATTGTGTGGAACCTCTGGACGATTCGAGTCTGACGCATTCAATATACTTCCGAGAGAAAAGCTCCCACGAGTCGCTTCGCGATTGAATAACCCAGCCGGTTGTAGGCTTCCGCTACTCCAGTCAGGACTCCGTTGTATTGCCGGTGCTTGAGTCTCTCTTCTTTGTCTTTCTTCATTTTGCCTTGGCTGAGCCGCTGGAGGTGAACTGATCGGGGCTGATGAAGGTGCTTTGCTGCGCCGTAGGAAACTTTGGTGCTCGTCAGTCTCCACGTTCTTCGAGCCTCATGGGAATTGGTTCAATCTCATTTACGCACTGCGTCCCTGGTTTTCTTCCTCTGCGATGATCTTGAAATATGCAATTCAGCGATTTGCGAGCGCAGCGCTCACACTTCGTTTCACTTCCAGAAGTAACACACTTCAGCTTGACACTCCTACACTGAAGGCAAGCCTTGGCACTGGTCGCCATAGTCACTCTATTAGTTTGCGCCGCATATCTTGCGACATATCTCTTACATCAAAGTCTACGAGAACTTACGCCGGTTTGGAGTTTGGGGATGGTCTACTGTGCCGCTCCATAATGGTGTCGCGTTAACGGTCTATCCTGCGAAATCGGATAGCTGACGAGAAGCCCGGCCTTCAAAGTGACAGCTCGGAAGACGAGGGGGAGGGCTTCAGGGGTCGTGTCCTTTGCGGAATTGCCTATCTCGTTCCACCTTTTCATACCCCGCTGCTATCATCAGTGGGACCTTGACAAAGATAACCGGGGTAGACTAGGCAAATTAGAGCTTTGAACGCCGGTTGGATAAATGCCGATCCCCACTCAGGGTTGGGATGAATGCCGCAGGGTTCCATCACTCACGAACCGATCTTGCATTCATTCTAGTCTATTGGTAGCAGATGATTAACAGACTAGCGAAGCATGCAGTGCAGCTAGTCGTTAATTCACTTGTAAGATTTCATGATATTGATTCCAACCCGCTCTTCAGCCTGATTATCGATCGCATATCAAGTTCGCCAAAATGCCAACAGGCTCAGAAACTCAGAGTGCCAAGACGGCTCACGTCAACATGATGACGGACACCATCATCACGAATCTCCCCGCTGAAAACTTGCGGGTGATAATGCGGTCGTTATTAGCCGCTCACCCGGATATCACCTCTACGTTCGAGGCAGAAACGAGAAATTACATTCAAGATGTGGCTGTTCCAGCAGCCCAGGCGCAGCGGCCTACAAACACCGATGTTACATGGCTGCAAAAGACGCAAGAGACAATCCGATGCATGCTGGGCTGTGGTCTATGTTATCAGAGCATTCCGCTAATGAATGAGGTGGTCACTCAAGGGATCAAACTTTTGCTTGATCCGGGGACAACTAAAGAGGATACGCTCAACGCATTGGCTGCAATCGACGGCGACATTGTGCAAATCATGACAGCAGTCGAGAAGACGTTACTGGCGGCTTCGAGGGCGCATCTATTGGATGATGAGCGCACGCTTGTTACAAGTCTACACCAAAAGCTGGTGGAGTGCAGGGCCATCACAGATGAGAAATCTCTGGAATACCCTTATGGGCGAGCGCTCTTCTCAACCTCGATGCTGCTAGGACTTCCTCTTCCAACGTTCGATGTCACAACCGGCCCTGAGGCAGGTCCCATTGAAGCCAGGGAGACTTTCGAGATGAATGGACGCAGGCTTCCAAGAGTTTTCACAGGGCTTTGGCAAATGTCCAGTCCTTCTTGGGGCTCCGCACCGTCATCCAAGATCATCGCTCAGTTTTCCAAGTATCTTGAAGCAGGCATGTCGGCATTCGACATGGCAGACCACTACGGTGATGCAGAAGTCATATTCGTACGTCTTGTCGCCTTTTAAGCGCTGGCTTCTGTTGACCAGAATATATAGGGCCGATTTCGATCGTCATACCCTTTCAAGGATGCAACATTTGCGGCGACCAAATATTGTGTCTTCAACCCGATGAAAGTGACCCGAGCCGCTGTGGAAGCTAACATTACAGAACGATGCCGGAGGCTACAAACTGACAAGATCGATTTGCTACAGTTCCACTGGCAGTTCGTGAGTAGCTCGCCCAAAGCTTCCAGTCCGTATAAAACTCATAAGCTTACATTGCAAAGTACAACGATCCTCAGTATCTTGAAGCGTTGCGCTTCTTAGAAGAAGACCCAAGAATCACCAACCTGGGGCTCTGCAATTTTGATACTGAACACCTCGAAGCGGCCGTTGCTCATGGTATCAAAGTTCGCACAAACCAAGTGCAGGTATGACAGAACGTCTTAAGACACGTACGGCGACCACTCGGTTTACTCATCAACCATGTTCTAGTTTTCTCTGATCGATTCTCGGCCAACGGTCAAGATGGACAAGATATGCGAGAAGAACAACATCAAGCTACTAACCTATGGAACACTGGTATGCCAAAGCGGAACCTCGAGTTGATGTTGACTTACTGATCGGAATCCTTGCAGTGCGGCGGATTTCTTGCCGAAAAGTGGCTGGGAAAGGGGCAACCGGATCTGTACGACGCAGCAATCACGCCAAGTCAGCGCAAATACTACGCCATGATACGGAGTTGGGGAGGCTGGGAGCTCTTCCAGGATTTGTTGCGGGTGCTGAAGAATGTGGCGACAAAACACGGCGTCAGTGTCTCCAATGTGGCGACGCGTTGGGTCCTGGACTTCCCGTACGTCGGAGCGGTCATCGTCGGGGCTCGGATGGGCATCAGCGAGCACACAGGCGAGAACCTGGCTAGTCTGGGATGGACGCTGCAAGAAGAAGACCGAGAGGCGATCGAGGAGGTGTTGAAAAACAGCAGGAGATTAGAAATGTTTGAGGCGATGGGCGATTGTGGAGGAGAATATCGGTGAGGCGCGGCATTAGAGTGAATCTGTCTCCCAAGTGGCTCAAGGTTGCGCTACGCATAGCTCTTTGAAACATCCCTTTGCAATGCTCAAAAACCCCGGGCTAGTTTTCATCACCTGCATCCTGTTACGATCAACCAGGCTTCCGAGACCATGTCAGAAGCTCTTAGACGAACAGTTCGATTTGACGATCAAGTCTGTTTGCTGTAAACCTAACTCTTAGATTAGGATGGGTATCATAAATGCCTCCAAGCCACCGCGCAGTCTCCACCGGTCTCTTTCTGGTGATAGCCAATAATCCATAACATGCTGTCATCACCGAAAAACCCGCCGCCCACCGGTCCGGACGGGAAATCTCTCGACTCCGCTCTGCTGCTGTTCGTGCCACAGGCCTTGAATGCCCACCCAGCCTCCGTCTCCCGACATCTTGTACCGCCGCCAGGCCTCACGAAGATGGTCCGGCCGCAAAGGGCCTCTCCTGTCCTCCTTGGCGGCTTGGGTCTGGCTGGCCTCGTCCTTGGGCGGAGGCGTGGGTGCCTCGGACTGCTTTTCGCCTGTAGCCTTGATCCACTCGCCCTGGACGTCTCGAGCTCTTTCGATGAGCTCTCCGATGAAGAGCTTTGATACTGACTTGACGGCGAGAGCAACGTTTGGAGGCACTGACTGCGAGACGGTCGCGTTGACAACCTGCGGGTGCGTTAGTATAAAACTCGATGCGACTGCGGGGCATCTATCTAGCTTCGGGACGGAACCTACCCTCTTGACAACGGACTCTGTCAGTTTGGCTGCACGCCAGAGTTCATAGCGATCGTATTGTTCGGGGTCGAAGGATTCAACGAGCATGGCACGGAGTCTTATCTCCTCTTGCTTCTGCTCTTGCGTCCTGACCGTAGAATCAACCAGCGCCATGCGCATGTCGTTGTCGTCATCATCGTCGTTGGCACCGTCCTCCTGAACTTCAGCTCCGGCACCCGTGCCGCTGACCGTTGTAGGCGCGCGCCCGCCGACAAGCGAGGGCGTCTGCTCTCTCGTGTCCACATTTGTCTGGTTCTTGGGCTTCCTCCC
This sequence comes from Colletotrichum somersetense, assembly GCA_030867255.1. Classification (NCBI taxonomy): domain Eukaryota; kingdom Fungi; phylum Ascomycota; class Sordariomycetes; order Glomerellales; family Glomerellaceae; genus Colletotrichum; species Colletotrichum somersetense. The sequence goes on along the minus strand of MU843491.1, from coordinate 126,842 downwards.
GCGCTTCTTCTTAGGAGGCGCACCGGTTTGGCTGCCACTGACGACGCTCAGATTATCTGCCGAGGGCGAACGTGGGAAAGGCGAGCCGGCTTCGGGAGGGAAGGAGGTCTGGCGAAGTGGGTGGACGGAGGCTGATGTGACGGACAGGGTCGAGGCCTTCCGACGTTTGGCGGATCCCGGGGGGGCGGCGTCTGAGGCGCGTTTCTTGTTCGACATGGGAAGCTGCGCGGATGAAGGATATGGCGGTGAGAGGGCGGTCGGAGAGTACGAGTACGGAGGAGAAGCCATGGTGAAGGACTGGTAGTGGTGGTTCTAGCAACCGGCGAGGTCACAGAGCAACAGGAGTCGCCAAGTACGCAACCGAGTTCGTCGGGTTCGTCGGGTGAATGAGAAAGATTTTCGAAGGGTTGGATCGGGAGCTTGAGAAGGGAAGGTCGTCGAACCAGGCGTTGGCCGAATGGTGAACGTGGAGATGGTGGATGGAAATGTATGGATATTCACGGTTGGCAAGCTAGGTAGGTACGCATGCAACAAGCAACAGGGAGTCGCGCCGCGATCAACGGCTGCTGGAGAAGGAGGGAATGACTAAGCGGGTTGTCCCTGCTGGCGAGGTCACATGACCAAGGCTTCACGAGTACGAATACTTCATGGGTACCTAGATATTGAGGTAGATACCTTAGCAAGTACACATATACACATATACATAAAACTGGAATACGCACCGTACTGAAGTACGTCTCCGAGCACAGGGGCATGGTGAAAGAGGGTGTTTGGTTGGGCGCATAATACACACTATGTTGTTCCGACTGTGTTACTCTCATTCTGTTCCTGTACTACGGATACTAACATTGTGTAACTGACATCAGGACCGCTGGCAACGTGCCTGTGCAGTACCTTGGTTTTGAGTATGCGCCACAAGCCTTGGACCCTTACGTCGAAACGCCGTGGGAAAGTGGGTAACTCAGCTCCGTTGTACGTATCTATTTTCAGTACCTACCTAGTCAGTTTACATACCTGCCTAGGTAGGTATCTAGACAAGTATCTACCTGGGTAACTACCTACCTACCCACCTGGAAAAGGTACTACTCGGTACGTAGGTACCGAGCAGTGTGAACAGGACAGTGCGATAAGATAAGGCCGGCCGTAACCGATTTTTTTGCTCCGATGTCCCTCCAAATATTGAGTTCGGCGGGTCCATCCATCCTTGGGGGAATTTAGGACTCGGACTCGTTCTCGTCCCTCCGGCGTGATCCCCTCCATCATCATCTTCCTCCCTCCCTCATTCACAACCGATCTTGGCCACTGGCACTACAGAAACCGACGACAAAATGACTAGATCCGAGGTCGCAGAACGAAAGAGCCACAAGCACCGCAGGAACCATCAGAATGGCCACAGCGGTTCAAGTGACCTAAGCGACGCCGACACTGGAAGCCAGTCCAGTAAGCGGGACTCCAAGAAGCGCAAAGGCGGCGACGATGATGCCAAAGTCAATGGCCATACCCCCAAGAAGCTACGCCGTGGGAGTTTGAGCCAGCCGGCGCGCGACCCTCGCGACACAACCATCGCCAAACCGTCCAAGAAGAAGTCCAAGACCAAGTCGGAAGGGTCAGTGACGAGATCCCCGAGCCCGGTGATTGACTTTGATGGTCTGAGTCGCCCGAGTTAGTTGGACCTGACACCAATCCCAACCCCGCCCGCGCGATCAATTGACTAACTCGCGCGCCCTTTCTCAAAGGTCTCGGAACCCGCGAGCGACTCGAAGAATCCCCCGAGCAAGCCGCCATCCGTCTCGAAAAGCTCCAGGGCGCCGTCCGCACTATTCTTGAATGCGTCGGCGAAGACCCCGACCGCCCCGGCATTCTCGACACCCCGAGACGCTACGCCAAGGCCATGCTCTTTCTGACCCGCGGCTACCAGCAGAATGTCAAGGACATTGTCAACAACGCCATCTTCCAGGAGGGCCACAACGAGATGGTCATTGTTAAGGACATTGAGATCTACAGCATGTGCGAGCACCATCTCGTGCCCTTCACCGGCAAGGTGCGTCGATGGCACTCTCATCACCGTGCAGAAGCGACAGCTAGCTGACTGACAGGTACAGATGCACATTGCCTACATCCCGAAGAACCAGGTCATTGGCCTCTCAAAACTGCCGCGCATCGCTGAGATGTTCAGCAGACGTTTCCAGATTCAGGAGCGTCTGACCAAGGAGGTGGCCTACGCCATCATGGAGATCCTCAAGCCGCAAGGTGTGGCTGTTGTCATGGAGTCCAGCCATCTATGCATGGTGATGCGTGGCGTACAGAAGACCACGGCGAGCACAATCACCAGCTGCGTGCTAGGTGCTTTCGAAAAGAAGGAGAAGACTCGCAACGAATTCCTCAGCTTGGTGGGATTGAAGAAATAAGCGAGGCGCAGCGGCGGCAGCGGCGATGGCGGCATTTGTCTCATTTGATGTTCTACATATGGCGTTTGGTTTTCAGGGGCACGAACTGGAAAGACCATGTTTTCAACACTTGGGTCAACAAGTATGGCGATTTTGGAAGGCTAGATTTTCATGAAAAGGGAGCTCAACGCTCGTTCAGGGTCAGGAGGATCATATCATCACAGCGCAGAAATACATACACCGACTATGTGTCGCAGGCTGGGTTCGTCGCCAGCCGCCAGCCACGGACAAGCTTGGACTTAGCAGCCTATCGCCGTGTGTCACTGTGCTCTGGCTTCAATTAGCGGTGAGGCCTTCTCCTTGCATCGTGGCTGCTGCGAAAGAGGACAAGGAGCAGCAGCAGCAGTGAGACAATGCCTTTGACACTCACTTGACTCACAAGCGATGCATGTTGGAAAAGCTTGTGCGGGACGAAGGAAAACTCAAGCAGGAGCCGCACAACCTTACCTTACCGTGCATGAAGTACTCGGACTCACAAAGGGACAATTGACTGAATCGTCATGCAGTCGTTCGACACTACTTGGGTGGGTGACAAAAGAAAAAAGAAAGCTCTCCCCTTCCAGAATCGAACTAGAGACCTTTCGATGACAAGGGTTAAACCATTACAGTCGAACGTGATGAACCAACTACACCAAGGGGAGATGTCGGAGCTAAGCTCCGCTTGATGTGATGATCGACGGGGCGGGATCCCGATTCATGTTAGAAGCCGTGGCAAGCCGAGCGTTTTTCGATATTCTGCATGCACTTTGTGCTGTAAGATGTACCGGTAAGATGTAAGATGTAAGATGTAAGATGTAAGATGTAAGCTATAAGCTATAAGCTATAAGCTATAAGCTATAAGCTATAAGCTATGCCTGACATCCCGAGGGTTGTACGAAGAAAAGCTCTTGTTGACAACGCATGGGAGCCTAGATGAGACTTACGGTCGAAAAGCCGTAGGGAGTATCCCGGGCAATATGCACAAAATTTGCCCAAGGTTAAATGACATTCGGACATGACTGTTACATTAAGAAGAGGGACCGAAAAGCACAACATATGACCGTGATCAAGAAAAATGAGCGAGGCCACAGAAATATACTTGATGTAATAATGAAACGTGATGAATGCTAATGGCCACATGTCGTCGGAAATGTCTGTCTCGCCAAGTCCGCCATAATTGCATGTCTCATATGGAACGACTTACACTGGACTTGCGCACCCGAAGCTCGTGGCTTGAGACTTGCCGTTAAACGCCTCAATCAGCCCCTCGATTGACGAGTACATTCCCAGCGCCGTCGTCACCAACCCGCCCAGCATGTAGACCACATTCCACGCGTTGAACAAGGGCCTCTTCATGAACCCCCTCCAGTACCGCCGGAACCCGCTGTCGACGTAAACGTACCGCCCCGTCGCGGGGTCGAACGCCTCTTCCTCGGGCACCATCGCGTCCTTCCTGATCCAGAACCCGAGCCCCAGCAGCGCCGGAAGAGTGTAGGTGAAGCTCAGGATGAACAGCGCGCCGATGAAGCCCGATACGAGCGTGAACTGCGGCACCGCGGCGCCCACGACGAACGCGAGCGCCCAGTAGACCGGGATCGCGGCCGCCCACAGCATCTTGCCCGCTGTCTCCGTCAGCGGGGGGGCCCCGAAGACCTCCTGCAGCAGCTCGGTATAGAGCACCTTCATCCCGATGTTGCCGTACAGCCCGGCCGCAATCAGCCCCGTCACCAGCCCCAGGATGTTGGTCGCCGTCTGCCACCAGTACGGTGACAGGCCCTGCATGACGGGGTTGAAGGCGTACTGGCCCTGGTACGAGTACATGTACAGGCCGAAGATGAGATAACACAGGTAGATGAAGACCTCGCCGCACAACAGGGCCTTCCAGAAGTCCATCGGGTGCCGCATCTCTGCCATGAAGGCCGCGAAGATGAGACACCCGCCGTACGAGTACACGGCCTGGTTGAGCCCGTTCATCGACCCGAGGAACCCGGAGCCGCCCGAGGCTTTTCCGGGAGGCGGGGTACCGGCGTAGGTCACCACAGGCCCGGGGCCGAAGCCGTCTCCGAAGGAGGCCTGGGTCGCGGCGAAGTTTGGCAGGGAATGCGCCGCGACGCCCATACTGTGTTTCCCGTCCAGTCAGCACAGTCCCTCCAAGCCGCTTATCCTCCTGAACCTGGGAGTTAGGAGGAGTGGGTAAAGAACGACTCACCATATGAAGAGGATCAGCAAATTGACCCAGACGGCCAAGTTGGCAACCCACGAGAACCGCTGCAACGTCCTTACCTGCCCCAGAATGAACCCCGCCGCAACGAAGATGACCAGGCACGCGACGAAGCAGATGCCCGCGCCGCCGTTGGGGCCCTTGGAGATCTGCGAGATGGACTGCCCGTTGCCGAGGATCAGCACGGCGACGAACAGCAGAAGCTGCAGGCTCTGAGCGAAGTTGATGGCGTGCCGCGCACCGGTCCCGAAGACGCGGAAGTACAGATCGCCGTAACCCCTGAGCGGGTATCGGTCCGAGTCAAGCCCTAGGAAGGACTTGTAGAGGATCCAACCGGAGCTGGCGCAGGTCAGCGAGCTGTAAACTGACGTATTTGGGCAGAGGTGGCCAACATACTAGTACGACATAATACCGAAGACGGTAAACAGCGCGACGCCGGGTCCATAACCCATCTGCGCAAAGGCCCAACTGATATCCATTAGTTTCATGCCAAGTCCATCTCACGGGGTGGGGGGGGGGGAGGAAATAGCTATACTAACGGTGTTGAAAACGGGCCCAGGATATCCGTCGTAATGAGGTAGAATATCGCCCCCCATCCCGCAGTCCTCATCGCTCGACTGGCCCTCTTCCACTCCTCGGGCGTGACTGCGGCACCGCCGCCCTCCCTCGCGGATTGCAAAGACTTGTCGCTATCGCCGCCGGCCTTCTCGCCATCGACGCCAGCCTTCTCGCCATCGACGCCAGCCTTCTCGCCATCGACGCCAGCCTTGTCGCCGTCACTCGTGTCCGCGTTGCCGCCCTCGCTCTGGGACCTTTCATGCTCATCACCCTTCCTGAACCGGTCCTTGATTACCCTCTTCAACGTTAAAGGGCCCTGGGCCTGCAAGAACCGTTCGTTCACCAGCTTCTCCTCGGCGCGTGTGACGTCGGCCCAGTAGAGGTACTCCTCGAACGTGACGTCCGGGTCGTGGAGGTTCATTGCTGCTGCTGCTGCCGCCGCCGCCATGTCGATACGCTGTCCTTTTTTCGTGTGAAGATGGGATATATGGGCCGAGAGCTGGGGTCGCTGCTCTTGTTTCCTGTTTATTGCGAACCGGTCCTGGGTGTCCGTGGATGTGGGTGCTGCGGAGTGCGAGTGTGTGTTTGCGAGGGTGTCTCAGAGTCGGGACGATTTCAGGCCAGGCATGGCATGGCATTTAGGCGACGTACCCTAGGAAGCATCAATCTCGTTCGAGGTGAGCGCATAGTGACACTGATAGTTTCTACTAACCGGACCTCCTTCGAGCCAACGGTGCGTTGACTGATAACACGCCGTTCAGCCGTGACACTGCTTGGGGTGTCACGGTTGCACCGACCAGTCTTTCGAGATGCACGTTTCGACCACGCGATAGGCTTTCTCTCTCCCATTCGATGTCCAGATTGGATCGCATGATGGTAGAGTGTACTGTCTCTATCATTCCGCCCCGCATGAGCACAAGCTTTCCGGATGCCGCGCCCGCTGCGACGGTGACAAGGGAGCTCTATCCCGCAGGCTTGCAGACCATAGCCAGCAGCTCATTTGGCAACTGACTTCAGCTCGCTTCGCACGGTGTGAACCGTCCCTGTGTTCAATCGGTCGATCATCTGGTTTACCCGCGCCATCTCGACCTTTAGGGCAGGTACCTAGATAAAGGTCGACTGCAAGAAGCAACGCGAGCCGCAAAAACCACATATACGAGGCCGGCAGTTGGCGAGTGTGATGACGTTCTTGATCTTGGGGGCCACCCCACAGATTGTATTGTTATCGGACTCTGAATTCAATGTCCCTTGGCCAATAGGTAACGCACACTCTCCGTGTGGCCACATGGTTCCCAGCCGAAACTGAACCCTTGTCAGGATAAACTGATTGGTGCGATTTGAAATTTTGAAAACCCATACTGTATGTACCATGGACCGGAACTCGTCGGATGGTGTGGGGAGCGAGGAGGATGCGGTCTGACGGGCCCGAACCCATGTCAGCTTCGGCGTCGGTCCGGAGTGGGTTACGTTCCCTCCGCGTTGCCGAGATTTATTCCATTGACATGCCTCCACTGATTCTCGTGCGCCAGAGAGGCGACGAGTTCCGCTCATTTTGCCACCCGCATGAGTAAGTGGAGGCGGCCTCTCCCAGCACAACTATTGTGATGTGACAGAATTTCAGGACTTAAGTTCGTGAACAGAGATAACCGTAAGGGCTCAGACGTGTATTATGATGTGTTCAGTAATTACAGGTGAAGCGTGACTTAAACCTTGGAGACATGCCATGCCATGCTGGTAGTGTAAATGCGTTTCTATGGTACAAGCAAGCACAACCCTCCGTGGGACAATTGAACATAGTCAAGATTCATTCCTCCTCCTCCTTGACCTCGGACATTGTGGCGTCTACCAGCTTCGTCGACTTACTCCTCTTGACCTCTCGCTTCTTCGGCTTCAGCCATTCCTCCATGCCTTCTGGCCAGTAAACCCTGTTTTGAGGCCCACCCATACCAAAATCATCGGGAGAAACGGTGTCATCTTCGACAGTCGTAGGCCCGGGCTCTGGCACCTCGTCAGAGTCTTCGTCATCTTCAGTGTCCTTGGCCTTCCTCTTCGTCTTCTTGGTGACCTTCTTGTTCTCTTTTTTGGCTTTTCCGCTCTTGCTGGCGCGAAGCTCATCCAATCGCTCGTATGGGACGACGTCGTTGATGGTATTGTATCCCGGAAGCTTGAATGTGCGCATGAGCTCGAAGACGGCCTGCTCCTTGTCCTTGGCCTCAATCATGAGATCCATATCAGGAGGGCAGGGGGGTAACGTCCGTACACGCGGCGAGTGCTTCCGCCGGTCACGGGGGGTGATTGCACCAGGGCAAGACTCGCTGTAGTGCATCTTCTGGGTGATGCTCTTGCGCGTCCACGTGGCGCGAATGCGATCGAAGAGTTGGGTAATGTCTTGGGTGCCCTCTCGCAGCTGGCTTGGATCGAATATGATGTTGTGGTGGTGAAAGTCGAGGACGAGAGGAATGTTCAATTCCTCGCACACGGGTAAAAGATCATGGACAGACCAGGAAACGTCATCATTCTCCAGTACGAGGCGCTGCTTGATAGACGGTGAGAGTTTGGCGTAGTTGGTGCGGAACCTGTCCAAAGTAGACCGCTTGTCGCCGTACGTGCCCCCCATGTGCAAGATCATGACTGCATCTCGGTTCTGCTGTTCGGGAAGGCGGAGCAGCGAAAGCAGCTCGTCATGGTATTCGAGATCGCGGACTGCGGCGGTAATGACTTCTTTGCGTGGCGAACCCAGCTGTGTGAACTGGCCCGGGTGTGTAGTCAGTCGATGTCCCAGCTCGGCGGCCACTTTGCCGGCCTCGGCAAGGGTGTCGGCAGCGAAAGGGGCGAGAGGGTAACCGTATTCTTCGTGACTGGCGAAAGGAAACATTTCGGAGCTGAGGCGCATAAACCTGATGCCATACTTTTCATTCCAGCGAAGCATCTTGGGGATATCCCTCGCATTGGCCAACCCGAGTTCTTGAACATAATTTTGTCCCCGCTGGACGTCGGCGGGCTTTGTCTCGTCGGGCCGGTTTTTGGTTGAGTGCTCTGGCTGGGTTGGATCTGCTAATGGGTGACGGTGCTGCAAGATGGATGCAATGCGGCAGGTCCTCGAGCAGAAGACGGGGGGGTTGGCAGCACGAAGGTATGTGTTGAGGCAAGCCTGGGTAGCGAGGTGTGTTTGTTAGCCGAAGGACGAGCAAGCATGGGCATATGTCATTTTTGGAAGTAGCAGAACTCACGTAACCCAGTCTGCCCTTCCACGGCAAAGGCAAGTAATCACTGTTGACTGGCGGTTCCCTCGCAGCGCCTCTTTCGGGGGCGTCTTCGGCGCGGATCTTGTCGTCCTCGACATCACCAACAGCGGCCTCGCCTTCCGGGCCATTGATTGGTGCGGCGTCCATGTTGGGAGTAGCTGAACGCTCTTCCTCAGCTTTCCGGGCGCAGTCCTCGGGGTCAGCCGTGGCCGTATCCAGATGAGATCCGAAGGCCTTGTCCTCTGGCTGGGCGAGGCCGTTGCGAGAAGAGGAAGTAAAGACGCTGGCTTCAATGGCGAGGCGTGAGGTTCTGGTGGCGTTCTGCAGGCGGCTCTCCATCTCGCCGAGTTCCCTCATGGCGCTATGCACACCATCTTTGGAGGCTTGCATCTTGTTGCGACGGAGCTGGCGGCGCTTGGCGGGTGGCTCGTTTGCTATGTCGGCACGGGTGGGGCGCATGCCGGCGCCGGGCTCGGTGACTGGTTTGACGTCGCTCAGATTCCGGGCGGACCGGCGCGGGGCTGGCTTATCGGGAACGGGTTTGGCGGCGGACGTTTTGGCAGATGGTCCATTGGGGGTAGCAGATGGCTTGGTTTTGGAGGAAGCCATGGCGGGACAGGGCTTAAGTAGGAGCGGCAAGGTGTGCGCGGGCGAGGGTCGGCTGGTGTGGTATTGACAGACGAAAGATGAGCTCAGGGGAAGGACGCGTGATGGCACAAGACTGTCGTCACGAAGCAATGGCCGAGTGGGACGGAGGTTTTTGACCGCAGCGGAAGAAAAGCTCCTCATGCAGACAGACAGATAGACGGACAGACCGATAACAGCCAACCGGGTGCGAGGGGCGGCGGGCAGCGGATCAGATGAGGGGAGGAGTAGATGGTACGGGCACACAAGGGCGGGTAGCAGCCCCCAGGATGAGATTGAGTGATTACTGATTACCTACGGTAGGTAGGTAGGTAGGTAGGTACCTAGGTATGGTATGATGTATGGTTAGGGTTAGGACTAGGAGAGGGTGGGCGTTTAGTCAGGTGGGAACGGCGAGGCAAGAGCAGGAAGGTAGAGCAAGGAGGGTAATTGGCAGACGGATGCAGGTTACCTAGGTAGGCAGCTTACATGAAGTCTGGGTGGGTGGGTGGGTGAGGGTAGGGTACCTACGCAAACATACAAGGTGGCTGGCTACCTACTTACCGTACGTCTTGGGTGTTGTATAGTATGCGTGGGGAGCGGGGCGAGTTGAAGATGTGTTGGATGGTAATTATCCTGCAGGCGAAGAGCCAAACAGCGGGTGGCCGAGTAGATGGCGTTTGTGATGGGAGGTAACGATGGGAGAAGAGTAAGTTGAACGGAGAGGGCGGTTCCTAGTGCCGAGTAGAAGACGAGATGACCCAGAGAATCTTTCTTCCTCTATACATACACAGGTAGGTATGTAGATGCGTAGATGCAGGTAGAATAGTAAGTTGGGACAGAACCAGAGTGAGTTACCTGCCTTGGGTATTAGATAATTAGGTAGCTAGCTACCTAGGTAGGTAGCCACCACCGGAAGCTCATTGTGTGCGCAGGCATGATGAGGTCAACCAGTAGGAACTAAGCCCGAAGGAGTGAGATGAAGGGGACAGGGCAGGTAGCTACCTAGGTAGGCAGGTGTTAGAAGCGAAGAAGGAATTTACAGAAAAGAAGAAAAGAAAGCAGACAGCTCCAGATCCAAGCTTTTCCTTGGTATCCATCAGATCAGAGCCATGTCTACACTACATAGACAGGTACATACCTACACATACCTACCTACCTACCCACCTACTTAGTGTACCGCGCTACTGTGGGTATTGCCGTTGCCCCTTCAAAGTGCGAACAGACAGACATGCAGGCACGAGACAGCACGGGCCAAGTCGACTGCGTCATTCCCGCCAGTCGGTAAGGCTCGACTCGACGTCACTCTGACTACACTACACAGTCTACACTACATACACTCGCGTCGCCCTCCACCGGCCGTCACGCCACACGTTCTCGATTTGGAGGAAGGAGCGTGCGCGTGCGGCCCGGCCATCCATGCCATGCCATGCAAATCTACCGCACCTTCTTCTTTCCTATTCGTAAACTGTACGTACTGTGTCCGTACCTCGACACTCTAAGCAGATTCACGCCCAAATGGCAGATCGGAAAGTGAAAGTGAAGGCGCCACTGTGGAGCGAGTCCGAGGGTGCTTCTTTCCTCACCGGGTCACTCCACACTCACTCGTACCTACCTCCATAATTCCACATTTCAGCCTCACTTACCCATGACCTCATCGTACCAAACTTCCCATCGTCACAGAAGGGACCGCGACCGACCGTTGCACCTGCCTTCTTGCCATACCTATCATATCACCGCACCTCGTCCAAACAGCGCATGTTTGTAAAGCAGCACCTACCTACCACCTGTCTGGATAAACGATAGGAATCACCTAGGTAGGCAGGTAGGTACTCATATACACACACTCAATACGACGGCCAAGAATATACCTAAACAAAGTCCAGAGTGCCCATCAAATAGGTACCTACCTATGCACCACCGCCATCCATCCCTCTGCAATGCAACCCGCCGGCACCACGATCGCCGCCGCTAATCGATGCTTTTCTCTCCCCTTGTCTGATTGGAACGCCCGATAAATGCAGTACCGGCGCCGAGTGGTCTACTACCTACCTATGTACTAGGTACTGTAGGTATGTATACTAGGTAAACTACGTACCTACAGGCTGGCCGTCAATCTCCAGCCTGTCCTCTTGATTGACCCCAGGAACATAAGCTCCGCCCCATCGAAAGAACCACGCCACCGATTCACGATTCACCGGTTCACCGATCCGCCACATGCTGTACTGTAGACGGCACACACACGATTAAGCCAAAGCATTTTACTTACATTGTACGGATACATTACGGTACATACTACATCGCACAAAACACGTCACATCCACTGCGGCTGACGGCAGTCAATCATCCATCGCCCATCTCCGCCTCCCATCATGTCACACAGAGACCCCGAGGAATCAAGCAAAGCAACCAATTGGCCAACACTCACTGTTGAACCTTTCGGTATCTGACTGACTGTGTGTCGCTATCTTTGAAGCGAGCTACCAAACAATAGAAAATCCAACATGATGCTGTGCCTTCACAGAACCGAACCTGCATCGCTCAGGCTTACCTAAGCGCAGCCGCAAGCCTGGCCCCGCCGGCCCAGCAATCCCGGGCTCGCCGTCTCTCCCGCCGGGCCTTGGCTCCGGCCGTGCATGTGCTGCTCTGGCATTCTCCTCCCGCGACAACCAATAAGGATTTCGGCATACGGGACAGTCGTAACGCTGAATCAAAAACCATGACGAGAGACACCTGGCATGGAAAGCGTGCCGGCAACCCTTCAGAGTCAAGATGTCGTCGTCGGACGCCTTCATATACTTCTTGACCGGCGACTTTCTCCACAGTCGCCCTATCGATATCCCCTCACCCTTGGACACTGCCGGCTTCGTGTTGCCGTCCTCGCTTGCTGGTTCGGCCGTGTGCTGAATCGGCCCGGCTTGCCCTTCACTGTCTTGTACAGATAGAACGCCGGCGGCCTCGCCGGAAATCTGCGAGGGCATTCCTTGCATCGGTCCTGGCCCCGCCGCCGTCTTGTTATTTGGGACGAACAGTGGTTCGATGCAGATGGGGCTACGGATACAGGCGGCAGAAAGTCAGCAGACAGCGACCGATGACGCACCCGCACATTACGTTTCCTCGCCTGTCATTTTCGCCCCCAGAGCACCTGCTCAAGCAAACTTTCGCCTTTGGCGACAGTCGCCGCTTCGAACCAGCGGATGGCGGAAACGAGAGAGGCATAGGTACTGACCGTTCCGGCCCCGCATCGGGTTGGTTGACGCCCGACTCGACGTCCTGCTTTTCGGGACTAGCGCTCGCGTACTCCGACACCGTGCTCAGCTTGCGACGTGCGTCCTGAAACTGCGATGCCCTAGGATGGTATTTGCAATGATCTCGCACACGTATGTACGTGAGACGAACTCTGCCGGGATATGCACACGTCAGTTAGCTATTACCACGGTTCTTTCAATTACGGAATAGGCTTCTTACGGTCTGTGCAGCACCCCACAGGCGAGAAGGACCATGAAGACGGTTAGCAGTATTACCCCGAATTCGTCCATCCGGCTGCCGGTAGCACAGCGGGGTGAATTTCAGTGTGCCCGCCGGACTGTCAATTGTTGGGAATACCTGGGGCAAGCAGTGATCCGTTTATCCCTGACCTCTGTAGTTCGAGTTGCAGCGTACGCGTTCCGGCACATTCGCAAACCCTTCAAGTTGTTGCTGACAAGAGAACCCTGGTGGTCGTTCAACGGGTTTGGTGAGAAAAGCGGCAGCCCTCAACTTGAAAGCCAGTCTGATCACATAGATTGCAACGACAGCCATTCCCAGCCAACACTTTCTAAGAGTGTCAGGCTCTACAAAGCTTGTCTGGCTCGGTTTTGCATAGGTGACTGCAGTACCTATTGGCAGCAAGGCAACGATGTGTCAGGCGCCGAGAGCCTGTCATCGGCATCAAGTCCACCCACTCGCAGCTAACCTATCAAGATATGGCGCTCCTCACCGCTGGCCGCCCAGAGTTCGGTGCCCATTGCTGACGGGCTAGTGAGGAATTCACCACCGCCACTTGCAATGCTTTCTTTATGCCCAGCTTCCTCGTGTCTTGGTATCCTTGGTAAGCGGGGGAAGAGACCCGTGTTATCATGCCCCGCGAAGACAGGCGGGACTCTGGCCTTCTGGGTAATGGCACAGACACGCAGACGTGCAGACAAGACGAAACATGGAAGAAAGAAATCAAAACGAAGCAATGGAGGGGTCGATTGTCAAGAAAACTTAGCGGTGGATGGGTGGGGGAATCTTGGGTTGACAGGGTGCAAGGGGGCACCTTAGTGGCCTGGGAGAAACTAGGAGAACCATTGACTACAACGACACATGCAGTGCAAAAGGACCAACAGCGGCGCTGGAGAGGAGAGGAAAGTGGACTCTGGAGGAGCGGCGCCGGCGCCCAGCACAACGGCCAAGAAATGCCAAGTTGCCCGTCATCCCTTGGCTGGCATACTGGCCTACCAGACGTTCAATGTTCGTCCGCACGCAGTCCACCTCTCATGCCCACCTCGGGGCGGCCAAGATGTCCGCCGTCCAATATGACAAACCGCTTCTACTCGCGACACCAAGCGAATCAAGGGCTGACATACTCGACGAAACTAGCAGAACCTGCCTCCATTCCGAGTGTCTCTCAAACCTGCGCAAGCATGATACCATCGCTGCGTGCTGGATAGGGTCGGGTTACGCAAGGTCTTGTCCCCGCTGCCCAGGGAAATGTCGTCCTATCCGGGAGGCTTTTGATATGTTTCGACACAATTGAATCGGTCCTCTAGATTCGGAATCTCTAAACCCAAGTCTCCTCCCCGCTTCTGGGCGTCTCACTCGGGGTGGCTGTGTTTCTCGGCAGACCCGTTCTCCCACCCCCGCTCGTATCGCGCCCGAGACGTCGTGAGTCGGCCATGCCGGAACAGGATCCCGGTTCCTGTAGAAGCAAGTTAGGACGGTAAGAGGTTGTGAGAGAGGGGGCAGTGAAAGCAGGACTCATGCTGTGCAGTGCAGAAGTCGTATGAACAGAGAGGGATGATTCGGGTTGAGGGATAGCCGGAGTCCACCAAACTGGTTCGGTCGCGGGTTTTATGAGGCGAGACGTCGGACGAGCGGCCGATGGTCTTGGGGTAATACCCTTTTCCGATCTTTGTTTCCTGCATGGCACCGGCGTGCACACGGCGCCGAAATTTCCCCACAGAGCCACCATTCTCCTCCCAGGACCCGGACAAAATACGGCGCTTTATACTTGTGTAAAGCTACCAGAGGCCTCCTGTGTGCGACATGATGCGCCCGCCCGCCCCGGCTGTATGGCCTGTACGCCACTTGCTCGTGAGCACCACTAACAATCAGGGGTTAGTCCTCCGCGTGCTACAGTCCTTTTGCTAAGGCTGACCAGCTGAAGCAGCAGGAGGAAAAAGTCGAGCCCAGCACAGGAGGGGGGAGCCAGCTGGCAGGGGCAGGAATCACGAACGGTGCCTTGGCTCCTACATCCCGGTTCTTCTATCAAGCATCAGTTAAGTTGCGCAGACTTTGAACCGCTTCGCCCAGAAAACGGCTGCTGGGCATTGTCTTGGCTGCTCGAAGGCCCGCCCCTGCAACCGCCGCAATCACTTCCCCGGCGGTCGTTGCATGTCTCCAACTATACCGTTCCCTGATACCGGGACACCCCGGGATCGGCTCAATGATAATTATTAGTAGACCCGTCAGATTGCTAGAGTAAGAGGGCGGCAGAGATATCCGCAAAGCCGACTTCAAGTCTGTCACCTCCTGGCGCTACCATTTGGACTACATGGTCAACTACACAACACGAGAATGAACGTTACTACAGACCTGGCAGAACCCCTGTAAAGGGCAGTCTTCTAGAAGGATGGGAAACCCCCCACACTGGATGTTTCTTGGAAGGAAGGATGATCTTTGAGTGGCCGAGATGCAGTGGGAACAAACGGAACTCTCATCTTCTATCTGTCTTGGCGCAGCCGTCCATCACCGAAAATATCGATGCCTCACCCCACACCCTCCTTTCCCTTGTCTCGGGCGGACCCAACAGACTTCTCCATTACAGCGCCCAGAGTTGTTCTACGCCTCTCAGCGCAGCGGTTTATCCAGAATGAGGCCCGCTGCCGAGACTCTGGGCGGACTCAACATGGCAAGCGGGAGCGTAGAGTTCCCACCGTGATCTGTATTGCGTGCTATCAAACAACTCGCGTGCCCTCTGACCGGGTTTCGTCCTCCCAATCACCAAGGCATCCCAACTCTATGCAAACAAAGCCTGGGGTTCCCTCGGATGTGCCCCGCGCAGAGCCGCCAAGGCTGACGGAATCGCCCACGAGAGAACATGGTGCGGACCTCGAAGAGAGAGGGATGTGGGCGCCTTACGCCCCCCCCCCCCCCCTAACTGCCTGCCTATCATGTTATGAAGTCATAACACCGAGCGACGGGGCAGTCTCCCGGGAGTCCAGGCAATACATCTTCTCCCAAGCCCCCCCGAGATTTTGACTTTTCTTTCCCATCTTACTCGGTATCATCCCCTCATAGATCGTCTCGCCCAGGGCTCTTTGTTGCAATTCTCCCTTCCTATGCTGACCTGTTGTCTCGATCTCAAGGGAGTAGAAGTGCTTGAACCTGGATAAGAGCAGAGCACTCACGCTTTTGCCCGTTCCATATAGCATTCTAAGTCAGACAAAACTAACAACACACTCTCCCAATTCCGATTGGATCGAACGACCAACACTACTGGCACCGTCCGGATATATCACATCTGGTTACCGCATATACCAAAGCAAGCATCACATCCTCCCTGCATAAAACGAGCGCTCTTCATCATGGCAAAGAAAGATCCCGAGGCAGAGGCGATGGCCAACCATGTTTCGGGCCAGTCCAACAAGCCCATTTCCCGTCCGGCCCATGCCTTGACCGCCGAGCAAGTTATCCAGGAGCTCAGGGCCAACCCCGACGATGGTCTGACTCCCCAAGACGCCAAGTCTCGTCTCGAAGACTTTGGACGCAACGAATTCGGCGAAGAAGCGGGTGTCCAGCCCCTGAAGATCTTCATTGGACAAATCGCCAATGCTATGACATTGGTATGTCTTGGTCATTATTTTCAAAGAGATTCCAACATGATCCCTGTCTAATATGAAATAAACAGGTCCTGATTCTGGCAATGGGTGCTTCCTTTGGCATTGGATCCTGGATCGAAGGAGGTGTTGTGGCAGGTGTCATTTTGCTCAACATTACCGTCGGTTTTCACCAGGAGTTCAAGGCGGCAAAGACCATGGACTCTCTTCGATCTCTCAGCTCTCCCACCGCCCAGGCCGTCCGTGAGGGTCGAAACATCACTGTACCCACCGTTGAGATCGTCCCTGGTGATATGGTCGAGCTCAAGACCGGTGACACCATCCCCGCCGACGTCCGCATCATTGAGGCCGTCAATTTTGAGACGAACGAGGCTTTGCTGACTGGAGAGTCCCTCCCCATCCGTAAAGAGGCTGCCCAGACCTTTGATGACGAGACTGGTCCCGGCGACCGCCTGAACGTCGCCTACAGCTCATCGACTGTCACCAAGGGCCGTGCTCGTGGCATCGTATTCGCCACCGGTATGTACACCGAGATTGGACAGATCGCCGCCGCCCTCAGAGGCAAGAATTCTCGCCGCCGCGACGTCAAGCGTAAGGAGGACGGCTCTGCCAGTTTTGGTCGTTACCTCCAGGCGTGGACCTTGACCCTTTCTGACGCTGTCGGTCGCTTCCTTGGAGTGAATGTTGGAACACCTCTCCAAAAGAAGCTGTCCAAGCTTGCTATCCTACTATTCGGTATCGCCGTTGTGTGCGCTATTATCGTCATGGGGGCCAACAAGTTCAACACCACTCAGGAAGTCATCATCTACGCCGTTGCAACCGGTCTCTCAATGATTCCCGCCTCTTTGGTCGTTGTCTTGACCATCACTATGGCCGCGGGTACCAAACGCATGGTTCAACGACACGTCATTGTCCGCCAGCTGAAGAGCTTGGAGGCTCTTGGTGGTGTCACAAGTAAGACACGCCGCTTCTCTATTGGAAGGTTCATGCTAACCATATTCAGACATTTGCTCCGACAAGACTGGGACACTCACGCAAGGAAAAATGGTCGTTCGCAAGGCTTGGATTCCTGGTTTTGGAACTTTTTCCATCAGCAACACGAACGAGCCCTTCAACCCTACCGTGGGAGATCTCGGCCACAGTGTTGATCAGCCCAAGGACATTGACTTTCACACCAAGGAGAGCGATGGCGAGCCTTTATCCAACACCGACGCCGAGGACCGCGTCAAGTCGTGTACTGTTCTAGCCGATTACTTCAACGTCGCGTCCCTCGCCAACCTGGCCAATGTCCACAAAACCACTGAGGGAGAGTGGCATGCCCGTGGCGACCCCACTGAGATCGCCATCCAGGTCTTCGCTTCTCGATTCAACTGGAACCGTCTCCGCCTGGCAGGCGAGGCCAACCGCTGGAAGCAGATCGCCGAGTTCCCTTTCGACTCTGACGTGAAAAAGATGTCCGTCATCTTTGAGGACACGGAGACCAAGGTCGAGGCAGGAAACAAAACCTGGCTCTTCACCAAAGGTGCCGTCGAGCGCGTCATTTCGTCCTGCCCTACCATCCAGATGGGGAATGAGGTTGTCGAGCTTACCAACGACATCGAGAAGGACATCCTGTCCAATATGGAGGCTCTCGCCCGTCTCGGACTCCGTGTCTTGGCCTTCGCCAGCAAGCCCGATATTGGCGTCGTCGACGCCCACGAGAACCTGGACCGCGCGAACTACGAGAAGGATTTGGCCTTCCGCGGTCTCATCGGCCTCTACGACCCTCCCCGCCCCGAGTCCGCCCCCTCTGTCAAAAAGTTCCACGAGGCCGGGGTCAGTGTCCACATGCTTACTGGCGACCACCCTGAGACGGCCCGCGCCATCGCTCTTGAGGTTGGCATTCTACCCACTCGCATGAACGAGATCTCGGCGGACGTTGCAAAGACTATGGTCATGGCGGCCCACGACTTCGACAAGCTCACCGACGACGACATTGACAAGCTCCCCCACCTACCCCTTGTCGTCGCTCGATGTGCTCCCCAGACAAAGGTTCGCATGATCGAGGCTCTGCACAGACGTCGGCGCTTCGTGGCCATGACCGGTGACGGTGTCAACGATTCTCCCAGTCTGAAGCGCGCTGACGTTGGTATCGCCATGGGTGAGAGCGGCTCCGATGTGGCCAAGGAGGCCTCCGACATCATCCTCACTGACGACAACTTTGCCTCCATTCTTAACGCCGTTGAAGAAGGCCGCCGCATGTTTGATAATATCCAGAAGTTCGTCCTCCATGTGTTGGCCTGTAACGTCGCCCAAGCCTGTACGCTTCTCATTGGGTTGATATTCAAGGACGACAGCGGTCTCTCTGTGTTCCCCTTGGCTCCCGTCGAAGTTATGTGGATCATTATGATTACTTCTGGTCTCCCCGACATGGCCCTCGGGTTCGAAGTCGCTGCCCCCGATATCATGGACCGTCCTCCCCAGAACGTAAGCCTTCCCCCCCTTGTTTATCCACTCACCTCAACGCATGACACTAATCCCATAACAGATGAAGGTTGGTGTTTTCACCTGGGAGCTGATGCTCGACATGCTGGTCTACGGCCTCTGGACTGCCGCTCTTTGCCTAGCCTCTTTCGTTCTCGTCATGTTCGGCTGGGGTAACGGCCAGTTTGGAAACAACTGCAACAACACGTACTCGGAGGAGTGCGACACCGTTTTCCGCGCCCGCGCCACCTGTTTCGCCAGCTTAACCTGGTTCGCCCTGTTCCTCGCCTGGGAGATGGTCAACATGCGCAGGTCCTTTTTCCGCATGCAACCCAAGAGCACCAAATATTTCACCCAGTGGTTCATCGACACATGGCGCAACAAGCTCCTCTTCTTCTCCATCCTCATCGGCTTCGTCACCATCTTCCCTCTGGTTTACATCCCCGTTCTCAACACCTCGGTGTTCAAGCACGCGCCCATTACCTGGGAGTGGGGTATTGTATTCGTCTGCGCCGTGCTCTTCTTTATGGGTGTGGAGACCTGGAAATGGGCGAAGCGCATCTACTTCCGCCGCGTCGCCCACAAGCAACACGGCGACGTCAAGGACCTCGAAAGCCGCGTGTTCGGCCACTACTACACCATCGGCGGCGTCGCGCTTGAGTCATCGCCCACACTAGGCAGCCGGACCATCACCAATGAGAAGGAGATGCGCGAGAAGGGCGGCAACGGATACTCGAGTAGCGGTAGCCGGTGATTGTGAATGCGACAGTATGGCAAAGACCTAGTGTTTTATTCTGCGCCTGCCATAGCAAAAGGAGGTGAGACGGAAACAGAGATACCAAAGGCGGATTGACAAGGCTGATTCCATGGAGCGATTCATACGTCGCGTTTCGTTGCATATAGAGATGGGGGTTGATTCCAACCGAGACAAGGAAAAGTGCGTGCTTTGAGGGAAGCGGTGAGTGGTTACCAGATGGTAAATGGTCGGACGAACCAATGCACCACCATTGGACCGTGACAATATGACAATAAAGTACCTTCCACACTTAGGTCTTTAATGTCTTATTCAGAGCGGAAAGATGGTACTGGGTATACTTTCCGGTCTTGGCGCCTTTTGGATAATAGATGGCTTCAGGTTGAAATAATCAAAGATGCCAGTCAATCAAATCACTTGTTTCGGCACATTCCAATCTGGAACAATTTCATCCCCAGATCAACTTTATAGATCTACTAATATATCCATCTCACTTTACAGGCAAGGTTACAGTCAACCACATCCGATATGGCATACGGTGTAAACCACGTAGTGGAGCGCACCAAGGTTCAACCCTGCGTCGATGTTCCACTTCTGTTAATTAAACCTGTATAATTGGCACATTTAAGTTAGACGCCGTTGACAGCGTCCGACCAAGTCCGATATGGTGTAGTGGCCAACATGATGCCCTCTCATCCTGTGAGAGGTTAGGCATAGCCCCGAGTTCGATTCTCGGTTTCGGAACTTGCAATTTTGACAATTCACTTGCTTTTTTTTCTTCTTCGGGGTACGCAGGGCTTGATGTGCGAACTGGCTCCTGTTATAGATCTTGTGTACGGTGAGTATGGTATATGGTATGCTGAACAAAGAGCTATAATATAATAAACAAGGTAGCAGCTGGGCTTTTTCCCTTTTGTTCCGAACGGCAAGTCTCACATCAAGACTCAACTCCAAAACTTGGCAGGTTCCCCAAACATACCTCACGTTTAATCTATTTAACTTTACTGGCGCTAACACTGCCTTCTCCGCAAATGACGTAGCGTGATGATGTCTGCACAGACATTAGATCCCTGAACGTTATCGTGCGCAACTGAGGGGGACGTTGGAAACATCTGCCCAGACTCCCGTTTGCGGAGTTCCCCATCATCAAGACACCTTCCATCATTATCCCGTTGTTCCGAGTCTCAGTCGCATCTTTGAAGAAGCTTGACGTGGTCTACCGACCCTCAAACTGATATCAGATTTCGTCCAATCACCTACTAATAAGGAGTGATCCAAGGCCGCATCCGCAGGCCTCGATCATCCCGTGCCCACCGCGTCTATTCGGCTGCCAACTGAATAAACAACTCATATTCAAGGGCATGCGATGGCAGCATTGATGTCTATTCTGGTGGGTGGGCTCGCCATTTTTGGGAGCTACACCTATCTTGATACTGCCAAACGAGTAATTACGCTTAAGGGCATCGGACGAGGGGTTGTCAACACACCGGTGTTGCATGGCGGTGACTTCGTGCGCATCGAAGACACGATTCATTGCGAAGACATTCATCATCATGTTCCTAGCGGGCTTCTCTTCACTGCTTGCGAGGATGATAAGACAACGCGTAGCGCGTGGTTCCCTGGTTTAGGCCACCTGGGTGATCCGGTCAAAGGTAGCAAACAGAAGGGCTCTATTCACGTTATCGACCCCAAGGTACGAGACACATACTGCAATCTCTTGTGTATACGTAGACTGGACTGATGAATCGCAATAGGACATGTCTCAAAAACGCCTCAAGTTTGAGAACTTTGACAGCACTTTCTGCACTCACGGTATCGATGTCATCTCGGATCCTCAAAAGCCAGAGGCCGTCTATATCTTTGCGATCAATCATGTCCC
This sequence comes from Colletotrichum somersetense, assembly GCA_030867255.1. Lineage (NCBI taxonomy): Eukaryota > Fungi > Ascomycota > Sordariomycetes > Glomerellales > Glomerellaceae > Colletotrichum > Colletotrichum somersetense. The sequence continues at coordinate 105,590 of MU843491.1, read as the reverse complement.
TCACCCAGACTACCTGGCTACCAAGATTGGGGAGCAGAGCAAGCAGAAATCTATGCAAAAGTCGCTTTCGCGCGTCGAGATCTTCCACCATACGCTAGGGTCATCCACTATCAAGCATCTGCGCACCGTCATTGACCCGCTTATTAAAACCCCCAACGACCTTTTTGCAAAGGATCCGTACTCATTCTACGTCACGAATGATCACTACAACCCCGAAGGTGTCGGGAGAATGGTCGAGGATTTCTTGCCCGTGACGTCATGGACCACTACTATCCACGTTCGGGTCGAGGAGATGTCCGCCCTGCTCCCTGCCAATAGTATCAAGGCGGAAGTGGCTCTATCGGGGCTTCAAAACAACAACGGCTTGGGCCACGGTCGGAAGCCTGGAGAGATCATCGTCGGTAATTGCGCCGCTGGGGAGATCGGCCTCGCCGAACTCTCTTCGGACCCCAAAAACACCAGCATCAGCTTCACCGAAACTATTTCGGTGGACTCGTACGTTGATAACCCGTCCTGGTTTGAGGACCCATACCGCTCGGAAAACCAAGATGCCAGCGGCTTCGTTCTTGCGGGGTTGTTGCGGCCAGTTGAAGTTCTGAAGCAGGCCCGCGCAGCAAAGCCTCAGATGGCTTCGATTGTGTGGTACGTTAAGCCGGCTGCCAGTGGCGGCTACGAGAAGCGTATTTTGTTCGAGGATGATGGGACAAGAATCAGCTCAGCTGCAACTGCGGTCTTGGTCGCGATTGACCCGAGTCAGGAGAAGGGCGAGAAGAAAGCATGGCTATTCATCACTGGCTTCATGTCGAGCAATGTCGTTGCCATTAAAGTAGACCTCTAGCAGACAAAACCGAGGGCTTTATCAACCCACAAACGATTTTAATAGTGGTGAGGCCGATATTTGGGTGGCAGAGCTCTAGATCGGTGAATTATCAGCCGTGGCTGTCAAAGGAGCATATTCTAGCTGTGCCACGAGAACGAATCATCAAATGGCACCAAGTCGTATCCAGTGGTCTGGAAAAGCTTGAGGTTTTGTGGTTATTCTACTTTTTACAACACTATATTGTCTGGTGCACCAAACATGGCTCACAACTTCATACATATATACGAATCCTGCTGGCATGTTGCCTATATAAATGCCTCATTGACGCCTCATAGAAAAGGAGTCTCCGGCTTGGTAGGCCTCTTTGATGAACTTATCGGCGTCGCTGATGATTCGTATGGCCTGGTTGACGCTCGGAGACGAAGGCTCGCCCATGACTCCCTGCCAACCCTGCAAGAGCTGCCGCAAGTGATGACCGGCTCCAAGAACTTCAGGTCCGATCATATCCCTGAGCGCCGGGACACGACAGGCGGCAAGCAACACAAGCATTGCACCAGCCATGCTATCAGTATTATATCAGTATTGAGTACGCAAGCCCGCTGTTGAGGGTATGTCACTTACGAGAGAGAGCAAATCCATGTGTCAACCAACACCGTCTGACCAAAGCCCCTCAGGTTGAGGATATGCAGCAAGCACGCATCCAAACAAGCTTTGCAGTTTTTAAGAGCATCTTGACTAACGAGAAGGTCGGAGGTGGCCCCGTTTCCGCCAGCCATACCACTCAGCATCCACATGAGATATGGTCGGTAAATGACGCTTCTGCAGGTCAGATACCTTTGCCGCAGGAAGCCCCCATGTTCTGTCGCTGTGCTCTGGCTGTTATTGACTTCATTGATTCCCACGCTGAAGGCAAAGGCTGGTGGTAGAACCTCACGCCAATCGTCGAGCTGGTGGTTTAGCTCGGCAACGACGTAGGGGAAGCGCGCGTGATCGAGAGCGGCACCAGTGCCACGGGCGTAGAGGAGTTGATGAACACGATTCAAGAGACGGCGCATCGATATACAAGCGAGGAAGTACATGGAAGACTGCTCTTCAACCTGAGGGTCCCGGTGGGTATTGTACTCCCCTGGAAGAGGAGTTGACGATTCGATGCGTGCAATACCGGACTGGGGAAGCCCGGAGAGCTCGGCCAGATAATCACTGGCGAAGGTGTTATTTGCTCACTCTACTATTATTGAAATGCGGGGATTGCTACCTCTCAAGAATGTAACAGGACCAAAAGATCCTGCGAATTCGCTCCTGGTCTTCGGCCGACTCGGACTCGGGAGGGTAGGAAAGCAGCAACAGGCATTTGGCGGAAGCGGCGTTGATGTATTCCCACGCCTGTAACGGTCGTCTGAGGAATGCAAAGTACATACTGGAAACCAGGTTAGCAAGAACAGTTGATCTCAGACAATGCGTCGCTTACGCTGTGAAAAACAAGCAGTGCGTGGCTGTGCTTCCTACGTTGGTGTGGATGACATGAAGCTTCTTCAGAACGCTGTCAAAGTACAAGTCACCCATGGCCTTCATTGCCGCCCTCCGCTTTCGTTCCTCGACGCTCAGCACCTCTCCGTTCGTCAAACCCGCGGTAACCTGACCGGCGCAACCTAAGGCCATGGTCAAAAGCGCCAGGCAAACGAGAATGCTATCTTCTTCCGGAATGCCGTCTGAGATCAGATTGTGGACCTGTTCAAGCTGATTGCGGGACATAGTTGGATAAAAAAAGTTGATGGTCTGTTCAAATGATTGGATGATACCCTCGGTATCCTCTGATGTTACATAAGGATACATACTCGTCGATCGTGTTTTCACTGACTGTCGTGATTGTTCGAGGTGGAAGATTGAAACATAGCCGTCCCGCATAGTCGAGTAAGCATCAAAGTGAGGCCACTGAAGAACGGATTCGGTGGTGCTTGTGTGCATGGAATCAAGCACGGCATTTTCGTAGTTGTTCTGGTGCTGTGCCTCAGAGAGGGGCGTGCGTTGCGGATGATGCATCTCGTTGAGTGGAGACCCGGAGAAGGACCCCCGCGATGCAGACCGGAGAGCCGGAGATACCACGGACGGGCGGTGCTCGGCAAAGGGCGGTGCCCCCTTAAAGACTCCATCGTGAGAAGGGTTCGGCGAAAAGTGGAACGTGGAGGACACGGGACTGGTGATGGTGGCCTTCATTTCATGGAGAAACCTCTCCACCCTCAGCACGCCCTCGAGAATAAGATCGCTCTTCCCACGCCTGATGACGAACAACACAGCAAACGTCAGAGTTACGCCGGGGATCACGGTGCCGTAAGATAGCAGGGTGGGACTTACGAGTTAGCCTCTGACCCATATGTGCATTCCTGATGCGATGCAGAGCAGGATGCGCATGGTGTGTTGCCGTTACATCTGGGCAGGGCATTCCATTAGCCTCCATGCTGTCCCGAGGATCTGGGAAGACCGAGACCTAGTCGTCTTAGCTGCAACGTACCTGATTTTCCGGGCTCGGCAGGTATCACACTACGAAATCGCAACATCAGCAAATGCAACAAGCATCTTGATATTCGGCTAGATTGCCGACCAGGACAAGCCCTGTAGCAGAAAATGCTGATATCCCTTGAGAGCAGATCTGCATCATCGAAATAGGAAAATGGTTGGCCTCAGAGCTAGCTGAGACTCAACGCATCACCGTGGAAGACGCCCTCAGTAGTGTTTCAGCATCTGAGTCGTCGCTCCTCAAACTGTGATTCGTGGAGGACAAATGTGCAATTGGAAGGACCATAACAACTCAGCGTGATAGGAAGAAAACATTGACAGGCAATCCACCTACAGCATGGCTCGTCCTCAATCTCTTCCTGGACGATTCATTAACCGTATCAGTGTCCATCGTCTCCATTGAAGCCGCTGGGTGGCATGGTGTAGTAGCAGCAGCCCGCTTCCGCAGTGGAGGGAATGTTCGATCCGAGGCGGCCCGAGGTGCGAGAGGGGAAAGACAGAGCTTGGGGTTCTGTGGGATGGAGGAGAAGAAAGAATGGACTCACAAGAGGGGCAAGACAAGAACCCTGGCAGAGGGACATGCATATATGCACCCACGTGTGGTGCGGGGGAAACTCGATACTGTGGAGAAGGGGGTGGTGGATAAGAAAGAATTGGGGAAATAGGACAAGCCTGGCCTGGCGAAGAAACATTGGGGACCGTGTGAGGGGGTAATATCACCCCATCGCCAGGGAAATGAACGGGTATGTTCCCATTCATGGCATCGTGGGCGTCAAGGACTAGGAGGGTTCGTAGAACGACATGTGACAGAGGATATTTTCGGTGTGTGGAACGTCAAAATAGGCACGCTATTCTGTAAACACTGGGAAGTCGGAAAGGCAGGCGTGGTTGCTCATGTTGGCGTGACATTCTGTAAAGCCTGGTCATTTCTGCCGCAGCAGCAGCACCGAATCGTGCCGCGACAATCACGACAGTTACTTTAATGGTACTCCTACCCTCGTCTTCAGGCATACCGAGAATGCTGCCTCGGCTGGTACATGGCATTTCGTCCGTGAAGAAAACCGCTGCCTGTGAAAGATTTGAATAGTAGGCGCTTCCCTTGGAGATTCCTGAAAAGGTAGGGAGTGTACTTGCAAGCAGGCAAAGACCGGTGATTGTTCCGTTACCCGGCCCGGGCACGCCCCATAATTACCGCCAAACGCGGCCCGGTGCAGCGACTTATCTAGACGGTCCACTTCCGTTGTGTCCAACCGACATTGCGCTCAAGGCGGTCTCATCTGGCCCATGTTCAAAAGCTTTTCTGACAGGAATCGGTGTGTTTAACGTTTCCTCTAACTCTCCGACATTGCGGATCTTTGTCTCAGAGGAGGAAAGGCACCTCGATTGCATGGGCACGGCACAGACGGCTGGCGTCACATCTGGAGGCTCACGATAAAGACACCGTCGAATAGGTCCCAGGGAATCAAGGCAATTTAAAAGTTTCAATCATAATGGCAAAAGAGAAGGAGCAGAAATATGGAAATGCTACTCAGCCCTAAAATTCTTATTCGCTCTTGGAAAACATGAGTAGTTGGAGCTGAGTGCATATAGCAGAGGCCGACGCAAAATAGAGACTGGGCTGTTTAGTAAGCAACTGCGCAAAACGAAGATGGCGTCAGTCAGACTAAGAGAGATCCGTCAAAGAACATCTCATGTCTTCGTCGGAGGCTGAATGCACAAGTATTACTGACACTATGTTGCAATACGGATGAAAATGTTAATTCCATCTGCAACCGAGACAAACCAATCTGACTATCAATAGCTTTGAATCAATTATACGAGTCGCATCACGCCCGATGAACAAAATGTGGCATAAGTATCATGCCCAATACTCAATACCATAAATTCTTATTCTCTAAACTGAAGCAACAGCTAGTTCGCAAACACGGCGGCTCAAGCCGAGGGGGCCGAGAAGTCAGGAGCAGTGAACAGTAGAGAGATCATTGAATTGGATGGGTTTCATCGATGGAGACGAAAGACTGGAGAAGTGATAACACGATCCTTTTGCGTGTTCTGGTCGCAGGACCGCCGAACCACACACCAAGATAAGGTAGCCTCGCCCCGCATTCAGGGTCCACTAGAAAAAACATTCAAGCGGCATTGTACAAAGCAGAAAGAGACGAGGGAATCTGGGGTGACACAATGGGTTGGTCAATAGTGAACCAACAGCACAGTCTCGTATGGAATTTTCAGCCAACATTAGCCAGGGTGTAGACATTTTCAGTCCGGGGTAACGAACACAGAGAGAGAGTGAGTCTCCCACCATTCTAAGATGGCATTTCAGGTATTGCAACAAGTTCCGGCCCAGATAGTGGTGCGGGGCCGGCACCGACTTCCCCGGACCCAATCAGAACCACTCAAGGTCGGGCAAGTCCAAGCCCCCTTTGTGCGGAGTTGCTGCGGATGAAGTCGAGGAGAGCAGGGATCATCTTGGGGTCGTCCTACACTGACACGACCTGACTCGAATCTACCCCGAGGAAAGTCCAGTGTTTGCCCCACGCTCGCTCGTCATATAGCGGGGGCAACTTGGTCTCACGAGAAAACGGGAGCTCGCCGAGGGGACTATCTGGTCGGGTCTTTGCCGCGGTGTTGCACCCGACGCATTACTCCGCCTGGAGCTTTGAGCGCAAATAAATAACGACTAGACCTTGGTGGCCGGCCATCTGTCACTCCCCTCTACACTCTCCCTCCTTCCATTCTCCAACTCCAATCCGTGTCTCACCCCGCCGTTTACCCTCCTTCGAACCCTTATCATGGCCCCTCAAAGCTTGCCCCTCCAGGCAAAGGAGGGAGTTCATGATTATGAGAACCCCTCCGTCTTCCGGCGCAACACCCTGCCTGCTCGTGCATACTTCATTCCTGAGACGTCGCTGCTCCTCAATGGCGTCTGGGACTTCCACATGGCCGGTACTCCCGAGGAGGCGCCTTTGCCGGAAGACAAGGGCGACGAATGGGGCACCATCAACGTTCCGGGCCACTGGCAGCTTCAGGGACACGGATATCCGTGGTACACCAACACTCAGTTTCCCATTCCCGTGAGCCCTCCGTATGTGCCCAGCGAGAATCCTACGGGTACCTACAAGCGCACATTCCATGTCCCCTCGACGTGGGACGCGAAGTCGCAGTTGCGCCTAAGATTCGACGGTGTTGACTCTGCATACCATATCTGGGTCAACGGCGTGCTCATTGGATTCGCACAAGGGTCTCGAAATGCGTCCGAGTTCGATGTCACAAGCATTCTGAAGAAGGATGGCCCAAACGAGCTCTTTGTTAGAGTTTACCAATGGTCTGACGCAACATACATTGAAGACCAGGATCAATGGTGGCTTTCTGGTGAGTGAAAGCCAAGATATCTGCCCTCTAGGCACCTTCTAACCACTTGTTTGTAGGTATCTTTCGCGATGTTACCCTCCTTGCCGTTCCCGAGGCCACCAGAATCGAGGATTGGTTCCTCCGCACCGACCTGGATGAGAAATACGAAGATGCTACCCTCCTCGCCACCATTGATATCAAGACTGCTGAAAAGGGCACTGTCAAGCTCACTCTTAGCGAACTTGGCAAGAATGGCGGCGCCGTGATCGCTACCAAGGCGGCAGAGGTTACCTCCGGTGACACAAAGGTAGATCTTAGCATTCCAGTTACAAACCCCAAAAAGTGGACGGCCGAGACACCCTACCTGTACCGAGTTGATATTACCCTCGGTTCCCACTCCATCTACCAAAACATTGGCTTCCGCAAGGTTGAGCTGAAGAACGGCCTTATCACCGTGAACGGTGTGCCCATCCGCATTAGAGGTGTGAACAGACATGAGCACCACGCTCACTTTGGCCGTGCCGTTCCTCTCGAGTACGCAAAGCGCGACCTCCTCATCATGAAGAACCACAACGTCAACTCCCTGCGATGCTCGCACTACCCTCCACACCCTCGTATCTTCGAGCTTGCCGACGAGCTCGGTCTCTGGGTCATGGACGAAGCCGATCTTGAGTGCCATGGTTTCTACGACGCCATCGCCCGTCCCCAAGATGTCGACGAGGCAGCGGATTACGAAGAGCGCAAGGCTGTAACCTTCCCCTTGGCCGGCAAGTACACCAGCGAAAACCCGGAGTGGCGTGAGGCCTACCTTGACCGCATGGTTCAATTGGTTCAACGTGACAAGAACCATACGAGTATCATTATGTGGTCGCTCGGTAACGAAGCTTTCTACGGCGAAAACCACAAGGTCATGTACGAGTATGCGAAGAAGTTTGACCCTGGTCGCCCGATCCACTACGAGGGCGATGTCAAGGCCGAGACTGCGGACATGTACTCTTACATGTACCCTCCTATTGACCGTCTGAGCAACCTGGTCGAGACTGAGGGTGTGAAGGAAGATGGAAGCTTTGACAAGCCCGTTATCCTCTGCGAGTACGGCCACGCCATGGGTAACGGCCCTGGTGGTCTCGATGACTATATCGGGGTTTTTGAGAAGTACTCCCGTCTTCAAGGTGGCTATATCTGGGAATGGGCAAACCATGGTATCTGGAAGGAAGATGCCAACGGCAAGGGCTACTACGCCTATGGAGGAGACTTTGGTGAACGACCCCATGACGGCACATTCGTTATGGACGGTCTCCTTCACAGCACCCATGACCCTACGCCTGGCTTGGTTGAGCTCAAGAAGGCCTATCAGCCTCTCCAGTTGTCTATTGAGGGCAACCAGTTGGTAGTGAAGAACAAGTACGACTTTGTCGGTGCCGACCACCTCACTTCCACCTACAAGGTCGAGGAGCTGGGCGAAACGTGAGTCTACCTGTTTGTAAACCGAGTTCAAGGAAAACAAATACTGACAATAATTGAAACAGCTCCGTCCTTCTCGCCTCTGGCTCTCTCGATATCCCCACGGTCGCCGCCGGCGAGACCGTCAAGGTCAACCTCCCCTCAAGCCTCGCGAACATCAAGTCCGACAAGGAGGTTTACATCACTGTGACTTTTGGCCTCAAGGGATCTACAAACTGGGCTGAGTCCGCTCACGAGATTGCCTGGATCCAACACAAGCTGTTTGGTGTTCCCGTGGCTCCCAAGCTGGCCACTAGCACCCTCACCTCCAAGCTGCAGGTCACAAAGTCCCGCGCCAAGGCCACTGTTTCCGGCTCTGACTTTGCCATCACTTTCGACACTGCGCGCGGCTACCTTACTTCCTGGACAGCTGCTGATATCCCTCTCCTCGAGAAGGACGCTTCCACCGGTGCTGCCATCATTCCCAACTTTTGGCGTGCTCCCACCGACAATGACAAGCCCAACGACGCGCCGTACTGGGTTCGCTTCGGCGTCGACGCCTTTGACAGTCAGCTCCGATCGCTCAAGATCAACGAGTCGACTGACAAGGTTGAGATCATCACCAACACCTACTTGTCTCCCCGTGTTCTCGACTGGGGGTGGGAAACCACCACAACCTACACCATCGATGCCACTGGTCGGCTTACGATTGCAGTTGAGCTGAAGCCCCGCGGCATCAAGCCCACTCACATCCCTCGCGTTGGTCTCAACCTGCGTCTGCCTAAATTGCTCAACAACGTCAAGTATTTTGCCCTCGGCCCCGGCGAATCCTACCCGGACAAGAAGTCCAGCCAGCACCTTGGCGTTTTCAGTGCTACCGTGCCGGAGCTGCATCAGCACTATGAGGTACCCCAAGAGGGCGGTAACCACATGGAGACTCGCTATGTCAAGCTGACTGAGGATCACGGTCGCGGTCTTCGTGCCACGCCGGCTGATGCCTCTGTCTGGTCTGAGGATGAGTGGCGTCAGTTCAGTTTCCAGGTCAGCCGGTACACTTCCGACACGGTGCAGAATGCCGCGCACCCATGTGATCTCGTGGAGGAAGATGCAACGCTCCTTCGTTTGGATGCTCGCGTTGCCGGCGTTGGTACCGCTGCTTGCGGTCCCAACGTTCGTGAGGACCTGAAGGTGCATGTTGGAGAGTTCAAGTTTGGGTTTGTACTCGAAAGAGTTGGGTTCTAATGATTGTAATGCAATGATATTGGAGCAAGAGCGAATAAGACAGAAAAGACCTCTGAATAAATAGAGCTATAAGTAGTGCCATGAATGATTACAATAGTATTGTCGATCCTCGTTCGTTGCCTGTCAGCCTATGAGTAACGGGGTCAAGGATCTGGGTTGAAGCTGAGTGTGGAGCCAGACATAGGTTGTGGATTGACATGTTCAACTCCAATTCGGCCGGTTGGCCCAATGGCAAGGCGTCTGACTACGAATCGCTGGTCTCGAGCTAGAGATCAGAGGTTGTGCAATCAGGAGATTCTGGGTTCGACCCCCAGGCTGGTCAAAATTTGTTTTTGCAAATCGTGTTAACAACGTAAGAAAGCTTTTGCCCGAGACGCGTCACAGTCAATATTTGTCTTGTAATTATCGGTTGAATCACTGCGGGCTATGAAGGAAAGAAGAGAAATGTCTTATTGATAGCTAACTAGATAATTACTGAAAATGCATCATGAGGTAGGTTAAACACAGCCTCTGTGTATATCTACGAACTAAAGTCATTACCTCGCTGTTCCCCTTCCCCTACCTTCAGCCTAAAGGATGGCGTCGCGCTTAATGCTGGGCATACCCAATGATGTATCAAATATCACATATAGTGCTGGCCTTGGCCCAAGCCGATATGGACTGATGTAAACTCATCAGGGTTATACTTTTCTGCCGCCATGAAAAGCACCTCCAAGGTGTGTCGTGCATTCTGAATTACGATTGGTGGTACTCGCCCTTAACTAAGCGCATCGTTATCATTGTTTGCTTTGTGCCAAGCCTGCAGCAGGGTTGTCTTCAGGGAGTCGTATTATGGAGTTTTTACCCACGATTATCTTGCCACCGAGTCAAATGGGGAAGGAGGCAACCTCTTCCAGGGGAGCTGCATCCGTACATATGCTGTTGAGGCTAACAACCAACAGTCACTTGCATAGCGAATGGACAGAAAGAGGGGTTTTCTGTATCCCAAGGTCCTTCAAAACAAGCCACTGCAGGGCCGGATTTCCCAGACCGGCTCTGCCAAATATCTGCGACCTTTATAACCAGCGCTGCTGCTGCCACGACGACTTAACACTTGCAGCGGAGAGCAGCTCGATCCCTTTCGGTCACAATAACTGACGCAATTCCAACAATGGCTTCAATCTCATCGACTCCTGCCCACGAATCTCTGCCGGCGCCTAGGTCTCCAGCATCCCCAACAGTGAAAGCTAGTCCGGCCCTTGATGCAGAGAGAGTACAGCTTCCCGCCGAAGCAATCGTTCCTGTAGCTCCAATCGCAATCGATCTTCATGCAGACGTAAGTTACTGTGCCCTCTCTCTGTTCTCCCATGGGCTGGTCTTTTGGATTATCTCAACTGATATCTTCTATCTCATTAGCATGACGCGTCAACAATTGATGACAGGATGTATGCATTAACCCCAAAGATAGCATTTTTGTTCTTGCGTTCTGTGGCCTGATGAAATCTTTTTTTCTTCCAGTTCCTCATACACGGCATCGTTGACTTCATCTGTTGTGGACTATCCGACTGAGTATGGTCGACGATATCACGCGTTCAGAGCTGGGGGTAGGTTTTGTCATCTAAATGATCATCTGTTCTACCACTCAACTTCCTGCTGACCATTGTTTTAGCATACAATTTTCCTAATGATGAGGTACAACCCGATAGCCTACTACTCTTGGTCTTTAGAAGCGTACATATGTTAACGTGGCTTCTTGTCTAGACAGAAATGGAGCGACTGGACATGGTTCACACTCTAATGGTGAAGACGATTGGAAACAGGCTATTTCTCGCACCTATAGACGAGGCTAAAACTCACCGTATCCTTGATGTTGGAACGGGGACAGGTATATGTATGCTATCATCTGTTTCGCAACGCCACAGATTGATGCTAACATCACAGGGTCCATGGAGATGGGCGACTTATTTCCCAACGCTGAGGTACATCTATCAATGAGTGACGTCGTAAAAACTTATTTTTTGTCGCTGACGAAGTAGTAGATTCTCGGCAACGACCTCAGTGCTATCCAGCCAGACTGGTATCAACCCAGTACATTACAGTATCGATGGAAGCTTACTAACAGTGACCCAGGGTCTCACCAAATGTCAAGTTTGAAATCGATGATGTTGAGAGTGAATGGGTCAATGATCAAAAGTATGACTTCATTTTCAGCCGATACATGAGCGGGTCTTTGGCAGACTGGCCGACCTATGTAAGGCGTGTCTATGAGTAAGCCTTGCGAGATTTACGTCCCTTCCAACTTTTTCATGGGCTGAAATGAGAAAATTACGTAGGAATCTAAGCCCTGGCGGCTGGGCTGAGTTCCAAGACTGGAGCTTCCTATTGACCTCAGATGACGGCTCCCTTGAGGGTACTAACCTGCAGCGATGGGTGGATCTCTTCATGGATGCCTGTAGAGCTTTTGGTCGAGATGCTCAAGTTGGTCCGAAGCTGGAGGGGTTAGTGCGTGACAACACTGGCTTGACCAACATTCGCCACCAGCTCTACAAAATCCCAGCCGGCCCATGGGCAAAGGACCCATACCTGAAGGATATTGGGATGTGCAACCTCGTTCAGATGTTGGACGGTTTGGAGGGGTTTTCTATGAAGCTACTCTGCGGGGCTCTTGGTTGGACGAAAGAGGAGGTGATTGTGCTCCTGGCCGGAGTCCGCAATGACTTGAAAAGTGGGAAAGTGCACGGTTGGTACCACTAGTGAGTTGTTCTGTCCATTGTACTGTATCATGCTTTTGTATTAATATTCCTCACAGCAATGTGGTCTATGGCCAAAAGCCTACGTAGGAGGAGGAAGAAATGGAGGATGTGTAAAGACAAGGAAGGGAGCGCGGAGGAATGAAGACATGAGGGTCAAATTTTTCAGAAATTGCATATTCGGAAAACCAAAGGAATTAGGCGATTCTCTTGGAGCTCAAAGACGTGGAAGACGGAAATTCGCACAATGACACGTAACTTCAAGATGCGGAAAGGCTGGGGGTGAATTGGATTGCAGACCTGATCCGGCCTTCAATGGCTTCAGCAACTCGAAAACACATCTGATGCGAGCAATCTCTCCTCGAAAGCATAGGCGTCACTTTTTGGACACATTTCTATGTGACCTTGATGCTTATTTGACGTGTTTTGTTGTGAGGGCAGCGGTCCTGCAGTTTGGTCCATGTACCTCAGACAGGTACCTCGGGTAGGCAGGAAGAAGTGATGATGTTCCTGAACCTCCTGCCTATGCTTTCTTCGTCATCGCCACGATGGCTCTTCCCTCCTCCTTCTCTTCTTCTTCCTACCGAAGAATTAAGTTATGAATTTGTCAAAAAGAAGGCAGTGGAAGTAGGATCCCCGGTGAATGGTAACAGCGTCCGCGCCTGCTGCCATCATCTACGCCTAGGTACCCAGGTACCTAACCTTGCAGTTCCTGTCAAGCCAGAAACACCTTCCCGCCTCGTAGACGAGTTCGATTCCCTTTCTCCATCTTCAACGCCTCAACATCACCAAACATCGTATTGCTTGATAACCGTCCTCCGTCCCGAGGCCATCGACTCCGCCTGTCCAATATCAACACCTATAGAGTTTCCTCCATCCTTTTCTTGCTCCGGACCACGTACTTGTTCTCCGAAACTGTACCCGTCTTGAGCTTGATATTCGGCCTCAATCCCACTTCCATCGGACCCAACGTCGCTTGCTCCTTATATATCGAAGCACAATGGAAAAGCATTCTGCATCCGCTGCAGTCACCAAGTCCCCCAAAGCCACGGCGGCGCAGGGAGTCTCTCAAAAACCGCCCACGGATGACGATCTCCCTTCCACCTTGTATGCACCTTCGACCTCTGTCCCGCAACTTCCGCCCATAATTCACCTGATTCACGGCAAACTGGGACGACAGGAAGTCTACACAGTCATGTCCCTCGACTACGACACACCATGCATCGTTCTCGTCGACAAGCACCGATACTCCTCTTCTTTCACTATGAAGATGTTGAATGGAGAAAGTCACACTGCTGGAGTTTTGGCAACTGCACGCGGGAAGGTCGGTCCATTCTTCGGCCACAATTTCCTCGAAGTCACGCTACCTTCTCGTGTGCCCACCGAGACCGAGGGGACCAAAATCACCATGAAATGCCGCAAGCCTTCCCTCCGACGTTGTAATCTCGACTTCGACTTGACTCTTGATGGAAATGAGGATTGCTTGGAGTGGAAAAAGACTACCGACGCTGAGGCCAAGGCGCTTGGAGAGGGGCTCCGTCGGAAACTGGTTCGAAAGTCTCGCCCCAAGTCTGACACTGACGACTCGAACATGCTGCCGGAGCCGGGCTTTAAGAGCGATGAAGAGGAGATTGTAGCTTTCATGGCAGACAAAAGTGGATGGAACCCCGGCCGCAGCCTCGCTCTCCATTTCGAGGGCTCCGTACTTGAGGACGCCTTGGGCCAAAATTGGAAGTCTTTCGCCCTCTTATCTGGACTTTGGCTGTGGTGGATCGATCTCAGGGGGTACGGCAAGCTGACGGCGGGCAGTGCTGTCATTTCAACCGCTGGAATTGCTCTTATTGCAGGGATCGCTTTCTAGGCTTAGATTGCCCGGCTGGTGGACATTTTCAAATTCGGACGAGACATGGGGGACCTCTATGAGCGATGAGAAATTGTAACTTGGTGGCACCTAGATGACCAACTCTCTGAATTCCATGTTTTATTCAACATGTTGATCTGGGACTGCGTTAGTGACAGCGTGGCATATGTAGACTTCGGATATCCTTCTCGGGTCGGAGCCACCTACCCAGCCTGTATTTTCACCGGCCATCGCAAGCGAAGCACGGGTGGCGAGAGCCCCATCAAGTGCTCCAAGTGGACTTCTTTCCAGTATTTCGACTGGAGTAAATGGCGAACCTGTCTCTGTGAATTGGCTTGAAGGAACGCAATCCATGCCCTCCTCTCTACCGTTCGTTCGCTTGAACTGGATTGGGTGGCTCTTCAATCCCTAACGGGGATACGTTGTTACGCTGACCGGCGATCAACGTGAGCTGACAAGCACCTCTCACGCTTCCCCTCTCTCAGGCAGGGACTTAGTTGATACCTAAGGTAGTTGCGCACTCCTTTGCTGCAAAACATAATTGGCAGAACCTACTTGTAGACGTGCAGCAAAGAGATTGCCAAGGGGCTAAGGGATCCTATGCAACGTCGGACGCAGCCCCCGCCTACGCATTTCGTCATGGTTCTGATTTCTTTCTAATAAAACATGCCTGCTATTTGGCTTCTGCTCTAAGTACAGTGGTTCAATCAAACTAACGGGTATTGTCAAGTTTTGCCATGACTATAAATACAACGCTTCTGCCAATAAGGGAATCTCTCTCTGTCTTCATCCGTTGATTCCTGTTCAACTTCAGTTTTCAGCTTCTATAACATGGGCTCCATGAAGCTTCAGAACGCCCTTACGGTTGTCTTGACAATGACAACCGTTGCTCAGGGGACTGTCACGGAGCTTCCCAGTGCCTTGACTGAAGTAGACGTCATAATCGCTGGAGGTAGGTCTTGAAGACATCTATGGCTCAACATTGAACAATAAAACTCACTTCCACACCAGGCGGAACATCTGGAAGCATTGTTGCCGCGAGACTGGCCGAAACTGACCCAAGCCTTTCGATCCTTCTCATAGAGCAGGGCCAGGACAGTTACAATGTAACCAACGTCATCTACCCCGCGCTTTTTGAGAGAAACACCTTGCCTGACTCCAAGACCGCCCTCTTCTGGAAATCCAAAAAGTCCCCGCAGCTTGCAAATCGTGAGCCAGTTGTCGAGACAGGAGGAACACTAGGCGGCGGGTCCGCAATCAACTGGATGGTATACACTAGAGGGCAGTGGGATGACTTTGACTCGTGGAACACTCCGGGATGGAGTGCAGACGACCTCTTACCCTTCATTCAAAAGGTAAGCATCCTTGTACCAAGGGGCTTTGCCAGCTGACCGGTGGCCAAGGTGGAAACCTACCACGGAGTCACGAACAACGAATCGACGCACGGTTACCATGGACCAATACATGTGTCCAAGGGAACACACCAAGCACCCCGCGCAGAAAGGGGCTGGATCGACGGCGCCGTCGATGCTGGTTTCGCCGAGATTGAAGACTTACAAAGCCTTCACTCTAATAATGGTTCAGGACCGTGGTACCGATACGTGTCGCCCGAAAATGGCCGGCGTCAGGATGTGGCACACCGCTACCTATACCCGCTCCTGCAGAGCGGCGATAATCCAAACCTCCATGTGCTCGTTGAGACTCAGGTCCTTCAAGTTTTGTTTGAGGGGGCAGAAAGACGCGCTGCTGGAGTAAAAATCCGTGCGAACCCAAAGTTCGCTCCGAGTGGTCGCGACAATGGCACCAAGACCGTCAAGGCCAGGAAGCTCATTGTTGCGTCTGCCGGATCGTTTGGGACGCCGCTACTTCTCGAGAGGTCCGGGGTTGGAGACCCTGAAGTGCTGAAAAAAGCGGGAGTGCCGGTTGTCGAGAGTCTTCCTGGCGTGGGCAACGATTTTCAAGGCAGGACAAGTCTTTCGTAACGAACAACTTGAACTTTGCTTACAGACTCCTTGGTAGACCATCATTTTGTAGGCTATGTCTACCGCACAAACCTCGGGCCGAATGAGACTATCAACGGCATAGTTCGGAATGACCGAGGCAGAGACGTGGATGCCATGATTGAATCGGATGACAAGCAATTGGGTTGGAACGGCCATGACGCCTCGAGCAAGTTCAGACCATCGCCTGCGGACATTTCAGCCATTGGGCCGGAGTTTCAAGCTGCATGGGATAGGGACTTCAGAGATTCGCCGAACCGTCCTCTCATGATCATGGGGCTCTTCAATGCTTACTTTGGCGACCCTGAAGCCCTTCCCGACGACGCCGAGTACGTGACAACCGCACCTTGGGTCACCTATCCGTATGCAAGGGGGCATGTCCACATCGCCGGTTCCGATATCGATGCTGCGTACGATTTCGATTCTGGCTGGCTGCTTGACGAGAATGACATTGACCTCAAGAGCCATATCTGGGGATACAAGACCCAGAGATCAATCGCACGACGGATGTCAATCTTCAGGGGCGAGCTAGCAGCCGGACACCCTCGCTTTGCGAACACGTCGAGGGCTGCCGTGATCGGAGTAGCAGATGGCCCAGTGGTCGATGTGATAGAGTACTCGGCGGAGGACGACGCTGCTATCGTGCAGTATATACGTGAGAATATAGGAACCTCACGGCACCCGCTGGGGACGTGCAAGATGGCGCCACGGGAGGGGGCAGGGGTTGGTATGTCGTTATCTTGATCAAAAAACTCAATTATCCTAGCTAATACGCCGCATTGCAGTTGATCTCAACCTCAACGTCTATGGAGTATCTGGTCTCAAGATTGCGGACTTGAGTGTGCCCCCTCGCCAAGTTGCTGCTAATACTTACAACGCAGCGCTTCTAGTTGGAGAAAAAGCGGCGCATATCATAGCTACTGAACTACAGCTGTTGAAGAAGTAGGCGAATTGCGAAGAAGACGACACAGCAATGTTTGCAACGCACAGGTGGTTTGGCTTTCCCGTTTTTGGTGGCCGAAATACATGGAAAGAGGAAGATATCTCAATAGGTACCGGGCATATTTATATAAGTGTGATGATAAATACAGTCAAGTGGTAATGTAATCCGGAGGCAGTGGCCAGCCCGCCGGGTTCAACCATGTGAGTTAATCAGCCAGCCAGCCAGCTCTGACAGCGGCGTCCAAAACGCGTGGTGCATGGGGCATGTTCAAAAAGAGACTGGAGATCTCGTTTATTAACCGATTTCTCCGCTCTGTTCGCGAGCATAATGTAATGATCGTGAACACGCTACGCCACCGAGAGCATTTGGAGGTTGCCCACACTTAACTCGCTGTCTACATCTAGGAAATAGACGACGTATGGGATTTGAACATTCATTCTCAATGGAAGAGCAGAGAAGTGAAAGTCTAGGAATCTGCCCAGAACGATATTTGTGTCTTGTTCGTGTAATGATGGCAGTTCGACTGAGATGGAGCAGTGGTGTGCCCGCGTCAGCGCTTACGAGTCGGTGTAGGCAGCGATCAATTACCAAAACTACAAATAGCATAATAACGCGATATTGAGATTCTTTCTCCGAACAGTTCCTCGGCGATACCAGCTACCAACTTCGACAAATTGTCCGTTTAACCCCGTCAGTCAATCCTGCAAACCAAAACCACGAACTCGACAATGGCCGTGACCGAGATAGGCTGCTGTGGCGTCAAGCCTGGTCTAAAAATTCTGGATTAATCAACACCAGAGGGTGAGATCTACATGGGGGTCCTCAGGACGTTGAATGCCTTGCCAGGGGGGCCTCTGCGGATATATCTGGGTGTGGATCTCGACGAGCCGTCGAAGGGTTACGGCTTCTTCGACTGGAACTCACTCGATCACCACGAGAAATCTGCAAAAACGTGAGTCAGGCAGAAAGAATGGCCTTATACTGCAAAAAAGGCACACAGTTCCTGACTAAAAACAACAGGTTTGGGAAAGATATCCAGACGGACTTTGAAAAAGTGTTGACCCACGGCGAGTACATCAAGCACATCATCCCCACACGGTCCCTCCAGGAGGCATTGAAGTCTTCCGAGACCGATGTGTTCCTTGTGTACTACCCATCGGATATGTCGTCGGAGGAGAGGGCCACGGCTACGACAGGGCTTCAGAACATTCTGGAGGAGCGCTTCAGCCAGCACGTCGACGTCAACGCAATCAGTTACGGGTGGGGGGTAGAGGACGACTTTCCCATGTGCCGGAAAGACGGAGGCAAGGTCGGGTCGGTCTTTTCGGCGTTTGTTGGGTGGCACAGTCTTGAGGCGAACATGAATTTCCGTGAAGCCGGTGCTCACACCGCGGCCCAAGAAAGAATTCGAGGGCTGGATGGGGTTGTGGCGTTGAAGACTATGCGTCTCACTTGCGCCGTCCTGGAGAGAAATGTTGAGTAGGTGAAACCTGGAGGGCAAGCTTTCCATGGGCAAAAGTTCGTATGGCTTTTGGGCTCTGGTTGTATCGGATTGATATTGTGGGAATGTGGTGATGAGATGTAAGGACATGCCGCCGTCTGGTGTCGTATGCAGCATCAATGAATCTTACTCTCTTGAAGCGGAGACATGCTGTGCCTTTTTGAAGATAACTTAGAAATCAGGGGCCAAGTAGCATGATGTTTTGGCACCAATGCTGCAAGATCTGCATTATCTAGGGGAAGACTGGCGGCGAAATGAGGACATGGAAAGGACCATATGGCCAAATATATCTTATAGCTGCTGCTATCATTTTTAGCATTGGCGGAGGTTACATGTAAGCTAAAGCAACCAGCGGGCGTGCGTGTGAGGGCCCTCATCCCCCATATTATATTTAAGATACAAACCATCATACAAATAAAGAAGAAAAGCAAAGCAGATTGCACCATGCTCAATCTATTCACAACTGAGCTGTCCTGCCACTCAGTACAAGTCGTACACGTGTACCCACATGATCCGACTGCTACCCTTGTCCCGACTCAGCTACTCACACTAGGTATCGCGTACAAGTATGGCATCCAGCATCATACTCGATCTCCATGTCCTTTGCAGAGAACTAGTAGGCTTGAAACAGTAGGCCGACGCCCATTACTTCTAGGTCATGGAGGCAAAGAGAGCCCCGCGCCGGAATTAGATGGCCGACTCGCCCGTCAACGAACGGCAAAAGGCAAGCCCTGCTGGAAGCACAGCTGGGAAAAGGTTGGCACGCATTTTTACCCAGTCCGTGATTCTATCAAATGTGTCAGTTTCACATGCTGCAAGATGAAGCGCAATTGTGATCCTGGTGCATGCTTATGCCAGCTGGAGGAAACGTACAAAGTTAGACACAAATGCTAAATTCTACGGACGAGGGGGACAAGCAAAGGTACAGACCATGCGTTCCAATCCCACCTTGCCCGCGAACCAGAAACTCGGCCAGTCTGTCGCTGTGGCGGATATGTGCTGGAACCATGCTGGAGATCGCCACCGGAATGCTCCATCCTCGTAAGAACTCCAAGGTTGACATGTGCACTGCCGAACCCCCGCATCCATTTGATGATGCCACCTGCTGCAAGCGCGAAACTCGCTCTTCGGCTATAGAGCGTTCGCGCGTTTCGAGCGTTTGGGTGGGCTAAGAGAATGACGTGCAGGTGTTGGACGTCTCATTCAGCCGCACATAAAACGAGCAGCGGGGTTTGAACCATTCCTGGCCCTGCGAAGTCTCGAGGATCCCCGCGTTATGAAAGTGTTCCCCCACACCGCAATTATTCGTTATTGTCGGCCCGCGGTTCGCTTGTCTGGGGCTGGACCCCTGGGTTGGGGTTGTACATAGTACAATTCGCGCGTTGCGAAGGTGATCAGATGAAGGTTGACCTGTGAAAGAGGAACGAAGTCTGATAGCAGTAAACATCCCAAGCGGGGATAAGTCATCATCATTCCTGCAACAAAATATCCAACATTTGAACCAAGCTTCCAGTATCAAAATCATGTCGGGTATTAAGGATTACACCAATATCTGTCACTAGCAATAGCGAGGCAGCAAAGACTGAAGCGATGGCAAGTGTTCGATCAGTTGAAACATAGATCAGCTTTACTTTGTACAAAGATATGCGTGAGCTCTATACACAGCGAGTCACGACCTCGGGGGAACTCGCACATCACAGGGATGTCCGCGTACTCTTCCAACCGTCCATCAAAACCAGAAGACAGGAAAGCAGTAAGTAAGCACTTAGCAACAAAGACGAACTGCCAAAAAAAAAAAAAAAAAAAAAAAAGAGAGAAGAAAAATCAAGAGCAGAAGCGTACTTGACAAAAGCGAGGAAAATGTCCGAGATTGTTGTTTGTAGGATGGCATGATATGGTATACTGGAAACGAAGTGGGTGGGGGGGTGAGGGTGTCCTCTGTTTGGTATCATTGATGAAAGTCTTACGTCTGCCGTGGCAGCGCAGTGCGTCAGGGTGTTTTTCTCTTGTTTTTAAATTTTCCATGTGCCGTTCCTGCGCCGTTCAAATCACCCACTTGGTAGTTTTAAGGGGAGGAGGAGAGAGAGAGAGAAGGGAAGAAAATGGAAACCGGCCTCCGTGTCATTTGGACCCTTGCGTGAATGGAGTAAGAAATCGTTGCTCGTTTAGACCGGGGCGATCTTGACGTCGCCCTCTTGCGATTGTGATTGGGACGCGACGTCTCCCTCGCGTTGCTCCCGCTTCTTCTTGCCGAGTCTCTCACACCACTCCTCGGCGCTGACAATGGTGCCATCCAGAACACCACTTACTTGCGACATCATGTCAAGACCTTCCTTGGCAAGCACGAGGACGCGGTGGGCGCCCTCCCGCATGGCTTCCTCGCGGGCCTGATCGCCGGTCTTCTCGCCCTGCTGTTGCTCGACCATGCTGGCGTAGCGGAAGCGTTGTGGAAGGGTAGTCAAATGACGACGGACCAGAGTGCGGGCATTGTCGGGCAAAGCACCACCGGCGTATTTGGAGACAGTCTCAATAACGTCCCGCAGAGTCTTGAGAACATCGCCCTTCAGAGACGCGATTCTGGCCGCCAGCATGGTGCGGTCCTCCTCGGACATGGATTCAGGCTGGCTATCGACCATCATGTGGTCACCATCGTGGCTGATGTCGGGTCGTTCCTCTTGCTGGGATTGACCGGTCTTCTCATACTGTTCGAGAGTGGACTTTAGGGTGTTGATGACGCCACCAATGTGCTCATTAGCCCAACGCAGCCATCTAAGGCAATACTTCAGACTCCTCAGACTCTCCTCGCTCATGGCAACGCTTAGGCCAGAGGTTGACATGATCAGGCGAGACTGCCAAGCGGCGTTGGATGAAGTGGGTCTCTCGGACTTTTCATTTTCGGTGTAGGCCGGTGAGCGATAGTCGTCATATGCAGGCAGAGTATCAATAGTGCTTGCCCTGGACAATCGACGGTCGTGCTTGAAGACGTAGGGGTCACGTGGAGAATCGACATCGGGCATGACATTGCTCTGCGCATCGATCATGAGTCTAGCCAAGTCTTCGCCGGTGTCGACCTTGCGCCTCTTATGGGACCCTCCATCGGCAGCCTCCAGATCGGTAGACTGGTGTCGTCGCCCGGCGCCCAAGAACCAGCGAACGCCACCCTCAACACCGGTCTTGCGTCCAACCGTACCGACAGTATTGGCAATTGGGGTCAAGTACCCTTCGACATACTCGGCACTCGACTTGAAACGTGGCGAAAAGTTCTTGGAATTGTTGTAAGCCGATGTAGCTCCTTCAATTGTGGTCGCTAGCAAGGGATGGGAGGTGGTGAGAAGAGAAAACAGAGGCTCCTCGGACTTGGACAGGTTCGAGGTCATGGACACGGCAGGAGAAGCCCTCGGCAAGGGGGTATGGCGGGCGGGAGGGGAGTTGATGAAGTCTGTTATAGAGAGTCAGTCAGTGAACCAGTACTCTACTCACGGGTGCGAGAGAAAAACATACCGGCTCGCAGATCACCGAGTGCTTCGGCTGCCATGCGGACATCGGGGTCATCCAGACTGACGCTGGCGGCGCGTCCTTCATAAAATCGATCGGGCGATGCTGCATTCATGACGCTATTGCTGTTTACGTCGAGGTCCATTCTCGCAGGAGAGTCGGCGGACTGGGCATGACTGGGGGTGTAGTACGTGGTGAGGGGGTTGAGGCTCGGCCAGTGGGTGAGAGGTACTGTGGTCGTTACAGATCGTGTGAGGGAAGGCGGTTGTGGTTGTGACCGTTGCTGGTGGTGTTGAGAGGGCGATGTTGACCGTTGTTCGATAGGGTGCGACGCAGTGATGGAAGCAAACCGGGACGGCGGAGGGCCAGTCACAGAAGAAAGAGATGGAAGGTTATGGCCCCCGTTATCATTGTGCTTGGCGGCAGGAAGGATGGGTGCAAGCTCGGTAATCGGGGCGTCGGAAAAGCTCAGTAGGTTGGGATCGTGGGACTGGGCATGCGCATAGCTTGGGGGAGCATACGAGGGCAGCTGGGACGGGATATGTGTCGGATCAAAGCGAGCGTGGGAAAGGACGTGCTTGGTGGGGGAAGAGGATATGGTAGTGGACGCCGATGCCGAAATAGTCGTAGTAGTGGCAGAAGAAGAAGAAGAAGCAGCAGTAGGGGCGGGCGGGAGTGGGCGGATATTGTTGTTGTGGTGGTGGTGGTGCGTTTGGGAGTGGGCGGCGGACGAGGAAGATGGCGGCAGCTGGCGGTCTCGAGGCGCAGGCCCGTGCAGCATGTGATTTTGGCTCTGGCTCTGGCTCATGCTCTGGCTCAAATCCATTTCGCAAAGTATATTCGGACGGCGGGTCGAAAATATGTCGCGGGGAGGCGCTCGGCAGAAGGAGATGAGGACGAGCAGAGAGAGAGGGAGGGAGGGAGCGAGACCGGCACGGATGTCTCAGCGGTCAACTTTGGACTGGCATGTGTGGAAATGCCACTCGCCCCGGCGCCGTTTAGATTGTGGTTTGGATTCTGCGTAATTTTTTTTCTTTAAAAAGATTACCTTCCCCAAGGGACAGTCGGGGTTGGGGAAAGTTGCGGGTTTTGCGACGTGCAGCACCAGACGTGCGGGTCAGGACGCTGGCGTCGAAGGGGAGCAGACGAAAGGATGAGAGTGGCTGCGGGCAGCGGCGGACTTGAGGTTCATGTAGAACGATTTGCGGAATAGTGGCGAAAGATAATGGACACGATGGAGTGGATTCCGATACACAAAACCCAGCGCAACGAACAAGGGAGGGAGAGGCGATGAGGGCGACAAGTAACAGTGCTGTAGGATTTGCGGCGTATTGCCGGTTGGGATGGATGAGAATGGCGGCGGGCGGGCGAGCGAGCGAGCGAGGCAGGTAGGGACCGGCACGATGCTGATGTGGACCGTGTGGTGGATTGAGTCCGTCCGTCTTCTGATTAGAGTAGCGCAGCGTAGCGCAGGGAGGTGGGCGTGCGTGGTGCTTGTGTTTGTGTGTGTGTGTGTACACGTATGTAATAGTTAGGTAGGTAGTCTGTGGTAAGGAGTCGGGGTCGTAAGACGGCAAGAGAAGAGGGATGGCGTGTACGAAGTATTAATTGGATGCGTGCGTACGTGCGCGTGGCGGTTGGGAGACCACCAGGTGCTACGGATACAGGGGTCGATAGACGCGAAGAAGGAACAGAGAAAGATATTTGTGCTGGCTGACTTGTAATGGACGATGGGATTCTGAGGCGATAGATGGTTGGGGGAGGAGGAGAAAGTGGTGATACAGTGCTGGCGGTGGTGATGGTAATTGCTGGTGTTATTGTTGTGTCGACGATGATAAACTCCCGGCTGTGCAATGCAAGCAATCGAGGGGGAGGAAGAGAAACGAAGCGAAATCCGACAGCGAGGCGGAAGGAGGAACCAACGCCAGCTTCCAACGACAGATGGTCACTGGCGCATGTGGCGGGCTAGGATACGAATGAATGCCTATCACATCACACGCACCAACCGTGCCATGGAAGGCACACCTTCGAGCTGACTGCCTTGGGGGAAGGGAAGGGGCCACCCTGGTGGTGGATGCGACCCATGTACCCCCAGGCCGCAGATGTGTGCGCGTGGCCACACAAACCTTGCCGAGGGGTACATTACATACTTTGTTTGCTCCAAAACCGATAGGAAGGTTCCCTTGACTGGACGGGGAAGGGGGTAAGGTATCCGTAGCAAGTACGGATATTCTTACCTACCTACTCCATACCTAAGTAGTTTACTTATCCACAATCGACCTGGATTCGACCAAGTTGGACGTTTCTTTACTGAAGGGGGTGTCACTGGCACAGCAGAGTGAGAGAGGGAGTTTAGCTGTTTAGGTAACCGTACGTACACGAAGTAGTGGTACGTACCTCTTCGCAGTACCCGTTCGCACCAACCTACTTGGGTACAGACCCTAAGTACTTACTACGATGCTCGTAGAGTACCTATAGTACATGGTAGGGCGGGATGTGCAGAGTTTGGAGCAAAGCGTCCGTCTGGCATACCTCCTGATGTTGGGAGTGACATCCGAGACGGAAAGATGAGCTCTTCCAACCGGCCGGCCATGTGAAGCCGAGCATTTTTGTGTCTCTCGCACCCATACATATTCTGCCCATCCATCCATCCATCCCATCTGCCCAGTTGCTTGCTCCCCTTGCTTTGCTTGAACGGTCCGTGGGGGTCGCTTCTCAGTGAAAATATCTTCCAGAAGCACAATGCGACTGACCGATTGACTGACTGACTGACTGACTGCTTGCTCTTCTTCATTCACTGCATCCAGTCTGCAATCTGCGTCCTTGGTATCCTCCTGGGTAGCACACTCCTCCGGGTGAATCAGGACTTTAGGGCCCGAGTTAAGATATAAAAAATATTAGAATATAAAAATAAATAAGACAAAACTTCCATAGGTAGATACCATGTATGGAACGGCAGAGGGACATAGCCGCCCAATCATCAGCCAAATGAGAGTCCACGTTTCCCGTTCGGGACAGGTCAGCAGACACCGGGTGCATGTCCGCCTGGCTGGGGGCCTGCAGGGTCCGAGGCAATGTTCCGCACCGGATGCCGCTAACTCGAGACAAGAGAGATACGGCCAAAGTTTTTGTTGACATGGTGCCTGACCGTCGTGTGTGCAGGTGTGTCTACCCAGGTACCTCACTCACCTTGGGTGAGGCGAAATGGCTTCGTAGCCTAATCGAGACTGGGGAGGTGGGAGGAATACCTACTTAGGTGATGCACAGAAGAAGAGAAAAGTAGAGAAAAGGAGAAAAGAGGACGGTTGATTACAGAAAATATTTTGGGGTGGAGCTGAACAGATGTCGATGCCGACGAGGGCGTGATTCCTGTTGAAAGTCTTTTCTTCCGTACTTAACGTCTGTCTCACGTCCCCTCCGCGCCACAGACAGACCGGACCGCATCTTTGCTCCGCTGACCGCATCAATCGAATCGAATCCAATCCAATCATCCATTCTGATTCTTTGCCTGGGCGCAAAACTGGCTACATTAAATCCCGCCTACACCAGGTATACCGCCAATGATGTGCATTTGACGATGTTGCTCATCCATTGTGCTGCACACTCGCTATTCTTCCAGCCAACAGTTGAAGAGTACAAGTACCGATACATGCGTTGGAGGGAGGCCCCCGGCCGAAAATCGACGGACAGGGCACACCAACGGGGGGTGGATAAGGAAGGGACTCCCAGGCCGACAGGACATCAGAGCCAAAAGTTGGGGAAGCACGTGTCAAACTTTTCCCGCCATCACATGCATGGACTGGAACCGACGGGACGAACAATCAAGCAACTTGACATGTGCGGGGTCTCATCAGTTACCAGTCGGGGTGCGTGACGCATACTGGCTCTTAACAGCCAAAACTCTCGTCACAAGTCACAGCGGCTCGTCGAGCCGCCGATATTCGGTGCAAGCCAGCAAGCAGACGAGGCCAGATCGGAACCCCATTGGCCCATCCATCCATCCTCCTGCCTCTATCGAGTACCCACTACTACGTCACTTCAAGCACAGACCCTCTCCCCCATGTGAAGACGAAGAGGGAGGAGCAAAAAATGGACGGAAAGGCCATCAATCCACCCCCCCGACAATTAATTCGGGGCTCCCAAGCCAACGTTGAGACTCGTTTACAGGTCGCCCTGTGCTTTCAAGGCAGTCTGCCTGTCTGCCAGACTCCATATGGACAAGTCCTCCCGCCCTGACAAGTTACGGAACTTTGACTTCAGCCAGTCATGTATATGTGAGTGTGCGTGCTCGCGGACCTCCTGTAGTCGCAATCACGTGCGAAATGCTTCTTGTCTGCCTGTCTGCCACTTCGGAGAAAAAGCTGGGACATTCCAAGAAGGGCAGATGACCAGGACAATTTTCGACATCTGACGCCATTTTCTACCAAAACTTCAAGGTTCTCGTTCTGTTTAGTTTATCTACTGCTTACTTCCATTGCTTTTCCTGGTTCTTTATTCCATGCTGTTTTGGTCTTGTTGACCACCTACGCCGTCGAGTCCGAGCCCAATTTCACAAGCAAATGTAACGTGCATGCACTCTCCTCCCCACTCCCAGCGCCACTCTTTGACGGTTTTTTTTCCCCCCTTCGTAAAGTCCCATATTGGGATGGCCATATCCGTACTGAGATGCCAAACACAAGGAGATTGGATGCTTTGAGCCCTAATCTAACATATTCGAAACCTGCGAAAGATAGGCAATAACATCGTTCGAGACCATCACCGGCATTCCCACCTAACCTTACCGGTCCATCCGGCACACTGTTTGCAAACATTTACCCGGTTCGTGCAGGCCGCATTTTTCGAACCACCCAACTGTCACCTCCCCAGTTCTCAAGGCCCTTCCTTTTGCTGCCGCTACGCACGACTCGAGCGCATCTGGCATCATCCAATCCTGACTAGTTATCTGCCACAAAAAGCCTGCCATGTGATGACATCTCAGACCCGAGGAAGTGGATCGTGTTTCCCATTCCACCAAATACAAGCAAACAGCTGGCGTTATCCACCAACTCACCTCTTCCATGTACATGTGTGGCCTCGGTAGAGCCTGCCTACCTAGGTACGAATAGGGACGGATTTGTAGACAGTACTTGCCAACAATGCACTCGTCACACGGCGCATGAGGTCATCTCAACAAACTCCACGAGAGGCGCTCGTCTTCTGACAGAGTCGGATCTAGATCTGCGAACGGGCCGGGCGTCGTGCATCACGGCCTTCCCTGTCTCGTCAAGAGCTGTCAGGAGGACATTCCATGAGATTATCCAACTAACAAAAATCGCACCTTAACCTCAATCAAGGGTGGTCCATTCTTCAAAACGTTGAGCGATGCCGTCACGAGCATCGGCCATTCGCTCCTAGCAAAGACAGCATGACCTGTTCCATGCATGGAAGCTCACTCGTGAACACCTCAGGCCTTTTGCTTGGTGGGTGTCGGAAAGGCCTATCAGGCCAATTCCTCTACTCCTAGGATTGAAGCCTCATTCATTTCAACTCATCAAAACATGGCAAAGTCGATAGTATGTATGGCACCTCTGACGCCGCCCTGGCAACGGTGCCCTTCACCCGGGGGTGAAGAGCGGTACTTGGGCAGCTCTTATGGAACCGGAAGGTTTCCTCTGCGCGTCGCGAAATCGCAATTCACATCAACGACGACACAAATGGGCCCGACAGAATGCCGGTCCAAACGTGGTTGTAATAATGCGCTGCACTGTCTAAAAGGACGCGGTGTTGAGAAAGAAAAGAAATCAGAAAACCATCGTGAAAATTTCGACGCGATGTAAGCTGCTTGAAGCCCCACCGAAAGGGGGTGCTGGTCATGTGACTTACCGCCAAAGCCACTTCGCCCACTTCGAAGCACGAGACTTAGGTAATCAGGAGCCCCTGACGGGCTGCTTAACTAAGACTGTGATTGACTGACCCTGGATCTCAGCTTCCCAAGACGTAAGGCTGTCTGTCATTATCGTGTGGTCCGTGCGCTTTCGACTCCAAGGAGACATCGTGGTTTCAATATTGCCCAGCTACAGCGCGGTGCCATACAACTTGCACACGACCCGTGAATTAATGACACAGCTTCACAGCGTCCTTCTTTGATCATTTGACACCCTCCCAAGCTGCCTGGACGCACATATTGCATGATACGATATTCATTACTGCTGTGAACCCCCTGGCCAGCGTGCCAATTGATCTCGCGCCGACCGCCTCTCCTCGTCTGCCCCTCGGTCCCCGCCTTGGCAACCCGCGTTCACCATGGCGTCCGCCATCTTCTTCCTCGACTTGAAGGGCAAGGTGCGCATCGCGGATCTTGGTTTCTTTCCGTCGAGCTGAAGGATGCTGATTATTCACCACGACAGACCCTTCTTGCCCGTAACTACCGCGGAGACATCCCAATGTCAGCCGTCGAAAAGTTTCCGATCCTCCTCAGTGAAGCAGAGGAGGAATCATCGGCCGTCCCTCCGTGTTTCTCCCACGAAGGGATCAACGTATGTATTTCTAGGAACGCCAAGTTTGCGCTTTGCCGCATAACGTACATCACTGACACAACACGCCCTCCTCAGTACCTCTACATCCGACACAACAATCTCTATCTCCTTGCCCTGACGAAACGAAACACCAACGCCGCCGAGATCCTCCTTTTCCTCCACAAGATTGTCGAAGTCTTTACAGAATACTTCAAGGCTCTCGAAGAGGAGTCCATTCGCGACAATTTTGTCATCATTTACGAGCTCCTCGACGAGATGATGGACTTCGGCTACCCCCAGACAACTGAGTCCAAGATCCTCCAGGAATACATCACCCAGGAATCGCACAAGCTGGAGATCCAGGCCCGCCCGCCCATCGCAGTCACCAATGCCGTCTCATGGCGTTCCGAGGGCATTCGGTACCGCAAGAACGAGGTCTTCCTCGACGTCGTCGAGAGCCTCAACCTTCTCGTCAGCGCCAACGGCAACGTTCTGCGCAGTGAGATTCTTGGTGCCATCAAGATGAAGTGCTACCTTAGCGGCATGCCCGAGTTGCGCCTCGGTCTCAATGACAAGGTCATGTTCGAGACGACAGGCCGTACCACACGCGGCAAGGCCATCGAGATGGAGGACGTCAAGTTCCACCAGTGTGTGCGCCTGTCGCGCTTCGAAAACGACCGCACCATCTCCTTCATCCCCCCCGATGGCGAATTCGAGCTCATGAGCTACCGCCTGAACACCCAGGTTAAGCCACTCATCTGGGTGGAGTGCGTCGTCGAGAGCCACAGCGGGTCGCGCATCGAATACATGCTCAAGGCCAAGGCTCAGTTTAAACGGAGGAGTACGGCCAACAATGTCGAGATCATCGTGCCGGTCCCTGACGACGCCGACACCCCGCGTTTCCGCACTAATATCGGCGCCGTGCACTACGCCCCTGAGCAGAGCGCCATTGTATGGAAGATCAAGCAGTTTGGAGGCAACAAGGAGTTCATGATGAGAGCGGAGCTGGGTCTCCCTTCAGTACGGGGCGATGACGAGCACGGTGGCGGTATGACTGGTGGCTTCGGCGGTAGCATGGGTGGTGTGGGCGCGCCGGGCAAGGGTGCCAAGAGGCCAATCCAGGTCAAGTTTGAGATCCCCTATTTCACTACAAGTGGTATTCAGGTCCGGTACCTCAAGATCACAGAGCCCAAGGTACGTTCCTCACCGCGGAGCCCTGAAACGAGAATACCCTGCTAACCTGCAATAGCTGCAATATCCCTCGCTGCCTTGGGTTCGATACATCACCCAGTCGGGAGACATAGCTGTGCGGTTGCCCGATGCGGTATAAGCCGAGCACCCGCGTAGTTGTACTGCGAAATGAGACCGAAAAAGGGGCGGGAGCTGAGCGACACCACACTTATTTCATCGAGGGGAAGGGGGGGCAAAACGAATCGAGGTTACCCAAATCTTCAGTTCACACCTAAGGTAGCGATAGACGCGGGAGGCGCAAAGTTGATCACTTCAGGGATGGAGCGAAATCTTACTCCGAAGTGGAATAGAACAAGAAAGGGTCGGCGGGTTGACGGAAAGCTAAATATATCAAACACATGCACACAAAACTAAGCGCCCTCAGCTACACTGTTTAAATGAGTGCCGGTTCTCCTGCGCCTGCGGGGACATGCTCTCGTAATCGAATAGGGACATTCGCCATCCGTGGGCGGCAAGCCCTGCTTGTCCTTTCTTCACCGCAGAGCCATCGCAACCGCCCACCACTACCTGGGGTATACCAGAGAAACAAACGGAAGAAACATGGAAGATGGCCGGGATGCACCACCGCCGTCAGAGACGCTCATCCCTGATCGCTTTGCCGCGGTCTTCGAAATCCGAGATGGCATCGATTGTAGAGTCTGGATTCATGCTGTCACAGCATACCTGAACCAAGACTCCTCGGACTGGTCCGGTGGGCTCGGGCTCTGTGGGACTCGTGGCGGTCAGTTCGATCCTACATGTAGCTGTGTCATACGCCTCAGTGCAAGCTCACCAGCACGCGAGGAGCGGCCGCCCCTGAAACGGTTTCCGTTCCACTCGCCGTTCCCGAAGACGTCGTCCGTATGCCCCGGCTTCTTGGTCAGGGCGAGAAGACCGATGATGATGGGCAGGCAGCCGCCGAGGCCTGTGGACTGCTGGGCGTGCGAGCTTGGAGCGGCGTAGGTTTCGGGGAGGAGGGCCGGTATCCAGGACGATTTGCCCCCTACGACGTGTCTTTGAGACCCACCAGATGCTCGAATCCGAGTTACGCCAGATTCTGTACTGTCTGCGTAGAACTCCAGGTGGGACAGCTTGTTGTTGGCCCCCATGCCTCCAACGGTAGTTACGTCGACGTCGGTGTAAAGGCAGGGCAGGAAGCGCCAGCAGTTGAAGACGCTGAATGTGCTGTGTTCCACCGTCTGCTGCAGGAACCGGACCGGCTGCCCGTATTCGTCAATGTATTCGTTCACGGCACATATCACACCAGGAGACCCATGCTCGGGACGGCACCAGAAAAAGCCCTCGGCGGGGCTGACAACGCCGTCGCGGTATCGCCACACCCTGCCGATGGTTTCCTGGCCGTATCCCCCGGGAGTTCTCGGTGGCAGCGGGTTACCGTATACGTCGGCGGTGGGGGGCACGCCGTTCTCCTCGACGATCTGGAGTTCGTTGACGACAAAAAGAAAGCTGAAGTGGGAGCTTGACAATGCTCTCTCCTGCTTGTTATTCGTGTCCTTGGGTTTGTGATCCTTGTCCCTTTTCTCGCTCTTTCTCGAGTGCTTATGGCCACCGCTCCGCTAGATCCAACCTCGTCAGCTGTGGTTCAGGTAGACAGACTGATTCTGCAGTTACACTCGAATGAAGGGAGAACATTCCCGTTTTCTTTTCGCGATCTACCGACACAAGTGCTTAGTATGAATTTGGGCCCTAGGGCTGATTGAAGTTAGGAAGTAGTCGTGACTATTGCGTAAGGAGTGATCTCGTCAAAAATGACAGAGATGGAGAGTCATCGGGTATTATGCAGCCACCGCAAAAAGGAAGGCCTGAAAGATTCAGCTACATGCCTAACCAGGGGCTCTCATATTCTTCATCGTCATAAGAACACCTCGGGCATATGGCCGTTACCATCCTCGCGGTACTCAGCATAAACGGAGTGGTCATTTGTCGACGCCTATCTCGGCCCAAGCCATCCATCATTTGTAACGTATTTCAAATGCTATACGTCTGCGAGGAGGACTGGAGAATGCGAGAAGGCTGCGATCTCCCTCTAGCTCCCTGACAACAGCAGAGCCCACGATCCAGTGGTCGCTGGTCGCTTGGATCGCATGCGGCCACGTTCTTTTCGGTGAAGAATGACTGCATGACACGCACTCCTCCGTACGACCGACGAGATGATTTCGAGAACCGAGGGCATGTTTTTTGACAATGGGGTGTCTTTTTTCCTTCTCGGCTATGCATGTTCCTTATGCCGTTACAACCCAGCGAATAATATGATGGAGATGACCCTCGCTGCTGGCGGTTTAATTGAAGTACCAGCGAGGTCAGCCAGTGCGGAACGGGAGATTCTTATCCGGTAAGGAACAGGTAGCTGACCCCCAGAGCCCTCTGCAAGCTGATGCATGAAAGTCGTCATTCCCATGTGGGGTGCAAAGCATGTAGCTCTTTGCGTGGGAGACAACAGTTCGGGAGTTGGCGAGGGTTGCGTAGTGATTGGCACCCTCGAGCCTACATCATGGATGACTTGCAGGACAGTAGGCCAATGGGTAATCAAGACCTAGTCGGTGATGCCCAACCGTCCCTGACCAATAGCCAATGGGGAGTCGAAAAGAGCCAAGGTGTTGACTGGGTCTCGGAGTCTCGGATTTGACTCTCTCGAGCCGTCGAAAACTCGACGAGGACCCTGTTTGATAAGAACTCGAGCTCTGAGAAGAGCCTGGCCGATTACCTATTAGTTTGTGTAAGCCGGTGTTACCTCCGCGGCCAATGGCATAGCCGTCACATCAGTTCGAAACGGAATCAAGACTGCGCGGAGACCTCCCCGGCATCAATCATAACAATCCTGCGTCTTCCATGGTCGGAACAAGCGGTGAGTAATCGGGTTTTTGCCCTGAGACCGTCCAGCCTGACGAACTCTGAATTGAGTATTCCAAGGATGAAAGACTGGCAGAGACGACGAAGGTTTAATGGAAATCATACGTAACTTGTTCTGCCAGGCTTCTAGAGGATCGTGCCTCCTGTCCGGGGGGATAGCCTGAACGACGGCTGTGGACAGTACCGGAGAAGAACCCGACATATTCCAAGTTAATGGATCCCACCCAGGACATTAATGCCAAGCATTTGAAACTTTCCGTCGTCAACAAACAACTGTGAGATCTTTCGAAAAAACATGTTGAAAAGAACCAACCTTATTCTGGTTATGGAAGTGACAATGAGAAACGTCACATGCGTAGGGCGTGGGCCTCTGGGCAACAGATACCAGTTTGCGAAACATACTACTATCCAACTTTATCCTCAACTTTCATCGATCAATTTTTATTTGAAAGCAGTAACAAAAAACCAAGGCAAGGTATCGGCGTTCTGTGTGGTACGCGCCAGTAGAATGTCATGGAACCCGGTAATCGGCGACAGCTAAGACCGTTGACTGATAGATTCCAGTGGCGTGGAGTGATGGACCACCACCATTGATCACCTCTGCCTTTCCTTTTTCAGTTGACTATTTGCCCAAAGTGTCGGATATTAAACTGACGCATTGGGCCGACGCCAACCCATCGGGCCAGGCTTTCTCGTATTCACCCGACTTGCCTAAAAACAGCCCGAGGGAACCGGGGCAGGAGAGCCTATCAGAGAAACAAGTTACGGCCGAAACTTCGCACCGGTCAGCCACGGTGCGGGGTTGTCTTGAAGGCAGCTCTTCACCGGTCTCGATTCGCGACTTGCCAACCAACAACATACTGACGCCCCCTGGGGTAATGGCGGGATCTGTCGGCCACGCAAGGCGGAAACGGACCCATGACTGCTGCTAGTCGTAAGCCAGAAGCCTTTGAACGGTAATGAGAGCCACTGATAAAGATGTCGAATAACAATCATTGCGTTGTTGAGAAACGAAACAAGGGGCAATGCATGTCGGTGAGGCCGTGAGCGTGACGTTGAAATTAGCAGCGTTTAGCGCATTTTGGTGCGGGATGGATCATGGTGGTCCATTCTCATCCATGCCCACCCAATTTGAGTTCACAGCCAAACATGGCTTTTAACTCACCACAGGGCAATCCCCTTTGCTTCTTGTCCACAGAAAACATAGAAAACTCATTTTAATCTCCTATTGGTCACTAGAGACAATCACTGTGCTGTGCGCGCCCTCTTGGACGACCTCTCCTGTCCCTCATCTGTAGCAACCTCTTCGGCGCTGGCGCCGCTGTTGCCGAGACCCGCTACCTGAAGAGCTTCTTTGATGAGGCGCTTCTCGCCGAGTCTGACCTCGACGGCCATCTTTTGGCGCGACGTCAGGTTTCCGGATGCCAGCATAGCCTCGTCTTCTTCGGCTGTCGTCGGGTACTGCGCCAACAACTTCTGCAGCGTGGATATCACGACGCGCTGATAGACCTCGTCGCGCTTCCTCTTGTCGGGAATGAGATCAGCACGAACCTTCTTAATCGCCTTCAAGATACCTTTCAACTGCTCCTCAAGCTCGGCGGACACCTCCTGCACCTTCGCGGGCGTCGTGAGACGTCCCTCCGAGTCCGGCTCGCCGGATTCGCGCTCCAGAACGAAGACGTCCTCGAGATCTTCTGGGTCCACATGCTCTGCCTATATTTCAATCAGTGCGAGTGTCATTCGAGGGTAGTTAGGGTTAAAACATACCACCTGCTTCCAAACTTCATCAGTAAGCTGTAAATGCTCGTTCAAACTGGACTGCACGAGATCCCAAGGAATCTCAACCACATCGTAGCGAGAGTGCTTAGGGGTTACGTAGCCGTATCTTCTAAGCAGCTCGGAGTTTGGGTGGGGGCCGTAGTAGTTCAGAATCTCCTCTCCGGCCTTGATGGGTCGGAGCGCGGTGACACTAAGGCTGTCTTCCTCATGGTTAACGTGTGCCTGGTATTTTTTAGCAACTCCTAATGGAAACGGCTTGGTATGACTGCTCACGTTGAACTCGGCATCAGCGTTCAAGATGTCTGCCATTGGCACCATGCCCAGCATTGTCTTGCCCTCACGGTCCTCAATCCATTCTTCATCCTCCTGCTCGGGCTCTTCTTCGTTCTCCAGATCGAAAGCGTACGCCATAATGATGCTTCCCATGCGGTGGGCAAGCTGCAAAAGCTCCGATTCACTAGGCGGCGAAACACCTTGAGGAAAGAAGATGGCCGGGTTGGCTGAAATGACGGACAAGATCCGCGAGCGGAACATCTCATCCGCCTCATCCTTGCCTATTTTCGACAAAACTGCACTCCCCCTAAGGTACTCGAGATCGGGAGACTCCCAGAACATGAGGGTGTCGAATTTCTCAGGCAAAACCTCAAAGTACGTCTTCCAAGGGGAGGCGTCGCCCTGAAGATACTCGTAGATCATTACCAGAATGAGAGAGCCCCATGAATCGAGCGGCTCGTTCTCCATGTCCTCGTCATCGCCATCGTTTCCGGTGAAAACCTGGGGGATCTTCTTTGGGAGCTCGGACGTCTCAACGTTGATGATACTTTTTCTCGGGATGGTGAAGAGCACCGTCTCGGGTGCAATATCCTTGGTGGCAACTGGACTTCCATTCAGCATCCAAGGGATATGAAGGATTCACACATATTACTTACCAATTCCACGTCCAGCATTTTGACCTCGTAGATCAACGATCTGGATATCGTCGTGGAACGTGGCCCCCTGCAAGGACTTGAACCACGACAAGAATCCCCCAGAGGCCGCCTGGAAACTATCGGTTGTCGCCATGTTGCAGTGTGGTTGAAATAAAGCGAAGATTACAGATGCCTTGATAATTTCAGATATGAATCAAATGGACGTTGATTTTTTTGATCGGTAGGCGGGTTGCTGTGAGTCTGTACCTTCAAGTAGCTGAAAGTCTGGTGAGTCGTGACCAAAATTTTCTGACCGATGTATGCACTGTGCGTGACGTTTGTTTCTCGCGTACGCACCGTGTTCGCGGACCGGCCCACTTTCTCGTTGAGTACTTTAGCTTCAATTGCCTATTTCATCTATGAATTAATTAGTACAACCACGGTTTACCTTACCCAAGTGCTAGTGTTTTGGATCAGCTGTTCTGTCGTACTTAACAGGGCCGAGAAATGGCTGTACACTCTCGAGAGACTTTCCGAGACAGGGCATCGATATGAATTCCAAGACAAGTTCAACTACTGTCTGGCCCTCCTATTCCACACCATTCACTAATGGCAATCCTGTAATTTATGGAAAAGAAATATGTTTCGACATAGACCACCCAAGAAATCTCCCGGCCTCTTGCGCTCACTTGTATATATCATTTGAATGAAAAACATTGGTGACCAGATAACCCCCATTTTGTCGGCCGGTAAATTAAGACGCCTTTTTACTTGGGACAAACAGCCTGACCGTTTGAGCGCGTTGTAGATGCTCTGTAAAAAGTCGAGTTAACAGCAGAGCATGTGAGAAAAAGGTCGTTTTGATAGCGTGTGATACCAGCACGAAGACTATGACAATGGGAGACACAAAGGAATCGCCATGCCGGCAAGTTTTGGAGTGTAACAAGAGTCTCATTAGGGTCATTACTGATTGAGACTTCAAGCTTTGGATTGAGTCGCCATCACTTGTAGGTTTCCACAAAACACTCATTAGAGGAACCCCTGAATCGACCAGCGCTGAATCATTTCAAGCTTCCAAAATACCCTCAGATGAATCAGGATGCCTTTTAGCCCGAGCCCTCAGCATCCATCGGCTTCTGACCTGCAATACTGTGATAAAACACGTATGAGTGAATAGACGTGTTTAAAAGGTCCTTTCGTACGTCAATCAAGAATATTTCAACTTCTTCCGCAGTCCAGTCCAACCCTCTTGTAAGAGGCCCGACAGTAATTCCATACAGGCCATCATATGTGACAGCCTTACAATATGACCCGATCTTTGCCAAGTCTTGCCTCTTAGGCCAAGCGCCAAATGGCACCTTGTGTATGTCGTGGATCTCATACAAAAAACCAGCATCCTTCAGGTGTTGAGGAATAGCATTTGTTGGGCTCTGTGTAATACCGAGGTTGCTTAGCCCCTGCCAAAGAAGCTGTGACATCTTCTTCACAGCGTAGCCAGGGGGCATAGTGCCATCATCACATTGGTAGTCCCACTGTATCTCCTGAATTTCTACCCAACCGCCTGGCTTGAGGGTTCTGGTATT
The DNA here is from genome assembly GCA_030867255.1 of Colletotrichum somersetense. Taxonomy (NCBI): domain Eukaryota; kingdom Fungi; phylum Ascomycota; class Sordariomycetes; order Glomerellales; family Glomerellaceae; genus Colletotrichum; species Colletotrichum somersetense. The sequence continues at coordinate 68,826 of MU843491.1, read as the reverse complement.
GTTAGACAAATACAATTAGCGCAGGATAGGAACTCTCACCGATATGCCTGGGCAAAGAGTTTAGTCCAGTTTTTGATGGCCGGGCCCATATGTCGTAAGTGGATGTAGTCAAATGAATTTTCAGGATAGAGCCACTCTGCCTCAGCATCATCCACTATAAAAGAAACGTTCGCTGGCACGTATGCAGGCTGAATAGGGCTGAGATCCACACCAGTGATCTTAGCTTCTGGGTATTCGTCGCCCACTACACGTAGAGTTAGTCATCTTTAAGATTCAGTTCATAGGATGCAACGTACTGTCAATTGCCCAGATACCAGTCCCTGTCCCAATATCCAGTATCTTGTGCGGATTCTTTAACGGCGCGCTATGCAGCGCCCCGCCACAAATGGTGACAACCATGGCGTGTTTCATGTCCTCCCGTTCTTGCTCAGCATCATCGTTAGGGAATGCGTATCGACCTTCCTTGAACTTGTGATAACGCCGCTTATTCTCGAAGTTGTAATCTCGAACGCTCGAGGACAGCGAGGAGGTACCACGAGAGCTTGCGGTAGAAGCTGTTTCATAACCATCCCCTTCGTCTTCTTGCTCATATCCTTCAGCCTCAATGGCTGGTTGGAATGATTGGTCCGTGGCTGGCGATGTGCTTCTTCGTGCAGTCTCGGGAGACTGAGGATGGGAAGCTGCCCCCGTAGCGGAGTGATGTTCAGCCTCCAAAGGCTGGGTTGGAGAGGGTGACTTTGTTGCAGTCCGTCCTTCAGCCATGATGCGATCAAATGGGATTGCTCTGTCACTGAGTAAATACCATAGATTTGGGCAAACCGTGATTATATATATTTTACCCAGTATACCCAGAAGATTGAGGGGAAGAGAGAATGGGACCAACGTACAGATCCCCAACCTGGACTCAACATCACATCCGCGCATGCATGCCGAGGTTCAAGTCTTTACCCACAATTAGTGGTTACCATCAAATGAGAAGCGAGATTCCTAGGCGCTCGTTTGCTCATATGGTGACATGTCATTTCCCGGACCTCTTCTTCCGTCTTAGGGGAAAACCGTCCCACATAATTGCTATCAGAGCACAGTTCAATCGAAATAGCCACGCCGGCTATATTCAGGCATCAAATAGCGCAGTAACATCCACAACTGTGGTAATTGGCTAGTGGCCCGGGTTTCAGGCGTTAAAATCCCGCTGAACTCCAACATCTGGTGCCGATCTAGTCAAACTACAGCGTCAAGAAGATGCTCGCAAGCATGGGTTGCGAAGACCTGTTGGCTGCTGACTTGCATGTTTCTAATACGGTTTATGATAAATGATGAACGTCTTTACTTGAAAGCCGAACAATACTGTGTACACTTGTGCAATGAAGAAGACCAAATCTGTTAATTAGTTCAATCCTTTGGAAGCATGTGGCTTCCAATGACCCACTATCAGCATACCTTCGTCAGCCATCATCAACCTTGTTAGAAAATGAATGTAAGTAATTCATGATATGCTAATTCCAATCAAGCGAATCTTCTTTTTGTCTGACCTGCAATTTCCTGGCCACTTTCTTTACTCTCCGGATCATAAATGATGCACCACAAGACTGGTGGAACAGCAGGGCTTAACTCTGCGCAGAAGGATATGATACAGGAAGTGAAAAACAAACCCGCCCAGGGATTCTGTATATGTTCATTCCAGGAAGTTGCTCTGGGCCGGTTCCATACATGGCTTTTGACCGGCAACGCTGTGGTAGAAAACGTAGGAATGAATAGACGGGTCCAACAGATGCTTTCGCACATCAACCAAAAACAGCTCGACTGCTTCTGAGCTCCATCTTAGGCCTCGGGTAAGGGGTCCAATTGTGACTGCGTGAATCCCATCGTGGAGAACGTTTTGACAATATACTCCAATCATCTTAAGGTCGGCTCGCTTAGGCCATTCACCAATGGGAACTTTCTGAAAATTCTGGACTTGATGCAAGAAGCCAGCATCCTTTAAGCGTTGCGGAATAATGTCTGCGACGTCTGGCTCGATGCCAAATACTGCAAGGCCCTCCCAAACCAGGCCCATCATTTTTGTTAACGCGTAGTCGGAAGGCATTGTGCCGTCGTCACAGCTGAAGTTCCATTTCATCTCCTGAATCTCAATCCAGCCACCAGGCTTTACAACCCTACTAGGATTAGTGATGTGAAACATATAGAGCTTCAAGGAACGGCGTAGGAAGGGTTCAGGGAGTCAACCAACAGTAGAAAGGTCCACTTCTCTGGACAGGATGGAGAAAAGACCCAACGCTTGGGGGCCTCAAAAGAAGTGTTACTTGCCTGTATGCCTGCGCCAGCAGTATTTTCCAGTCTTTGATAGCAGCCCCCATGTTCCTTATGTGGACGTAGTCGATTGAGTTGTCCGGGTAAAGCCACTCTGCCTCAGCGTCGTCAATCACGAAGAACACGTTTGACGGCACATACGCAGGTTGAATAGGGCTTAGGTCGATACCAGTAATAACAGCCCCCGGGTATTCATCTCCCACTAATGATAGCGCCGGTCTGTATTAGTTTATCGAAGCATACCTAGAGCATATATCAATGTGACATACTATCGATAGCCCAGATACCTGTGCCAGTTCCAACATCTAGGATGGTTTGAGGATTTTTAATGGGTGCACTATGTAACGAGCCGTTGCATAGTGCAACAACCATGGCATGTTTCATATCTTCTCGTTCCTGTTCAGCATCGTCGTTGGGAAACACATATCGGCCTTCCTTGAACTTATGGTATCGTCGGTCGTTCTCGAAAATGAAGGAGCGAACAGTTGAATCTAGCGAGATGATGTTCGAACTTGCGTCCGAAGCCGAGAAATACCCGTCATCTTCAGCCTCAATGAGTGTTACAGGTGAGTGGTCAGGATCCTCCTCATGCCCAGTTGGAGGCAATGATACATCTCGATCGTCTTCCATGAGGCCAATGAAGGTAGCGAGTGTAAAATAGAGACCCAGGAAGATCCACGGGGCCACTTATTCAGTGCGTAAAACCAGAATAATGATGTTAAAGGGGAGAGAGAATCAACTGACGGACCAACAGACCAACGCTATCAACCCCATCCCTACGAACTTGGCATACCAGGCACGGAGAGATGTTTCACCGCACTTCCGATCTTCAAAACCCACTGTCAACTTCTCTGGCGAATCACAGTCGATGAGAATAACAAGGGCCGGCTGGCCATTCACAACGCTCTTGTCATAATTCACACTCTCAGCACGCAACTTGTCCATTGAACCGGTTTTAGGTAATTATTATTCACTTAATTTTTCCGTTGATGGGGGGTATGCAATCAAGGAGACGGCACAAGAAGCCTAGCCCGCATGCCATGAATGGAATAAAGCTGACAAGGCTTATGTTAGATACCTCCATTAGCTACCTTTTTTACTCTTGAACTATTTGGCCAGCTCAGATTTCGCTTTCGAATACTCGAAAGTCTTTTGGAATCTCTGTCGACACCACTATCACGGAGTCAGCGTCTCAAGATATTTGCAAAGATAAAGATTTCAACCTACCTCGCCACAGCTTATTGGTTCATACTTTGGTGGGTTCTTCTCATCTGTGCAAGTGGGCAAGACGGAACACAGATGGTTATGGTTGAACCCGAAGAAAAATGGCATTGAGTACCTGTCCTCGGGCGCATAGTTGAAGACTCGGTGCACCGTCGACTGGAAACGATCGTTGGACAGCCTCTGGAAGAAATCGCCAATGTTGACAACGAAGGTGTCGGGAATCGGCGGCACCTTGATCCACTGGCCTTCCTTTGTGAGAACCTGAAGCCCGCCAACCTTGTCTTGCCAAAGCAGGGTGAAGCACTGCAAGTCGGTGTGTGCTCCAAGGCCGACATCGATGACGGTGTCTTGCGGTTCGGTGTTCTTGGGGTAGTAGTTGACGACGCTGTCACTGTGGAGGGGGTTAAATGCATGAGTATTGGAATGTAGAGCTCGACCTGCAAACAACATACCTTCCGGGGTACGTGATGATGTCGTCAAAGTAGTTTTCCGGCACATTCAACGCCAAAGCGAAGATCCTGATGAGACTTCTCGCAAGCGTTATGCAACTTTGCCAATAGGCGACCATGTCGTCTTTGAAGCCCGGCAGATGGCTCGTTCCTTCCCACACAAAGTCCTCATGCTTCATCCAAGGCTTCACAGCTTCGGGCACAGCGTCCGGGTCCTTGGTCTCAGGATCATGCCGCGGGTCATAACGGAAGCTGAACCCCTCGCGATGGTCCTTGGTCTCGGTTGGCGAGATCTGAGCTGCGCGTTTTGCCGTCCACCCGTTGAAAAACTTGGACTTCTTCTGCGTGATGAGCGCCTTCTTCTCATCGGGCTGCGAGAAGAAGGTCTGCGCCTGCTTGTAAGCTGCGTCAATGGTTGCTTTGGGGATGCCGTGGTCTTTAATATAAAAAAATCCTGTGTTCTCGGCGGCATGTCGGATGGTGGCGGCAAGGGCCTTTCGCTCTGACTCGGTGCCGCGGATGCTGGAGAGGTCGATGATGGGAACCTCGGAGGCGTTGCAGTTCCGGGGCGGAGTTTTCAGGACGTCGCGAAAAACTGTGCCATATGCACTCATGAGCTCGAGCTTGTAGCTCTCTGGAGCGGTAGCAGTTACGGTGGTGGACATGATGGCGCCCCTTGTCTTGCAATCTCGAATCGAACCGGGTAGATATTGAGATGAACGATCGTGGTAGAGTCTCTAGGAGGCAAATGGTTTGTGGTGACGCCTCGAGAAAGTAGCAATAGTCTTATGGGCGTCGTCACAACTACGCCAACATGCTATGTCAGATGTGATACAAGTGATTTAGTGCAATGCCGTTTGGAAGGAGGCTTGAGGCTCATTTGGCAGTGTTTTCGCATGCCGCCGCTCTGGGTCGGAAGTCGCCTATCGATGGGATGATTATTCACACAGATTATGACGTGCGATACAATTCGTCAGGCTGCAGGTCAGTGCTTATCGCTCGCGGCCCGAGGCCGATAACGGACGGTGCAAGTACCGGGCTCATCCCGGTGCTTGAAGAGACAGACAGACAGGGTTTATTTTTTCCGGGAAACTCTCCTCACGGGGGTTTTCCGAGAGGAACAAGACTCTCAATGTCAACTAGAGTGGCGGAATTTGAAATCTCCCAATTCAGTTAAGAATTTGATATATAAATTTTGAGTCCTCCCAGTGCTTGCCGGATGGCCGTTTCGTATGGTCTTATCGTGGAACAAGTGTGTTTTACGGCATCTGTGATGTTCATTTTACTTCTCTGTCAAAGCATCCTTGCAATGCTTATCTCCCCCACAGTCACCGTTCGCCCCCTGATATCTTTGGTTTATCAGCACTGTAACTAAGCGATCCTCTGAAGTCGATATGATTACGAAAATATCGGACCAAGTGGGATTTCGTATAAGTGTCTGTCCTGCCGGCTTTGGCATTTGTCCACGTTCAAAGTGAAGCATTAAAACGGGTGGGCGGATATACTATTCGCCAAGTCATCCCCATTGAGAGTTCCGGAGACTGCCAACCCCTCATACCGGACTCAATAGCCCAGTATGGGCCTTCTAAACCGCATCCGCGTGCCGCAGGCCGCTGGCACAACCGAAGTCCACGGCCGCGATGCCCTCCTGGATAACGATGACCTCCGGCCTCTGAAACTCGCCGACAGAACTTGGACTCTGACCACTTACGTGGTCTTTTGGTTTTCGGCAACTGCCACCGTTTCGAACTGGTATGCCTCCTCGACCGCGCAGGCTCTCGGCCTGTCCATGTGGGAATCACTCGCCTGCGCATTCGGAGGGCAATGCCTGATCGCCATCATCATCACACTCAACGGCAGACCCGGAAGTTGTTACCACGTGGGATATCCCGTCATATGCAGAGCTGCTTTTGGTATCTACGGCGCATGGTGGCCGACTTTCAACCGCGCAGTCATGGTAACTTTTCTGGAACCTCTAGCCTCAAATTTCGAGGGACTGAAGGATCGATACTAACCCTAAGCCAGGCAATCGTATGGTGTGGCGTGAACGCTGTCCAGGGTGGCCAGTGTATCTATGTCATGCTTCACTCCATTATCCCTGGGATCGCTAGGATACCTGATGCAATGCCAGCAGGCTCAGCACTCACGTCTGGGGGGATGATTGGCTTTGCCATTTTTTGGCTCGTCACATGCGCCTTTCTCGTCATCCCTGTTCCCAAGATGCGCGGGCTTGTCTATGCCAAGCTCGGCGTCTTCGCCGTCTCGGCCATAGCCATGCTCGCGTGGACAGCGTCGAAGGCCGGCGGGCTCGGGCCCGTTGTGCGCCAGGGTGGTAAAGCAACCGGCTCGAAGCGGGCGTGGCTCATTGTCCAATTCTTCATGCTCGGCGCGGCGAACTGTGCGACATTCGCCAGTAACGCCGCGGATTTCCAGCGATACGCGAGGAAGAAGAACGACGTGATCATGGGAAACCTGTTTTGCTTCCCCGTCTCCAACCTCGTCGTTGCTGTGGTGGGCAACTTGGTCTGCGCATCGAGCGAGATTCTATTTGGCGAATTGATATGGAATCCCATAACGCTACTCGACACGCTCCAGACGGCCGAGTATACCGCGGCGAACCGGGCTGGATGTTTCATCATTGCTGGTTGCTTCACTTATTGCTGCATCTTCAGCAGTATCTTCGAGAATTCTTTGCCAGCAGGTAACGATATTGCGGCTCTTTTCCCCAAATATCTTACTGTCCGGAGGGGGTTTTTCGTCTGCGCGGTTCTGTCCTTTGCCATCTGCCCCTGGTTCCTATTGGTGAGTCACAATATATCGCCTGCACTCTGACCTTAGTACTAACAGCAAAAAGGGCTCCGCCTCTATCTTCGTGTCATTTCTCTCCTCTTATCAAATCTTTCTCTCTGCTATAACAGGAGTCCTCCTTACGAACTACTATCTTATTGGGCGCGGTCGCCTCGATATCCCAGCCTGCTTCAGTTCAGCAAAGTCGGGAGCATATCACTATTCCCACGGATGGAATATCCGAGCCTACGTCGCCTATATAGTTGGTGTCGTGCCGAATTTCTATGGGTTCCTCGGTAACATGGGGGCTGTCTCACCCCCCGTGGGCGTGACGAGGTTCTACTTCTTCGCGTACTGGGTCGGCCTGGCTCTTTCCAGCTTCACATTCTGGCTCACGTGTAAGATATGGCCGCCACCAATCATGGAAAGCAGGTGGGTAGAACCGAAAGATTATGTGCGGCCCGAGGAGTCGGAGGGCGATAGTCGTGTGATCGAGGCAATTAACCTACCGCATGAGAGCTCTGTAGCAAATAACGAGAAGGGCGCCACTGAGAAAGCAGTGGGGGTATAATTGTAATGTAATAGGAAAGAGAATTGTGGTTCATTCTATGTAAATATTGTAGCTGTGTAACGCTTATGCGTGAAAGCAGAAGAGCTTATGGATTGGTTATATCAGATGTGGTAACAAACACTGCTATAATCTGCCACTTCTACGAGCGACTGGTGGAGCCCCAACGCGACATGTTGCTACATGGTATGACGAAAAGATACCTCGAGAATGATTTTAATGTTTATTTTAAATTTAGTGGGTTAACATACGAATCGCCAGTTATAGGAGGCTAACAACGAGGGAAACAAAGAGAGATCGAGAATAGAGTTTATAAGAGTTAAGCCCGTTGTGGGGTTACCTATACCGCATTGAGACATTGAGATACGGCATAGGTCAAGGTGCCGTGTATTGGGTTTTATGTACTATAATATTACATATTTACTGGGTGAACTGCACTAGAACGCTTTACAGCGACTATATTTGTCAACTCATCAATTTACGTTCACTGCAATGAGGTTAAGAACTTAAGATCGTGGCTGCCGTTAAGGGCATAGTACGGACAATATACCCCCTGCTTTTCTACACAAACATTGATCTCATTAGGAAGACCAATATCTATTCCTAGGAAATTCTCAACTCAAAAGTAAAGTCAAACGGCTCAGTGTAACATCTGTACTGCCCAAAAGGCCTCGGCCCCACGGTGGCCGATCCGATTCCATTGTTGTCGTAGTCAAGATGCAACACCGTCATGTTCAGGGGCTTGAGATCGTGGGGGTGCTCCGCGTCATCCAAGTCGAAGGGCATGTAATGCGATGCCGTGAAGCTGAAAGGCTCCGGCTCGGCTCTATTTACGTTGAGGGTAATGCCGCTATCGCTGCTGGCGACCTGCAGCCTCCGGAGGTCTTCCCGGTTGCCGTTCTCCTGCGGATAGTCGTAGTGGGTGAAGAGATCCTCCACCGTGGACTCGTAGCGTCCGATGCGGCAGCCTTCTTTTGTGTCCTTGTAATTCTCTCCCGGCCCGCGACCGAACCACGCCACTTTGTCAAACTCAACCGGCATGACAGCCATGAGGCCAATGCGGGGAAGGACTTCAGTAACGTTGCCGACGAAGTCGCCGCGAGCGTGGACAGTGAGACCACTAGAAGAAACGGTGTACGTCAAATCTGCCTCAGCCCCCCATTCAAGAACTTTGGGAGCCACTCGGACCTTGTAGTTGACCGTGAAGCCGCCATCGGTTTCCCCCCAGCGAACATCGCGCACCTGGGTGTGCACGCTACCAACCATCTCTTCCTCCCAGATGGGGCCGTCGCCATACCACGCGGCATCGTTCTGGGTGAGGGCGCGATAGAAGTAGAGCTCTGGTCCACGCTGAAAGACGTCGACGTCGTTCACTGTCCAGGTAACGTTTCCCCGGAGAAGGTCAAAACCAAAATGTGTGTCGCCGTTCTCGATCATGAGATATGTTCTGTTTTGCATAACATCGAAACTATGCGATTGCCGAGATTGTACGGGAGACAAGTAATGTCTTGTGTAGTCAGTCGTCACAGGGGCGTTGAGATGAAGCTGGTCCCAGGCCACGACGTGGCCCTTCTCTGCCCAAGCTTTTTCATTCTTCAGCTTGAACTCAATGGTAATCCAGAACTCGTCAGGGAAGCTCGAGCTACCCGTGGGTAGAGCAATAGTGCGATGCTCTCCAGCCGGAATGACTGGTAATTCTAGGATACGGGGAGTAGTGGGTGCTTTCCCATCTTGGATTACGTGCCAAAAAGCATCGAGCTCGATAACGTCGAGAAAGTCGTAGTGGTTGGTGACAACCATCTGGTACCCATCAGTGGAAAGCTTTACCGTCACCGGCTGGATTGCCTTGGCATATTCAATGAGCGAGGGCATGGGGCTGTGGTCGGAGAGAACAAGCCCATCCATGATGAAGTCCGCGTCGTTTGGCTCGTCACCAAAATCTCCACCGTAAGCGTAATACTCAAGATCCCCTTCTTTCTTGAGTAGCCCGTGGTTGCTCCATTCCCAGACCAGCCCACCCTGAATGGTGGGTTCAGACCGGAAAAGCTCAATGTACTCTTTCAGACCACCTGGGCCGTTGCCCATCGCACTATAACTACCGCATCAGAAAAAGCAGACGACGAAGAAGAAGCAACCTACTGCGCGTATTCACACAAGATGAAAGGTTTGTCCGTATGGTTGCTGAGAAACTTGATAATGCTTTCCGGAGTCGAGTACATCTGGCTGTAGATATCAACCGACTCGGCTTCGCGATCGGGCTCATAGTGGGTGATGCGACTCGGGTCTCGCTGCTTGATCCACTTCGCCATGGAATCCAGGTTCTTTCCGTAGAAGCACTCGTTGCCAAGCGACCATATGATGACTGACGCATGGTTCTTGAACCTTTCGACAACAGCCTGAGCTCTGTCAACGTACGCATCCTCCCAATCGGGATTCTGAGAAGTCCACTCCGCCATCGCTTCCCTCGTCTCCTCGACTTTGTCAAACCCGTGGCACTCGAGATCTGCCTCGGATATGACGTAGAAGCCGAGCTCGTCCGCAATTTCGAAGAAGTCTGGGCGTGGGGGCTGATGCGCAGTGCGGATGGCGTTGATGTTGGAGCGCTTCATCGTGATGAGATCGGCTCTCATGCTCTCATAAGGAACAGTCCTGCCGGATATGTGGTGATGTTCGTGCCTGTTGACACCATAGATGGTGATTGCCTTTCCGTTGACTAGAAAGTTCGAACCGCTGATCTCAACGCGACGAAGGCCAACGCGCTGACTGATGGTTCGACCGTTGAATTTTAATAGAGCAGTGTATAGAGTGGGTGTCTCAGCGGACCATAGATGGAAGTTTTCGCCTTGAAGCTCGTGTTCGTATAATTCCGAGGACGACCCAGACCACTCGTCGAGCGTGGCACCTTCAGGAGAGAGGAGTTTAACCGTCATGGTGCCCGGCTGGCCTTGGATTGTCGCATTCAATCTAACAGTACCACTCTCAAAAGAGTCGTCGATCTCGGTATTGACAAAGTAGTCGACGATTGAAGAGCGAGGGAAAGGAACCAAGTAGACATCTCGGAAGAGGCCCGACATCCACCATTGGTCTTGGTCCTCGATGTATGAAGCATCGGACCACTGATAGACACGGGCGGCCAGCGAGTTGGCATCGCCAGGCGTGAGGTAGTCGGTTATATCGAACTCGTGAGAATTTCGGCTTCCCTGACTGTAGCCAACCTCCTCGCCGTTCACCCAGACGTGAAACGCGCTGTCGACGCCTTCGAAGCGCAAGCGTATCTGCTGGTTCTCGCCCCAGTCTCCTGGCACTTCAAACTCCCGCCAGTACGACCCAGTGGGGTTGATGTAGGAGACGTTGGGCGGCGTGACGGGGAAAGGATAGTCGATGTTGGTGTAGTGTGGGATGCCGTAGCCCTGGCGCTGCCACATGCCTGGGACTTCAATGTCGGCCCATGATGTCACGTTTGTCGTCTCCCAAGGGGGGGCTTCGAAGGGGCTCTGGTCATAGCGGAACTTCCAAGTGCCATTGAGGCTAAGGAATTCGCTCTGCTCACGATCGAATGATAAGGCAGCATCTTCGCTGGCATACGAGTAGAAGTGCGCTCGAGGAGGCAAAGTGTTTCGATGCAGGATGTCCAGGTTTGTCCAATCTGGAACAGACGTCGGGAAGACTCCCATACTCGAGATAAGGTCCATGATGTCTACAGGAGAGCCAATTTTGCCGCGACACTCACATCAAACCCACGCCTATTATTGGCACAACGTAACGACTCTCTTATACTTGCTCGCAAAATTGCCAGGAAGACGATACGCGGCGCCATTCTTACGCCCGGCTTGGCCCATGTCACGAACATTTACGCTCCGCCAAGAGCCATATCCTCACCCTCTCTCGTGCGCCCACTTTCAAGTTCTCCAGCGAATGGTTCCAGTCTTCTGCCGCGGAGTTCATATGGGCGGCCATGACGATCCTAGCACGGCAGCCTCAGTAACATCACATGAATACTCATTCGTTTCATGCAGTGTGACTGTTCAAGTTACAGCCCGGAAAGCTGGGCAGCGGGGGGAATGCCTATGAACTGGGGTAAGTATGCATGTTTTGTGGTCGTGTCCACTATAACTGGCATGTTCTTGGCTGCCGGTCCGACACCCCCGCGATCATCCGTCGGAGCGGGGGAACCAACGTAACGTTGGATATGGTCTGATGCTGATGACTTACGGTTGATCTTGGCCACATAGGCTTGAGTCGTCGTGAATGGGGATTTGGGAATCGCCGATCAAGGATCGACCTCGTCGGCCTCGTCGGCCCAGCTATCCCCGAGCAGTCAGCCAACTTAAACGGCTAATCTTCCTCTGGCACTTCTCAGGCATAGTAAAGGCTTCGAGAATGCTGGAAGGAGGAAAAGAGTTACTACACACAGAATTGCATGCGAAGACGCATGGCTATGTTCGTTGAGCCTTGAACGGCGAGGCTTCCAAATGGATTTTAATCTTACAAAGAAGTTCAAGCTGATGATAAGGAAAGACGAATGCTGCGTGTTGGAAGTAAACCAAATGGGCGTGTGATTGCAGGCCTGGATACTCCTGCCTGCGGCCTGCCATGTTATGCGGAGGAAACACGCAAGAAGGCCAGAAGATCTCCTAATTGCAGAGGAATCTGGATATAAAGAGAGCCAACTCGGGATGTATGGATGTGTGCTATCCGTTTCACTGTTCTGATTCTGGCATTGTTGAATATTCACAGCGAGAAGCCATAGTCTTGCGCATCTATGGATAATCTAGCTGGTGATATGCTTCCCCCTGAGACTCTGCCACCGCCTACACAGATGATCGAAGGACCGATTCGCTGTGTTATGCAAACGCCTGCCAACCTACACCCCAGATGGATCTATACATAAATATTACTAGACACATTTGATGCCTTGGCCATTTCCACCCCGTTTGCCAAATACGCAAACCTCTCAAGGCTGCGAGACAGTTGTGACGTGTACTACTGCGTCGACGTATAGCCGGTTCTCGGCGGTGCAGGCTATGCCGGACTTCAGCTTGAACATGCCATTGGGTCCCATTTGGAACAGCTCTGTGTTTTCAAGTTTGACCCTGAGCTTCCCCATTGCGAGGGAGCATATGCGGACTTTGTCTGCTTCTGCGGGCCAGTGATGCGAATCACCAGGCTTGATGACGATGACGTTGAAAGAAATGTCCTCAGACACAGTGACGGCTTGATTGGTCGTCAGGTATGAGTTGGAAAACGCCACGTCTGGCACGTTGTTAGAGAGGAGTGATGTGCTCAATAACAGAGGAGGATGCTTACTAGTGGGTGATTCGCTGCGCTCGTCACGGAGCCTACCGGGAGCCACCTCCCACTCTTCCATCTCGAGAAAGTTAGATGGCATCAAATTGCCAGTAAGGGATGTAACAGCCGTAGCTGTAGCACTAGATGAACCGTGCTCAGTGGCCGCCTTCGACGCCGCTAGCGAATGTCTCGTAACACGTCTGGGGGGACTGCCTGGAGGCGAAATTTTACTGCTGCGAGTACTCGGCGCTGACTTCGTGGCAGGAGGCAGTCGGCCTCTTGGAGATGATCGAGATGGCTCTGTAGGCTGGGTTCCCTGGTTCGCACCGTACAGTAGAGGATAGCTATCCGCTAAAGCACTGCTAGAGGATGTTGGAGAGGGCGCAATAATTGGGCGTTCGGCATGAGTAGCCGGTGATGCGGATGCATATGTGCCAGTAGATAAAAAAGAGCAGTTGTTCTTCTCTCTGCGAAAATTCGACCGCCACTGGCAGCCAGCACATGCTTTGTTTCCAACTTCCTTCAAGAAAGACGGAACCGCATCGGCCATAACCATACATGGCTGAAGAAAATTTTCGAAAGGGTTCGTGTCCTTATGGCACACCGAGCACGCTTCCGGTGCTTCATCGCCAGTCAGATAGATGAGCAGTGCGACTGTGGCCAGAGGAGCTAGATGGCCCACACCTGTATACTTGAGCCGCCACGTCTGTGGTAAGGGACGCTTCCGAGGAAGCTTCAACAGGGCCTTGACATCCGGTCTTTCCAATGGCAGCGTGTAGGCAGGTGAGAGATGTGACCTCAAGTAAGTCAGCAGTTCCGTGCTGTTCTGGACAGGTGCCGCTTGGGAAGGTTCGTTTTGGTTAAGTGATGGGCCATGGGATGCAGGGGACTTGTGAGCTACAGAACGCCTCGGAATCGTTACCAAGCGTCTTTGAGGTTCGGGCGAAGGGCTTTGACGCTGGAGCTGAGAGGCGGCGGCGGCCTTAGCTGGCGGCAATGCAGGTTCAGGCATAGGAGGCTCGTTGCTTCGGAGAGAGTTCTGCGACACCACAATGGGGGCGGAGTACTTAGCGCCCGCTCTCTTGAAGGAGTCAACAACACTCAGCGTGCCATCGAGGTTGTCATTGAACGTGGAGTTCCGGTGTTTGGCCTGAGGGCAATCAGCTTTATACCCTTAGACAGAGTGCTCAGCAGGGTGAACAGCGGGGACTCACGCAAAAATGCGCACCAAGCGCGTGCAGTCTGCTGAATATTGTGCGGCAGTCGCGCACCGGGCAAATCCATGGATGCGCTGGGTCGGAGTGTAGGCAATAGTTCGTGGGCAGAATGGCACCAGATGTGGACTCGATGGTACCTCCAGGTGTCCACCATTGCAGATAACCGCGGGGTTTTGCATCCTTCGTGAGACTGAGTTCGGAAAATCCCTGAGAAAAGGGCTAGTATCTCGAGTTAGAGGCAGAGCTTTTCACGGGAAACTTGACGGGTTCCTCTTACATTATCCGCCTGCATAGTGGTCGATGCAGGCTGGGGTTCCAATACATCGCTCTGGCGATCCTCAGTTATTTCGTCCTCGTCCGTAGAATCCTCATCCGTATCGTCTACATCGTCATCATCCGTTGCTTCGTCGGAAATTTCGATGATCTGTTGTGCTTCTTGGGTGGTGGTAATGGAGCTGGGCTTGGAATTACCGGACGGAGGCATGTTGGTGTCTTCGGTACTCTGCAAGATGGTGGCTTTCAGCAGATCAGTCTTACCAGCAGAGAGGGCATTCAACAGATCCAGCTCGGTAGCGACGGAGTTTGGCGCCGAAATTCCTTGGGCGGATACGTTGGCTGGGACGTTTGGGAGCGGGACGGCGGTCATCCTTCGCTTGGCCTCGTTGCCAAGCGGGCCTTCAGGCAGAGAACGTTTCTTCGAGACCATGGTGGTATACGATGCCGAATTACCTTTATCTCCGTTAGCACAAAAGCACACTGTTGACTTGGTTCTAAAGAGACACGCCAGAGCCGGTATCAACCCAAGCTAGAGCACGCAAGTGCCCCAACGAGGCAAGTGGCTGGAGGCTGTCAAGATGAGGTCTTACGCACCGCTGAGCCAATCCTTTCCTAGGCTTGCTGTTTCCGTGCTTTGATTAGGGTCTGTGATTCCACTTGACCCAGGCGCGATCCCACCAGACTCCCAGGACTCTTGCAGAGCCAGAATCTTGGCATGTCCCGCGAGGGTCTTCTTGTTGCCGCTCTCCTCGGCTTCGGGGGTCGCCTCGGGAGATGGCGCCCTGGTCTTGATCGCCAACGTGCCTTCCTGCTCGGGCTGAACAATGTCGGTGACGACCTGAGCAGGTTCGGGACTGCGCGGTCTTGAGTTCAATGAGGTATCCGGGGCTGGTGGAGGGACAGCGAGACCAAGGTCCGGAATAATGTCTTGCGCGGAGCCGCTTTGCGCCTGAGCCGAGGAGGGTGTTGGGTTTGAACCCATGGACCCCCTTCCACCAAGGAGGGAAGTTGCCCACGGCGGCGGTGTCTGCCCTTGGGGACTTGGCTTCACGAGCGGATTGACTGCCCCGGTCCTCTTCATCTTCCTTCCAGATGGGTCCCCGGCGCTTGAGACTGACGACGGCGACGCGTTGCGTAGAGCATCATTTGGCGCGGGTGCGATTGAGATACCGAGGTCATGTGATGGATTGTTTGCTTGAGGATACTGGGGCCCGGGTGACGGGGCGACCTGAGCGTTGGATGCCATTGCAAGACTCCCTTGATTCGGGTGATGTTGGCGCCCACCCGACCACCGGGTTACGATGCCAGGCTGGGGTTGCTGCGGAAGTTTACAGCCAATTTGTGACGCATTTAAGAGCTGCTGCGCATGCGTGTTCCTTTTCGATTGTGTGTTTGAATGAGGGAAGCCGTTTTTGAGATTAAGCCAGTGAATATTGGGAGCCGAAGGGTGAGATAAAGATGAGTTTGAAGTGCCTGGACAATGGAGAGTCGTTGGAAGCTGCCGAAGACGGCGGCAACGCGACGCGACTTAAGTGGCAGGGACCACGTAGGTACCTTCCCATACAGATTTGGCAAAAAGATACATGTGTAAGTGCCGCTCCCACAAAGTCACACAAGGAGGGGCAAGGTTCTTAGTTTCATAGATGCAAAAAGATAGTGAGCAAGACACCAGTCTGTCTGGCTGGGCATCTATAGCCCCTTTTAGGGGTCCGTCTCATCAAACCACGAAGTAAATGCTTTGACAACCAAACACGAGGTTTTGATACTTTGGACAACCTAATGCTTTCATTCGGTGAAGTACCACTCATCGAATTGAAGTGGCAGCAACTGGAATCGGATTATATGTGGCCATGCCACAGGGAGAGGCCTGTCTCGTGCATAACTAGTATGGATTTGTACAAGATGTTCTACACTCTATAGCCTCGCAGCAATTCGTGCCCCGACGGCCATGATACACACATCATCACAGTCTTCCCCCCCTTTCTTTATGCTCGGACAGTCTCACTTGTTCGACACGCACGCAGGCCCTCTTACCGCTTAGCCTTGCTGGCCTTCTTGGCCTGCTTCTGCGCCTTCTGCTTGTTCTTCTTGTTCTTGGCAACGAGCGCGGCGTTCCTCTGCTCCTGCAGCCTCTTGGACGCCGCAATGGTCCACTCATCCACCTCCATCTCCGCGAACTTGGCCTGCGCCGCCCGCTGACCGGCCATCGTGCGCTCCTGGGCGTACCGCCTCTGCCTCATCTTAGCCTTGCGGCTCATGCCCCCGACGTGGAGCTTCACGAGCCGTCCAATGCGCCAGTTGTCCTCGCGGTAAGAGTAGTCGTCGCGCAGCCTCAGCACCTTCGCAGGCCCCGTCGATGCGCCTTTGGCCGTCCGGACCGATGGGCGGACGATCTGGGTCGGGATGCCCGAGGCGGAGATGGCGGGCGTCTCTACGGGCTTGGCAATCGGGTGCGCGGACATGTTGAGCTTGCGCTTGCGCTCGGCGTGCGTCGGGTAGGGCAGGACGTCGTCCTTGTTGAAGACGACGCCGATGTATTTGCGGTCCGGGTGGCGTGCGGGATCGCGGTAGTACTTGACGTAACCCGTAGCCATGGCGTGGATCGTGTGATCGCGGCCCATGATGCAGTTCTCGCCGGGCCACCAGAGAGTGCCGCGCTGTTTGTAGATGATGTTTCCGGGGATGACAAACTGGTCTGTTCATGTGTTGGTTAGCACCGAGGCTATCCATGACGGCAACGACGAGTCCCCAACCGAACTCAGCCCAGTGGCGACGGCCAGGGACAGAACATACCACCCGTGCGCTTGGCTCCCAGCTTCTTCGGTATCGTTCGCTTGGGCGCGAGCTTGTAGGCACCCTGCGACTTGACGGAGGCATATCGTCGCCCGGCTACGAGGGCATTCGCGGCGTCGGCTCGGAGCAGCTGTGCGGCGGTCGAGGTCGAAGACTGGATCGGGGCGGTCGTCCGCAGGAGACCGGCGGCAGCGGCCCTCAGGGGCTGCTGCAGTTGGAATAGACGCATGAGGTGTGCTTCGTGGACGAGCTGCCCATACGTCGTCGGTTCGTCAATGGCCAAATTCGCGTCCTGTCGAAGCTTTGCATTCTGCTGCACTTCAAGGGAGAATCAGCCGAGAGCATTTTTCCGGCTGAGTCAGCAGGTCGCGATAGCGATAAGCACTCGCTCGGGGTTGGGTTGTGGGTCCAGGTTTCTTCTGAGGTGGTCTTTTGGACAGCTAGGCGTGTCGGTGGGCTTAGCGACATTGGAGTGGACGACAAGCACCATCAGCATTTACTGCGGACAAGCGACGACAATTCGACCCGGAACCTGTTCGAGAACGTCACGAGGCCCCGTCGTGAACCACAGTCGCCAATATGCGCTTTTTTGTTTCCCTCCCGTTGCTTCTTCTTACCCTGATCAGCTCGGTTCAGGCCCAGTTCGGCTTCTTCGAGCAAATGTTCGGCGGCCAGCAGCAGCAGCAGCAGCAACCTCAGAACGTCCCCAGCGACCCTTCGCAGTACCAGCAACGATACGATGGATGTAGGTTGATCTTCTACTCTTTCGGCCCCTTGAAAAAGACGCTCTACTGACCTTCTCAGCTTACTGCGAAAACTACCTCTGCCCCGATACTCTCGCCTGTGTCCACTTCCCCCATCACTGCCCTTGCCCCTGGCCCGCGAACCAAGACAAGTTCGAGCTCACGGAGGGCAGCAGCCGAATTTGCGTTTCGAAAGGAGGATTTGCCGCCGGCGAGGCTGCGAGGAAGGTTGAGCTGGCTCGCAAAGGCATGTTGTAGACGACGAAGGCGGACAAGAGGAGTTGCACACGGATACCCACCAGCGGTCCAGTTATTCGAAAAGAAGCATTACAACCGTAGACGCCCCCCAATTTGATTCTCCAGCCGCCCGATCCAGACAATGGGAAACATAGAATTTTCACAGGACGAAATGGTTCGAAGTTGATCGATAGGACAATTCAGACTCTATCGAAAGTGCCAATTTCTGGCCGAAGCAAAAAGCCTACTTATTCGTGCTGACATGCTCCTGTCCACTGGCGGAGGCGCCGCCGGCTGGGGACAGGGCGTTTGCTGCAGCGGTGCCGACTTACGACCATGACAGACACAAAGGCGCCAGAACGCCGCCAAACCCTTCCGTGATATCCACCCTAAACTCCTTTGCGTGCCACGTCGCTGCCGGATGCTGATCTCGATCTCAAGCCCCAAAAGCGTGAGTAGTGCGTGAAAATGCTCATAATGTGTCCCCCGTGTAGTTGTCCTCCTCCCTTGCGGTGCGGCCGCGCGCCGGTCAAGCACCAGCTCCGCCAGCCGATCAAACCTGGCCGTTGGTGGCCTCGCTGGGCCGGGGGAGAGCAGGGACTGCAGGCGGCCGGGTGGCATCCTCGTCCTCGTCTTCGTCCTCGTCCTCGAGTAACTCTTCGGGGTGGCCCAACAAGTGGGCCACATCCTTCATTTCGTAGTGCTTCTTGCGCAACTCCTCAAAACGGCGGTGCTTCTCGCGTTCCTCGGGCGAAAGACCGGCCAGCTCGTCATCGTCGCCGTGGGCGCTGGCGCTGTCGTCGACGTGGACGGCCTTGAGGGCCTTTTCCTTGGAGGATTCGCTCTCCGGGACCGCTTCTTCCGGCTCGCCAAGCGACATGAGAGGGATATCATCTTCCACGCTAGGACCAGTGCGAGCCGTGCGAGGCTTCTTCTCAATGTTGGAGCCCTCCATCTCCTCGTCGTCCGACGGGTCTTCGGTGGGGTCGTAGTGTTTGGCATAGGGAGTCTTGGGCTCGTCAATCTTCATGGTAGAGGTGCGCTCCTGCTCGGTCAGGTAGAGGTTGGCCTCGTCCCACTTGAGGCGCTGAGAGGATTCGAGGTCTTGCTCGTCGTCGCCCTGGTGGGAGGGGGTGCGGCTTGATTGACGGCGGGAGCCGGAAGGACGGGCGGCAGATGAGGAGCGGCGGTGGCCAGCGTTGTACTGGGTGTTGACGAGCGTGAGCTCCTTCTCGGAGAGCGGGGCCTCGTCAGGCGGCGAGGAGGGCGGAGACTTTTGATACGAGTTTTTGAGGATACCTGCAAGCAACGGAAGTCGGTCAGCCAGCTAGCTACGTAGGCGACGAGCAGCTGCTCAGGGGAGGAGAATCAAGGACTGCTTGCTTACCTCTAGGACGCTTGGGATGGGGACCTGGAGGGGAATGGGTCGGGGGACTGCGTTCGACGATGGCGGCCATTTTGAAGGTTTTTGTTTGGGTTGGTGGGCTAGTGCGAACGGATGGATTGCTAGCGTTGAAGTTGACAGGACGAGCGTGATGCGAATCGCGTGAGTTTTGTGTTCTCGAGGGGGGTTCTTAGCTGTATTTGTGAGGTGGGCGGGTAGGTGGATGGACAACAGTAGGTAGCGGGGTTTTGGGTAATCCGGTGACGAAAGACGACGGTTCTGTTTCTGGGGCCTGAGGATGACAGGGTGGTGGTGGTGTGGTTGGTTCGTGACCTGCAGGGTGCGGGTGCGGGTTTGGGTTTGCGGGTGCGCCGACCAGGGGTCCGGTTGTCTTTTATTTTTATTTTTTATGTCCTTTCCGTTGGATGGGGCGGAGTTCTGGTGAGAGGTAATGTTTTCTTTTTCCTCCTTCTTTTCTGTTCTTCAGGCTATTTTGGCTTCTTCGGTGAGGAACGGACGAGGGGCTCGTGAAGATTCTGAAACAAGGACAGGGAGGGAGGTTTTACAGGACGAAGATTGTCGGATGTCCCGAGGGAAATGCGTAAATACCTAATTAGTTTAGGTGTTGTCGGGACGCTCTGGTAGTATGTAGGTAGTGGAGAGTTTAGAGGGAGGAAGGGATGATGGATGAGCGACTTTTTTTCCTTGTTTGCCAGGAATGGCTACCTATCATGCAATGCAAAATGAATGGCTGGCTGGCTGGCCTGCTGGCAGCGGTGTGGTAGCAGCGGTGGCAGGGAGAGGTGGGCAATCCGAGCAGGTGAGCAAGGCCGGTGCCTTTGAAGGTTGTCGTCTTGTCTTATAATGGGAACGGTACAGGCATGCATTCGTTTGATAGCTACCTAGGTAGGGTAGGTAGGCATCTAAGGTATCCGTAGGTACTGTATCTTAGCTAGGTAACTACCTGGGTAGAGAGGAAGGTACGTACCCAATGTTGGTGGCTGGCAGGCAGGCAAGCAGGCACTGGCTGTGCTCACTGGCCTGGCTTGCTTGTAGTGTAGTGTAGGTAGGTAGGTACCTTAGGTAGTGTAAAGCAGGTATATACGGATAGACAGAGCTCCAAATGTCACCCACACATGCCGCAATGCCACATGGTGCCCAAGGATGACAGAATGGAAAGCAGGTTCCTGCTCTGCTCGTGGGTTCCCTACGCCCAGATGCATGCAGGCAGTGTTCGGCATCATCTGTCACATCTCACCAGCTGAGTTACATTCCTAGGTAGGTAGGTAGGCGACGTCCACGTAGTTTACACTACACTACATACAGATGCTGACAACACAGGCGAATCGAATACATACATACCTACCACCTTAGGTACCTACTTGCTATGATACAGACACGGACGCCCGGCAGTCTCCGGTTCAACGGAGAAAGTACCCGGCAAACGTCGGGTGTCGCTGCATCGTCGGGTTTACTGTACTTTGTTGCTCTTTTACTTGTCCCCCCCCTTTTCCATCTGTCTATCGTCTCTCACCTTGGGGCATTACGAGAGCCAAAGTATTCATCCGTAAGGCACTGATGGCTAAGATAGGGCCGGGACACATGAGACTTGGGGGATCCAGTCCACCCGCTGCCCCTCCATCAAGATACTGTAGGCTGGCTATCATAAGCCCGCCCCTCGTCTGTCTATAAGGAGGCACTTACCTACCTGTACGAGTACAAGTACTAACTATCTTGGAGCTTGTTTCGACTTCATTGGTTTGTGGCGGGGTTAAGCCTGCTCAGGCGCGTTTGGGCCCGCGGTTGATCGAGGACAGCCATGCATCGGGCACGGCGAGTACTGGAAAGCTCTGGACGCCTGGAGATGCGGCCCGGACAAGGGATGAGTGAGTACCTTGGTACTTACCTAGGTAGGTAGGTAGGTAGGTACAGTTGATTCCTCAGGCTTGGCTGGTATGGACCCTCCCTTGCCCACCTCTTGGCTGTGCTGAACTGTAATGTACTGTACTGTACTGTACACCAGCTGGCTGGCTGACTGACTGACTTGACTGGGTGCTTCCTTCCTTCCGCCTGGACTGCATTGCATTTGGATCGCGATCGGCCGCAGTAAGTCAGAGACAAACCCACGGATCCACGGATCCCACGGGAAGGAAAAGGACGAGGCGGCGATGAGATGACAAGGATGAACGGTGCGAGTTGCTGCTGCTGCTTCTGCTGCTGCCTCATGCACTGCCCGGAAATTCAACATTTGCGCCTCACTAATTAGGTACTCGGTTCTCTTGGTAGGCAGGCAGGCAGGCATTCGTGCCTACCTAGGTAGTGTGTATTGTATTTTGGGAAGTCGCACATGTCATCGCCCGCCTGCGCCACGCCGTTCCGTTCTGAATTTCCTTTCTTTCTTCATGCACCTCCCACTTCATGCAAGCCGCTTGCCGCTGGTCTGGTCTGGTCTGGTCTGGTCCAGGAATGGCTGCTGCCTGAGCTTTTTTCTCACTATCGACAATCCGACACGGCCCGCCTCTCCTTCTCAACGTCCGATCCATTCCATCACTAGGTAGGTAGGTATCAAATGGAAGTAGCGTGGTGAGGGGGATGAACACCACAGGTAACACTAATTACTTAGGTAGGTACGGATCTAGCATGCATCACACACCTTACTTCCCCTCACTCGATCCCATCCGCCTCCTACTCACTATTTACTTTCTGCCTTAGTTTACTACCTAATTTACACACCTAGCCAAGGTAGTTGACCCCTTCTTTCAACCGTATCCTTTTTGGCCCTACCGTCCACTCCATCGTGACGACGTCATCCGGCAAACATGCACCATCCCTCCTCATCTTGTGCCAACATCATCCACCCAACCTAAACCAAACCAAACCAAACCAAACCACAACTCTCGAGGATTCATTCATAGCAAACGGCCACTGACTGTCACCCCAAACAGTGACCTCATGCCGCATCCATGGACGAACTCT
Organism: Colletotrichum somersetense; assembly: GCA_030867255.1. NCBI lineage: Eukaryota > Fungi > Ascomycota > Sordariomycetes > Glomerellales > Glomerellaceae > Colletotrichum > Colletotrichum somersetense. Next base: position 46,573 of record MU843491.1, on the reverse strand, counting down.
TGTCCCACGCGAGCCAATCACGGAACGACTAACCAACCGCAACCCCCGCCCCCAGACTTTTTGTCTTCATGCACTCCAGCTTGGAGTACACCTACGACGTACAAATACATATCTACAGTTGGTATATGTATGACAGCGGAGCACCGTATACCTACTGCACATTCTGTCAAAACTAGTCATGGTGCTTCTATGCGGGTCCGGGGACTCTCGTGGGAACACTGGAGCTACCTTACCTACAGGGTGGCAGGGGTAAGTTTTATGGCCCCTGTCATGTCACACCCCACACACCCTATGATTCATAGAAACCACTACATTTTCTACCTACTTCTATCCAGCTAAAATTCACCATTTTGTATGCCCTCCATTCGCATCAATCACTGCCTGGCATCTATCGTGCATAGTATAGAGCTGCTGCGCGCAATAGTCATCCGGAAGGGCATCCCAGGCCTCTTGCACCCACCTATATAGCTCCCGGCGAGGTATTTGCCCTTGGATATGCCCGTGATGGATCTGGATATACTCCTTTATCTAGTTCTAACAGTATTCGATAGGGTTAAGGTCTAACGAGTAGGGGGGAAAGTCGATAACCTCTATCCCTCGCCTGGCGAATTCCTCTATCGTGCTCCAGGCTGTATGTGACCGGGCGCCATCCTGCATGAGGGCAAGCCTCCAGCCTTAGGATTGCTGATGCTGGCGGATGAATCCATCGATCAATGGGACTATATGTTCTTGGTAGGAATCCTGATTAATAGTCCCCCAGCTCTCCATATCCCATACTAATCCAGGGCCCTTCTAGACACCCCAAAAAGAGCCCCAAAACATCCAACCTTTCCCTCGCCTTAGGCGCTGGATAAGGCACGTCGGATCTAGCTCTTCGTCTGCCCTCCTCGTCACATAGACCTTCCGATAGGTGCTGCCGTTAACCCACATCTCGTCAGTCCAGAGGATCGTCATCCAGTCCTCTATAGACCAGTGAATATGGGCTTGAGCCCAGGCAAGCCGGGCCTGGCGGGTTTCTTCTGAAATAATAGGCTTCCGGCGGGCAACATATCGGCAATATCCTAGCCGGCGAAGGGTGCTCCGGATCGTATACTCTCCATACGCCCCCTCAAAGAGGGTAACTGAGAGCTGGAGGAAGCTGGCAAGCCGGCCTTGCTGTGAAGAGGTCACGTATTCAACCAGCTGTTGCTCTTCCTCATGGGAAAGGGCTGGCGGCCGGCCAGACCGTGGCTGGGCAGTAGTGTTGATCGCCTGCCTAACTTGAGCAATAGAAAAGCCGGTCCGGCTAGCTATCTCTTGCTTAGTTAGACCGCCTTGATAAAAAAGAGTGCGTATACGTATACGGTCAATATCTGATAGTTGACTTGTATGGCAGTTGGCTGGGCGGCGGCGGCGGCAGTGGTTATCCATAGTGGTGATAGGCGATATGATGGATAGGGGGAAAATTAACAGCCAGCCGGCCGGCCGGCTGGCTGGCTGGAAAAATAGTGCTGTAAATGTTGGCTATACCCAAATTAGTAGGGGGGTGAACATTAGAGAGATACCTGACAGGGGCCATAAAACTTCGGCCTGGTACCATAGTACATGGGACTGAAGCTTATCGGCCGACTCGCCCGCCATCACTCACACCACCAACATTCCTTCCGTCATCCCTCGTCGCATGGCAGCGTCATTCCCGGATCCGGGGTGCAGGGTGCTCCAATCCCTCTTCGTCCGTTTTCCCTCCAACTCTCGTCACCAACAACTCGACCTCGCTTCGCTCCACTCCAGTATTACCCATTCATCGAGTCAGTCGACTCTCGTTCCGCAACCACAGCGTACGCTCTGCAGCGAATCCCGACTACCCAGTCTTTCCATCGGCTCGCTGTGTCCCGCCGAGGGAGCACTGTGTGCCTCATCAACCAGTCATCTTGTGGCGTTCCATCCCATCTCTCCGAAACGCCGGTTCCCTCAACCCATCCGTTGCTTTGACTCCCGATAAACAAATCCAAACGGTCCGCATTTATCCTTCCGACTACCCATCCGGCCCGGTCTCGAGCCCTGCCCCACGGTCTCTTCCCAGTCCGGCTGTCCGTCGGCTCTTTTGATGACTAATCTAGTAGATAGTCTGAACGGTGAAGATTCTCCGTGGCGCCACGCCATCAATGCCCCGACGACTCCACGTATGGAGTCTCTTATCAGGGCGGCGCCGGTTGCCACGCTCATAAGAACGCATTGCAAACAAATTCGGGAAGCAAAACGCGGGCTATGTCAGTTTTGCATTGTTCTGGCTTGGTGCTCAACTCTTGGTACCTAACAGGTTCATCAGGGGAATCTATGTAGACGAGTGTCTGTCAGGGTGAGTTGATCAGGACTTACGGTAGCCGACCAGCTTCAAGTTGACCATCCGCAAAATAATTAGCAGATTGCCTGCCCGGAAATGCTACATTGGAAGTTATCATCAGCGGGTTGCAACTCGGCTTTTCGCACCACGGAGACAGTAGACCTTCATTGCCGTTGCTTTGACAAATTGATGGGTGTTCATCCGCGACATCATGCTGTGGTTTCGAAAGAAAAACAGAGCGCATAATTTGCAATGTTTCTCAATGTGGCCTTTGCTTGGCTTTTGTACTTCTATATACGACATGTCAAGTCCGTAGCACGGCTGATTCCACACATCTTGCCTACACTGATTCCAGTTCTTCCCATAGCCTGGTTCTCGACAGCAAGCAACCCCTGCCACGGGTTGCATCCCCTCCTATTATTTCTGAGACGGACCGGTCTTCAAAGTGACAGTCACCGGCTCCCCACTTCCCTTCGCCTGACGAAGCACAGCTTGGAGCTCTCCCCCGCTCGCGAGGTCCTTCAACACGATCTCCCGCGTCCTCTGCAGCCCCTCCAGCTCGTCAAGCCTTTCCAAAGTGGCCTCCAGCAGCTCATCGAATCCCTCCTGGGAGCAAATCTCCCGGAAAGCGTTGTGCATCGGCACCGAGTCCGCCCGCACCATCGAGTTGGAGTCGATGGAGAAGATGTTGAAGTGGTCGTGCTTCTGGATGAAGTCCGCCCTCGTCATGAGCTGTCTCGCCTCGTGTAGAGGCATCTCCGGGAGCTTGCCGTCGAGGATATCCTCCCGCGACATGGCCTTCTCCTTCTCCATCAGGGCCTTCGCCAGCAGGAACGCGGTGGTGGCGTAGTCCTGCTGGTCCTCTGCCTCCGGGTCCATGTCCCCGCCCAGGATCCAGCATTGGCCCAGCAGCCAGCGCTTCTCCCTCTTGCGGATGAAGTCACATGTCGTCAGCATATCCTTGGACCGGGCCACGTGGTCCAGGAACCGGACGCGTCCGCCGACCTCCTTGTAGACGCGGTCCAGGACGTCCTGCGCCACGTCCTCGTGGAAGACCTTCTTGCGGAACTCCCTCAGCGCCTCGACAGCGGGCTGCCGCGTCACGTCGTGGACGTCCGTGACCGACATGCGCGTGGCCTGCCACTTGAGGTGCTCGGTGGTGCTGTGGTCGTCGCTGGTGAAGACGACGGTGACGAGGCGGCTCGCAGCCCACATCTCGGCGCGCTGCTGGATGAGGTCGAGCAGGTTCCGGCCGTCCTCGTCGTCGCGGAGGACGTGGATGCGGTTGATGATGAGAATCAGCGGTTTTCGGATGTGCCTCTGCCGCAAGAGCGCCACCTTTTCCATCTTGTTGAAGGCCCTCTCGATGTCGAGGATCGCCGTTGTGTCGCGGGGTCCTTTAAAGTTAAAGAGACTTCCCACGTAGTCCTCGTGGAACTCGAAATCGAGCGCCTTTCCGAGACGCAGACGGAAGACCTCGAGGTCGCCGTGAGCCTCCAGCATGGCGATGCCGACGCCGTTGATCCTGCGCATCGCCTTAAGGATCATGGAGGTCTTGCCGGTGCCCTTCTCGCCGGTGATCAGGTGGTACTGCCCGCGAACGCTTCCGTCAATGATGCCGTCAATGAGCTCCTGTTCTTTTCTCGGGATCCATTCGTTCTCGCCCTCGAACTCGGTCAGGTCCTCGGCAGAATGGAGCTTGTGGGGAGCGACGTGCCGGCCCATGGCCGTCAGCTCGGGCGTCGAGAAACCGACGCCGAAGGCATTGTCCATCTTTCGCAGGACGAGATCCTTGTAGTAGGCATGGTAGGAATACCCCGCTAACCCAAGCACCGCGACTGAGCCGACGGCGGTCGCGCTGCCCTCTACGAGCTTCCAGAACGTGCTCCTCCAGCCACTAGGCTCCTCGTTGTCGTGCCCATCTTTGCCTTTGCCGCTGCAAGAAGGACCAGTGGCCTGCTGTGCTTGCTCCACCAAGATATAGCGTGCCGGTGGTCGAGCTGTCCTGGTGGTGAGCGGGTATGCCTGCAGGTCGTGTTCGAGATCAGCCGGTAATGATTTCAGAAGTGGCCGTCGAGCTTGACGATTTATGGCCTGTCCTTACCCTCCAGTGTCGTGAGACCGTACAGCGTCTAGCCATGTGCTGTCTTGCTGGCGCCTGTGCTGGATGCAACAAATACGTATGGCCCTGGCGATATGAGCGTTCGAGATGTAATGCGCAGTACCCGGCCTGGTTTTTAAACACGCTGCCGTCTACAGAGTCTTCCTTGGTTGCCTGATACCCCACTACCTAGGTTCGTGATCGTATACTTTTGCTCCCCTTAGCGGAGTTACTTATCTTCAATGAATTTGGAGGATATGAATAGCCCGTCGCGGCCCGGATGAGTGGAAAGAAAGATGCGGACTCCGCCCGTTTGTGAGATTGCTGACGACGACTGCCCCTGTGTTGTTTGGCCAAGGCCCGCAGCCACGGTAACAGGGGTCCCGGGCCGTGTGCGTAGGCACGCCAAGGTCCCCTCCCTTAAGCGATTCCCACCCGAGGTGAAGCATTGGATCATGGTGATATTCGAAGATGTAGACGTTTTGGAACGCACCAATAATTCTCTGTTGCAGCTTACCGTGCATGGTAAACATGCCGTGTGCTTGCCTGTCGTCTGGCGGAAAAGTTGAACTTCGTTAGTGGAATCTTGGCATGCTCGGTATTCACATCAAATCGTTCGCGTTGATCTATGCATCTTTATGTCATCGCCTTGCTTCCTCTCCGTTCCGCCTTCCCGTAAGTAACGATAATACAAGCTACTGCGAGCTAGTGATGGTCTTCATTCCTTTTGCTTAAGCAGCGCTTTGGTTCATGGAGTAGAAAGCTGCGGGTCGGTTCGATTTCGGCCGTCCTCGACTGGGTATTGGATATTAGACCCCTCGAGAATCTCAGGCAAGGCTTTATTCTTTCAAGACTATGTCAGTGAGAAGACTTGAAGTAAACCCCTGCTAAGATGTTACATGCATACCTGATTGAAACTATAGCAGCCGAGAAACCCGTCTTATCATCGCCTCGATAGCTCTGACAGAATTGCCAGTTCCGTTTCCGAGTTGGAGTTTGCTAGCTTTGATCCCGCGTCATCCTGGTCTGCCTTTCGCTTCTTGTCCCACTTATACCACCCCAACAGAACGAAAATCGTCAGTGGGATAGTAAATGCAAAGTAAATCCATATCTTTGGTGATAAGGATAAATCTATGGCAGATTAGATCAACTACTCAGGTCCCTACAACCTCTTTCGTGAGAAAACGAGCTGAAATCTGCACAGCTCACCCACCTGATTGGAAGTCAAAGAATGTCATGCTGAAAATTGATGCGAGGAACGTTCCTGGAAGAAAAGTTGCACCAAGAAGAGACAGGGCTTTCATCGCCTGGCTATCGTCCTTGCTGGCATGAGCGAGCTGTCTCTGGTCGCCGGCAATCTTTAGGTTGAGCTTCGCATCATTCTGTGCTATATGAGCAGTGATGAGTGATACCTTTTCAATTTATCAAATCAGTCTCTCGGTTGAGGCACTGCAGCTTGAGAAAGTGACACATACAGCTACGCTCTGCTGCTACAAGCGCTTCAGGGAAACAGAAGCATAGGACTCAAGACTGTCCAGGCGCACTTTTTGACACTTTAAGCGGCTCGCGAGGCTCTCATGAAGACGCTCCATCTGGTTCGTCTTCTCTTCATGGAGTAAGTTCTGCCAGAAACATTGCATGGCATCTTCTACACCCTCCACAATCTTCAGATACGCACTTGGGGGAGTCCAAAGCACTTGCGCGTGGCATTCCGCAAGTTCAGAGGATATTAATCTGAGGTCGAATGTAGAATGATCAATGTCCCCACTCAAATGGCGCAGATCATCTCGTAGAGGAGAGATAATCTTTGACTCCAGGTGGCGTATCCAGCTCCGAGCGTCTCGCTGTTTCTGCTCGTTCTTGTCGGACACCAAGTGGGACATCATAATGTTGGGAAGAAGTAGAGGATGAAATATTTCGCTGGAGCAATGCAGTAAGTCATCAATGCATTCAGACACGGCGGAGCTCTTCGTGCCTTTGACGAAGCCCGTAGTTTCGCGGCGTCGAAAGGAGTACGACAGAATCATCTGAAATCCACGGGTAAGCCCAAACTTGCGCACATCGTGCTTGCTTAAGATCATTTCTATGAATTTCTGGGTGTCAGCGCATATGTATGGTCTCACGTTAACAACAGCCAGATGGTCTCAGAGGAACACATACGTAGGTGTGGATCATTCCCATCAAGCATTACATATCGGTGCCAAAAGACTGGACCAACGACGCCGGTCAACTCGACAGCTTGTAATGGAAGCCGCATACCCTTGAAAATTGCCTCATATGTATCTCTAGAGAAAGAGAGCTTGAGTAAGGCAAATGTTTCTGGATCTTGAGCATCTTTCTGGACGCTAAGTCTGCATAAGTTTCCACAAAGACAACAGTTGGAGGGCAGATATCAGCTCACATAAGACGAATTCTACTTGAAGATTTAGCACACTTATCATCATTTCTAAGAAATCTACCCTAAATATTGGCCCTTGTTGTCAGCATATGTTCCCAGGCTCAAAAGAATTGCCGTAGTCGACCCCCTGTGCAAAATGAAAGAAGACAGCATACCCGTCCATGTACGAAATCGAGGAGCTCATGGTCTTGTAGCGTGTGACTATGAAAATGGCTGTGCTCTGGAGCCTTTTATAAATTGTCAGCATGAGCAGTTCTTGACGGGACGTTGACGGCAATGCGCCACCGTGTTACATACAATACAATCGAGCAATTCAACACAACTCGTCACTTCCTTTACGTATTCGCACTTTGCCAGGTGTTTTTTGAACATGATTTCTTCCATGATTGATAGTACCCAGGCACAGAGCCCTTGTCCAAGACCTCTAATTTGGGTTCGAGTTCAACTGGTTATCAAGCTGTTTGAGGGAATTTTCGGTCGAGATATCAGAGATGAAGATGCAAGTGCGGGCAGGCATTTTACTGGCTTGGCCTAACATGTCATATTTGCACCAGGGGGGTGATTTCCACGTGATCGCAAGTCTCCCTTTGAGGAAAGATTTTTTATGTACAGCACGCCAAGATGATGCAGGTGACAGTATACGTAAGACCACAACAGCTCGGTCATGTATAAGATTCAAGCGTCGCGATACTGGCGTAAAAAGTCATGAAGCTGCACGATTGAATCGTGCCCGACCTTTTGCATATACGCAGAACTTTTGTCGCCCGAAATGGCGACTTGGATAATCTTCCTGGCCGCCCAGCAGAGCTTGCTGTTGTGCCGTATGATACCACGCTTTTCTAACGTAGCCGGACTCATGTGGCTCCGGAAGCTCTCCCACATGCATTCCCATCTAGATACGGCGCGTAGAATGGCGTGAGAACTTGCGGGCAAGGTTCCCATGAGATTTGCCGAGAGAGCCATGCCGTTGAGTGCTGGTCATGTCAGCTGCGGCGTCGAAGTATTTGATGACTTGGTTTAAGAGTAGGACGACACATACCAAAGATCAATATCAGCAAGTCAGCTCCATTGATATCCTGGAAGGGAAAGCTGCCCACGCCAGCCCAAGTCTCGCGCATCAATGCATCGACGCAAAGTTTGATAGATGATGTCCGCCTTGAGCCATCGAGTCCGAGTGCGCGTGCCTCCTCGAAGTATTCGGCCGTATCCTTCGCATCCCATAGCTCCAGTGGGCTAGGGAGGTCGCACGTCAACTCAGCGGGAGTCAATGTTGGTGGGCAGTTGAACATGCTGCTCTGCTGCCAATCTCCCAACGCTGTCCATGTGGCCAGCCTGCCTGAGCGTCAGTGTTTGGCATTCAAAGCGGAAGACCAAAATACCACTGACCGGATTTTCGACTCGTTTAGGATAAAATCTTCGTAATGGAATGCTGGCGTATGCCTGGTCTGCGCCAGGCCAAGACATCTGACCGCGGACACAAGGGCTGGCAGTCGCTGGGTTCGATTCCTTCTCCGCGATGCAACGTCGTTCCTGAAGAACTGCATACTGTGGATGATTAGGGCTGCCTGTAGCGTCTCCTGAACCTCATGGGTGAACTCAGGAGCGGACCCAGGTGGCATCAATCTGCATAAGCTGCGGAAAATATATTCCTCGGCAAGACTTACAAAGCCACGAGCAGCTAGCACATCATCGCTGGGTGGGGACCTAAGAGACCCGGAAAGTGCAACAGCGAGGAGCAGTAGTTTATGGGTACGCTCTGTGCCAAAGCTTGGTCGGTGAACGATGGGAAAGTCTAGGTGGTTTACACGAAAATACGTTGCTGAGAATTTGCAAAGGTTTTCCGCCGAGAACACCGACTTCGTAATGTTCAGGTCAAAGGAGGAATCGTACCAAGGGTCAGTAGTTAACAAGCTGTCATGAATGTCATGCATGTCTGATGCTATCTCGTCAGCACGAGACCTCCAACTTTCAGGGTCGAACAGAGAGACTGCGGCATTGGATGGGGCGTTTGGCGAAAGGGCACCCATGGACTGGAAGTCCATCAGCTCAGGAGAGAGGCTGGATGCGAAACCGTACGGAAGGAACGTAAAGTTCTCATCGGTCAGCACACTGGAAGGCCATTGAGGAAAGTCGACGGCCTTCATGCTTGAGTCTAAGCCGTCGCCTTCAGTCCTGCTGGCTGCATCGTCGGCTAGGAACTCCAGGAGGCTTTCCGAGTTCGGATTTGTCAGGCCCAGAAGAAAGGCGACAGTGATCTTAGTGCGGTCAGTGTCATTGTGGGGTATGCCAACTGTTGTGGATGTCGAGAATGAGGAGGCTGTGGAAGAGACGTGAGTAGTAACTGTTGCTGTTTCTTCCAGCCTCCGATAGGTACACGCTAATTTACGAGAGACACAGCGCTCGCAGGGATCTGAGGTGTCACATGACTGCTTGCTGTGAAAGCATGCATCACAAGCGCGAGGCTTCTGGCCGCGTTTCAGACTTGGAAGCGTTTCTTGGTGGTGTTTGTTAGGGCAGTGCATCATGTGTTTCCGGCAGACATCGCTATTTGATGTGAGCTGAAACGTCCCAAAAGAATCTGGAATCGGTGCATACCGTCTAGCGTATACTTTCTCGCAGTAAATGCAATTATGGCGAGCTGCCTGGATATCTGTGGCATGTAAGTAGTTGAAGGAACCAAGACTTGATTCAAGTCAATGTTGCAAAGATATAAGGCATTTACAACTTAGACAGCGCTCAGGGCTGTTGTCTACATTCTGTAGGATGAAGTTACACTATATCAAGACCGGTCGCAGCAAGCTACGTAGGGATCGAATAAGAGTTGTTTCTTGAATGCGGATATGGGAGGAAACATGGAAACATTGAAAGAAGTAGCGGAAAGGTACAATAACCAACATCATACTTACGAGTAGACTCATGGCGGCGCAAATGGGCGCTCCTCTGGTACTGCTTCCCGCAGGTGGCACAGATGTGACGGTCAATGGAAGAAGCCGGCATATTGTTTTCAACAGAGGCGGACATCTCGATCTCTGTATACAGGGGTAGTTCCTACCAAGCGTTCATAGCATAGACTTGGGAACAACTCCGAGCGGTTGATGGCGGGTGGGTTCGGACGGTCGGGAAAGAAGGTAGGTTGGTGGGTTTTGGCCGAAGTTGATTGTCACTCGACACGATGTGGACCCCGGGAGCCCCACTTTCCGCAATGGCTGGTGAGTCGGACAAATCTAAGGCCGCGGTACGCTACGTGCAGGTGGGTTTTCACCTTAATCCTTCCAGTAGGTACTTAGCGAAGTCCACTGCCTGTGATTAGCGGGTAACCCATTCCCTTGACCAAGATGGCCATTTTCGCGTGGCACATCGTGTTCAACTATTCCGGGGATTGATATACGAAAGTTACAGGTCTGTTAACCAATGCATGGGCATGTGTACCCCCCTGATAGCACACCAGCACTTGGGCGGGCAATGTTCGCAAACTCATTTATCCCACGCGGACCATTAGGGGTGACAGATGGCAGTCCATCAATCAGACATGTACTCGTAAGAAGCAATTCAGTCTCCCCATGTCCAAAATCCCTCTAGGGCTTAGTGCAGTCTTCTAAAGCCTCGGCCTACTTCTTACCCCCCTCCTGTCAGGCCGCCGAAGACCGCTTTTTGCCCCTTAGTTGCTAGACTTACACGTGATCATAAGACGACTTGGATGAAAAAGAAAACAATACATGAATGAGTGCCCATTGAGTATTAATGCTGTTGAAAAGGGCTCTAGACTCATCCAGCAAGCAGCACTGAAAACTTATTGAGCGGTAGAAATCTCTTGACTACTATTTCATCATCTTCTCAAATCTGTCAACTAGATCCTGTGAACCGTTAGTCTTTATCTTTACATTCTTACGGGAGTCTTGTCAACTTCTCCGCCACTCACATTGAAGTTGCAATTGCTCATTGTCTCAAACACAGCTTTGTTATTGTGGAGACTCATGCTGCTGATGCGAGGTGTCTTGATACCGAAGGCCACGCATGCCATAAACCGTGCATCTTTCATGGCGGTGCTGTTGGAAAGAGCTTGTTTTGCCTGTGCAGCTGCAGTCTTTGCCTTGTCTGACTTCGATTTAGAAGCTGTGGCTGTAAGCGCGCGGGCCTTGGCCGCCTCCTTTGCACACTCTGCTTCGCAAGCCCCCAATACTCTCCTCATGATATTTTCATCCAAAGTTTGGGGTACAAAATCTGGCAGCTTGACCTGCTTGTGAGTCTCACACCAGGTGCAGTGACCACACTCTGAGGTCGACGCGTGGGTGGTATCAGCGAAGTATGCCGCCAAGCCACGGGTTAGACACGCTGTACCCGTCAGGAGGTCAACAAGATCTTGCACTCGCCGCAAGTCTTGCTTCTCCTTTTTTGAGATCTCTGTGTCGATCTGGTTGATGATGGCATCAATTTCATTCTTCCTGCTTGGCAAACGCTTGCTGAGACGGAACACCTTCTGGACGCCCTTCTTGTCGAGCTTGATGAAGCCAGACTCGGCCCATGAGTCTAACTTTCTGGTAACATCAGCCCTTGTCACGCTACCACTGTCGGCAGGAACTTCAACATCGATATGTGTCCACAGATGGGCTTTTACGGAATGTCTCTGGATGTAGTCGGCCGCGGGCGACGAATCGGCAGCCACCGCCTTCGGTTGCAGTACTTGGTACTTGTATTCGGAATACTGCGGGGTGCTGGCCCTAAGGAGACCGAATTTCAACTCAAGATAAGCGTAGATGATGGAAAGTTGAGTTTCCTGGTCGAGATCAGCATCGTTTGAGAGATTTGGCGCGCAGATACTCACTTTAATGTCCACGCGCTTTGACTGGGAGGCCATGGCTACGGAGAAGGTATCGCCAGCTCTCATCTGACAGTTCTCGGTGCTGCAAATCTCGTCAAAGAGGGCGCGCAAAGCCAGTGTTGACGGCCGCTCTCCATGGACCATGATATTCCTGAGGAAAAAGTCCTTATTGGATAGGTATAACAAGCATGTACTTGGTTTGCCGTCACGTCCAGCTCGTCCAATTTGCTGACTGTAGGCCTCAATGCTGCTGGGAAGATCGAAATGGATGATGGTTCGTACGCTTTCCTTGTCAATGCCCATTCCAAAAGCTATAGTGCCAACAATCTGTTTGTGGGTCATACTATCAGTATACTACTGGAATGAATCGTCGGGATAGAACACACTATCATGTTGTCACTCCGCAGGAATTCATCCTGTATCCCGGATCGCCTGTCTTTGTCAAGACCTGCGTGATACGGCCGCGCATTGAACTTCTTCTTGACCAGATTGCCAGCAAGGGTCTCGGTGCCCTGTAAAATATGATAAGCCAGGGGAAATGATACATCGACGGCTGAGGATTGAGACATACCGCATGTGTGGTAACATAGATGATCGCTGGCCCGGGGTTCTTCTTCAAGAAGCGAGAACATATCTCGACTTGGTCATCACCCGGACTGATTGGCTCGACCATCAGACGTAGGCTGGAAAGTCAATACTACATTACGACTTTGAGAGGTTACACAAGCTCGGCAACGTACTTGGGGCGGTACATGCTGGTGACGAAAAGACCTTCGGGGGGGATATTGAATGTAGCTCGGATGTCTTCAGCAACTGCCGCAGTGGCTGTCGCTGTGAGGCACACGACTCTCTCGACATTCGCTTCTTTCGCGAATCGTGCAACTAGGTTATTGGTGAGATGGGACAGATATCATAGGCTCTGACGAACGAACTCTTGAGGTAGTCTGGCCGAAAGGAATGTCCCCACTACGAAGTGTTATGGTTACAACAGATCGAACAACCACCAACTTGTGATTTCAAGGAGCCTTCTCACACCTCTGAGATACAGTGGGCTTCGTCAATGGCCAACAAACGGATGCCGCCACGAATGGATTGAAGGGATGCAAGGAATCCCTCGTTGTTCAGCCTTTCGGGTGCGCAGTAGAGGAGATCCAGCTTGCCATTTGCCAGCTTGTTGTGAGTCTCGACAAACTCTTCTCGGCTCTGCGTCGAATCGAGAACAGCAGCAGCAATTCCTCGTCGACGAAGAGCGTCTACTTGGTCCTTCATCAACGCAATGAGGGGGGAGATGACGACCGAAACGCCACCATCTTCCGGGCTACGGGATCCAGTCTCTCGGTCAAGCTCTTTGATAGCGACAGCGGGAACCTTTTCGCCATCAGCTTCTCACGTCTCACACAGGTGTGTAATTCCAAAACCCGACCTGATAGCACAAGCTCTTGCCTCCACCAGTGGGGAAAACAACAATGGCACTTTCACCTTCGAGCAGTCGATTGATGGCTGCTTTTTGCTCAAGACGAAAATTGTTCAGTTTGAAACGTTTCTTGAGAACGCTCTCTGCTAGCTCGGAATGATCGGATGCTTTTTGGCGTTTTGATGCAGGTTCTTCCAGGTTGCCTGGGGCATCATTCGTTCTCTTCGTGGCAGGAGTAACGCCATCAACAACCGCGAGCAGGTCGGCCTCGTCGGCTGAATCAAAGCCGAATTCATCATCCATCGTGCCTTTTTCACGCGCTTGACCGATCGTCTCAGATGTCTCGTGTGGATTGCAAAGGTGGGCTTGGCTGCAGGTGAAAGCGAGAGGTGAACGATGTCCCAATTGGGAAGTTGCGGCTGTTGGCCGCGTCCCCGATGCCCCGACGCGTTAAGAGGCCAAAGCCTCAGGTCATGTGACAGCTGACCTGCGACCCACTTCGCCGAATCCTCGCTTGTGTGTGTTGTCAGAGGGCCCAGCAATTACCATGTAGAATGAACAAGGCCACTTTCAACTACATCAGTTGTCCCCTGAATGATTCTGATTCGTGGTAACATGTTATTTATTCTTCTATGTCGTCGTATATCTGATGTTTTTCCCTCCCACCTTCTTCACTATCTCCTCATTTACTATGTCTCAATCTCGGCCCATCTCTACCGCATGGGGACGGCAGGGGCCAACGCTACAGACTGCACTATTGCCATTTTAATTTGTTACATCATGTGAAATATCAGATAGCGGAACTGCTTGTTTTTGTAGAACTCTTACTAAGCTATAGCTCACGGGATCATTTACTAACAGTTCAGTCCAAGATATTTGAAAGTAAAATTCCCGTTTCCGACTCTTGTATCAACCTCCAAGGAAGAGCCATCAGGAACAAACGCTTCATAAAGCGAAACCTGTAGATATCTTTGATCGGTTCCTTGCGCACCAATGCTTGCCTCCTGCCCCTTTGATGATGTTTGTAGATAGGTCATGTTTACTATGCCTGGCCGTGATTCATAGAAAGTGGTTGTGAAATGGACGTACTCCCCCCTAGTCGCATAATCTGTAGTGATGTACTCAAAGGTGACTTGGCGACCGTATTCAGGGGTAGAAAAGACTTCATACCAGATGCCATTGCCTATAGAGTAATCAAGGAATAAGTCGTATTGCAACGTTAAGATGCTGACCTCAGGAATCGTGAAGCTAGGCAATATGGCAACGGGGTAGGTTCCAGACCCACTTTCAAGTGATACAAAGCCGTTTATACTGACATATACTCTTGTATCAAATGAACCATATGCACCGATTGCAAATGGTAAATCTACAGGCGCAAAGGTGTCGTCAGGACTGTCAAAGATAAGCTCGGTAGGGTTTAGCAGCTGCCGAGTCGGTAATATAGTCGGATTACATGCTAGTGTAGCAGTAGTCGAGGTAGTTGAGGATGAAGAGCTTGAGCTATCTGTTGAAACGGAGGTAGCTTCAGTGGTCAAGGTTGTGTCAGACGATAGCGATGAAGAAGCAGTGTCAGTGGTTGAGGTGGTCGCGATTGAAAACGGAGAAGTGGATTCGGCAGTCGAAGTAGAGCTAGTGGTCGAGGTAGCAGAGGATAATGTCGATAAAGATAGGGTAATGGGTGGAGAGAAGCCGGCGGTCGAAGTAGCAGTGTTATCGGTAATTGGGGAGGGTGTCGATAAAGATGGGGAAGCAGCTGAAGCGAAGCCAGTGGCCGAGGCAGATACCGTGGAAGCTGTCGAGATACCTGTAGTAACTGCCTCAAAGGTCACAGTTGAAGGCGTCACAGCAGCAGCACTAGTAGCTACTACTATATTCGATGTGGAGAAATCGGATGAGGTGATTGTGGGGGCGCGAGTCGACGTAGAAGAAGAAGTCATATTGTAATACTCAGACAGGGTAGCAAAACGAGACGTAGGACGGCCCAATGTTGTGGGCGGATCTGACGATGCCAACGAGCCGAACGATGTGGAGGATGCTGAGTTCAAGGTGCTCAAGCCCGTGGGAAGTGTGCCACCAACGATCTGACCGTTAACGCACTGCGCGGCTGTGCAAGTTAAGAACACTTTGTCAGCACCCTTATCTCGTAGGTATCACATAACACCCTCTGCGCTAAACTAACCTCTGTAGGCGTAAAGAAAAATGGGTTGACAATCAGCGGGCCTTGTGGTGAAGGTGATGAAAACCTCGCCTGCGGAATCTTGGCAGAAGTTGGCCTCGCCGCTAGGGATGCTTGGACTGGTGAAGCGTAGCACGCCCCCGACGTTGGAGAAGGTTCTGGTAATTGCGGAATTCGGCGCGACACCAGGGTTGTGAAGCTTCTTGAACGTCTCGCCTGGGCTGTAGAAGACAGGGTTGTCGCCTTCGAAGAGCTGATCCTGGGACAAGTTGAAGACGGTGGCGACATTGCAGCTGTCACGATTGCCGTTAATATCGGTGCTCAAAAAGCCACCCAAAACTCTCTTCCGAAGCCCTCTCTTTTTGGCGCCGGGCCGAGGGACGACCAGGAAGATGACGGGCTGAGCCACGGGAATGGTAGTAGAGATGCTGGAGGGGGCGAGGGAAGAGACAGAGGAAGTGCCGATGGTTGTGATGGTTGGGGTGCTGCTGCCGGTAGAGAGGGAAGTAGTGCCGCCAGGAATCGTCGTCGTTTCTCTTGAAATCGTGGAAGTCGTAATGGGCACAGCGGCGGTGGCTGGGCTATTACTGTTGGTGGAGAGAGAAGTAGTGCCGCCAGGAATCGTTGTCGTTTCTCTTGAAATCGTTGAAGTCGAAATGGGCACAGCGGTGGTGACTGGGCTATTACTGTTGGCGGAGAGAGAAGTGGTGCCACCCTGGATAGTCGATCCCGCACTGGCCGGGACAGTAAGACTGGTACCTCCAACCATGGTGACAACAGCGGTTGGGGGCAATATACCAGTCGGAGGGGAACCCAGCTCAAGAAACGTTGACAAGTAGGTGAAGCAGTGCGTCGCGGGTAGGATGCCAATAAGCTCGCCTTGCTCGAGGGCAAATGCATCACCGAGGCAGACGAGCAGGCTAAGGAGGAATCGCCGTTTGTTCATGACTTCGAACTGCGCAGTGAGTAGAAGTATGATCAGACTGAGTATGAAGTTCGGGGAGATACACTGCGAGTGAGTGGGTGAGTGAGAAAATGAGCGAATGAGTACAGAGGGGATGTAGAAGAGAGCAGTAACATAAGCTCTTCTATATAGGGTCTGAGATGCAGTGATCCGACGGGATAGAAATAATGAAGACTGGTCACAGCCAAGCGAGTATAGCATGTGACATCCAGCTGTCTTGAGGCAATATTTACTGAAAGTTCCCGAGGCACTCCCTATAAACATTCAGATATACCAGAAATCATGAATAATTTCAGGGACGTGTTGCTTTTGTTTATGTCTCAATATCGTCCGATGAAGGCTCTTTGAATATGAGGCCTGTCGTGAAGCTGGAATAGCTTCGTGTGACTAGCACAGGTTGTGATCGCCAAAAGTGTGGCTCACCACACACACATACCAGTTCCTAAGGTTATTTTGACAGCAAAATCTTCATATATAAATTCTAGCTATGACGTCTACTTTACATTCTTTGTAATAGACGCTGTGATTCATTACAAGACCTGTTAGGGGGCCATTGTTGAAAGGAAGCGCGCAGACACAGCCTCCTAATTTTAATCTGCAATCGACTTGACTGCGCTAGCTTACCGGCCTTGATATGTACTCACTTTTATCAACATGATCGGTCTTGCCTTGGCGGTTTTAAATGAAGAAGTTGGCATTCCCACAGAACATATCTCCGCGATTAAGTCCTCCCTAGCAATCTGATCCCGATCGAATGACCCAGCTAAATCACATGGATTGCATATCTGTTGCTTGCCTCTTTGTTGACGCTCTTTACCTCGAGAGAGGCAAAGACCGGCGTAAAATAGAACAACAACGACAACAAATCTAACTTGTCTTGATGAGCTTGTTGCTTTAGATTTGTTCTAAAGTTGGTGCCACCCCACAAACTGTCATCGTATTCATATTATGGTGCTCCTGGATTTCTCACACGTTCTCTAAACTGGTAAATCCCCAAGCTCAAATAATCATCGCCCATCACCACCTCTTCTCCACCACCGTCTTTTCTGGCCATACCTATATCTAGACATCTTTTTTCCCTCTTACATTTGGCAGCGAACCATACAGCCCTTACCGGTAGCGAACACAACAATAATGCGTCAAATACTTCATGTCACAGCGGCTGCCCTCGCTTTCAACTCCGCTGTCGTTGCCCAGCAGGTCATCCTCGCAGTCCGCACCGCCACCGTGACCCAGTGCTTTACCGCCTCCGCCGTACTCCCAAACTGCGCTGCATGCGCCTCAACCCCGACTATACACCCGGCTCTCGTTCCTGGGGGGCCTATTGGTGTCGTGATCGAAGCCCCCAAGTGTGACAAATGCGGCTTTAAAGACTCAACCCAAACTGTCAAGTACACCACTGAGTACGACGCCTTCTGCTCGACTGGAATCACCAGGCAGAGGTACGAATGTACTGAGGTTTATAAAGGCGTCCCTGCAATGCCTACTGTTCTCTCGGTCAAAGTGCCATTCGGCTTTTCAGAGGAGGTCCGGACCTGCTACACTTGTGGCCCGACTCCAATCACTGCAACTATCACCCAGCCAGTCACAGGACCTCAGGGAACCCCCTACAAAGGCCCAAGTGGTAATCCAGGACCTTTGCCAGGATCCAGTCCTGGCTCTGGTTCTGGCTCTGGCTCTGGCTCTGGCTCTGGCTCTGGCTCTGGCTCTGGTTCTGGTTCGACTACGAGTGCTGGCCCTTCCCCGGTTGCCGGCTCCGCTCCCGGCCCTTTCCCTTCTTTGGGTCCTGGCTCATTCTCAGGATCCAACGCTTCCACTAGTAAGCATAATCTTCCAAGCATATAGTCAAATTTTGAGATTCAGTAACGCTTACCAAACAATACTCTCGAAGCTTTAAGCGTTGTAAAGACCGCTGGATCTTCAGCCAAGACGCCAGTCGTCTTCGGGCAAAGCGTAATTCTACTGGTCTTCGCTACGATTGCCTTTATTCTTTAAGCGAAGTATGGCTACGGCAACGGTATGCGTGTTATGGGTATACATGCTGGACCAGGAACAATGCGTGCGTACGTGCAAGTGTGTTTGGTCGAAGAGCGAACCATGGTTCTAACAGACATCTGCGAGACCATGGGCTCCTTTCCATAACCATGGATGTTTTGTAACGGTAAATTAGTGTTAGAACATGTGTCCGGGCTCTAGATACAACTACGCCACCATACGTAAAGCTAGACGCCTTGGAACAGCAGAACTATGTTTATGAATTCAAATACTCGAGCCAGTCAAAATCTAACGCTTGGGAATATTGTAATAGTTGTTTTGCTACATGCAAGTTTGATGCAATAAGCAGCATGTGTTTTGTTTTCGAGTTAATGGGTGCACATTTTTGATGATATTGATGCTTTGTTGCAATTACCCCGTGATAGGCTTTGGACATTTCTGCTCATTGAGGCTGAAGACCATGTTGCCAGAAACCAGGTAACGTGTGTCCCTTGATGCTTTGTTTTCCCTCGGGGGACACATTTTTGCTATGATCTTTCAACGAGGAGCAGCTAATGCCTTTTGCTTAAAGTATTAACGGTGTTGCAGGAATGTTTTTTACAGCCGCATAGGTACCTATGTTTAAGATCTGAAACGCAGTACTGAGGTCGCCGCTAAACTAATCAGAGTGTAGGCGCTGATTTGAGTCACATCAAACCTTGTGAATCCTATATTGTGGCATTGAATACAATTTGAGAGCCGCAGCGCAGCTATTCCAGGAGGGGGACTGTTGATTGAGAACGTCATCCAATGTGCTTCCCGAACAGGGTGACTGTATCATTCAGCCAGACAGATCGCCTGATGTTTGAATAATGAAATCCTCAAAGAACCAATAGTTCAACGCTCAAAAGATATTTGAGATTGAGATATCCAAGTTACATTCTCGGAATTGTCTAATGAGCGTATTTTGAACTAGGTATTACCTCATGGCCTGCGCAGCTGTGTGACACCGCCGGACGACTACCCTCTGTCTCGGGTACATGACTTATTCTAGGGGGCAGGCGGCCATTATGCCATGGTCCAAACTACCTAATGGCGCGGGCATCTAAAGTATGCTAGGGGCAAGCCACTGTTATGCCTCGGCCCGGGCAGTCGGACTACCGCGTGGACACCTACAAATAAGGTAGGTATGCTAGGGCACGACCAAGCCATGGAACGAGCCGAGCGCAGTGCCTCGTGTTCGTAGCAGCTGCGCCGTTTTGTCCTTTGCAGGAACGGCCCGGCGTTAAATACAACAACAACAATCGGGTTCCAGCTGTGTCTTAGTATCTGCCCAGAAGCACGTTTGCTCAAAGAGGCATGGTCTCGTGCACTTTAAGCATTTCAATCTCCTGAAAACGATGTGATAGATCGCTGCGTCTGATGCGGGTCTCAGGCTTTAATATTTCGGTCCTCCGGAGCCTGTCATTCAGAGGCGATGCATGCCAGAGTGTTGATGTTCATAGTGTCAGCCATGCTTTCTCTTATGAGGAGGTACCTTCTACTCATTCCATAGCATTGTTTTTTATCTTGAACTATAGTCCACGATCATTGCCGCTGCTTGCCAATTGCATATAGGTGAGAATAATGTATTCATCATTAGCCAATAGTATGTCTTGTTGTTGTTGATGTGTATTTCACTCATGTAGCTTTCCGTATAATGTCCTAGGATACCAACGCATAAGGCTGGTCAAAACAAGCATCCCATTTCGTATCATCTCCATCCCAGAATCTGCGCATTATCTTCTTGGCGTGTAAAGAAAGGGGGGAGCCCATGTCTTTACCCTGGTCCACAAACATGTCTCCGATAAGTCGTCGTTTGTCTACTCTTACTGCCGCTTCGACGCCCGCAACAACCAATGGCCACTGGACCGACTTCTTCAATATTTCATTTTTTACCACCTTCTCCAACAAAGAGTACAGCCTGTTGCTGTGTGCAGTCCTGACAACTGTAAGGCGGTGTGTGGCGGGAAGGATTCCCAGGCTCTGCAGGGAGGAGATGCAGAAGATGGCGACTGCGGATTGAAACATGGGATTAATTATGTCATTGTGCTCCTTTTCTTCGTAGAAACCATTGCAAGTTTCTGGGTCAAACCCCTCAATTCGGTTGATGATCTCGTTTGCAGTGACTCTGGCCGCTTCTTTGCTTATCAGCCCAGTCGAGGTCTGTAGTCGGAGGTGATTGATCCGAATTGTTTCCATAAAGAGCGGCATTGGAAAGGGTGCGTAAGGGTGCAACCCCAGAGGGTATAACTCTTCCACCAAAACCATAAGTTCTTCATGAGGACAGATGACCACTTGATCGAAGGGCGGGCTCGTCGTATTTGCAGCTATCATCGATCTATTAGTTCACGTTAGCTTCGAAGCTGTTCTCCATCGACTCTCCTCAACTTACATCAAGAATGCTAGGAGAATGCCACTCAGATGCTTCGATGACTTGTTCCATCCTGTCACACCACCGCGACATGCAAGCATGGCGAGAAGGCCAGAGGCATGGTGTCTCCAATTTGGCGATATGCATGAGACAATCTATCAAGAGTCAGTACATCGCGAAATGCATAAAACTGTGTTCGACTTACTTCCGACTCAAGAAGCAGAATGACCCCTGTGAGTACAGCGTCGCTACTCTGCGTCTTCTCGTTGGCGATGTCTTCGTTGAGGGCCCTGATAGAAATCCCGCGGTGGTGATGCAGCCGAGCTTGGGCATGTTTCGCTGAAGGACAGTCGAATTTCCACTCCATCTGCACACGCATCCTATGTTGGTACACAATAGACACCAGATTATGTGCAATGGCCGTCGGCAAGTATTTGACGATCTTCAAAGGTATCTGATCGACGTACACATTCGTGTCGCCCGCATGCCCAGCCTTAGTGTACGGGTAGAAAACAAGATTGTCTAACGAGGAAAGGATCAGCTCAAAGCCATGTGGCCTATAGCAGCTGGCCCCTTGCGACAAGCTGTTGGTTCGATGGGGAATGACCCGTTAATCGTTTTCAGGAGGGCTCAACTCACAGTACTGAACGGCATCGTAGACGTCACATACGTCAGTCCTTAGATCTGAATGGAACATGCATTCGATGCCGTTGAGCATCACTTTTTCTTCCTCACTCAGAACCCTCCCCATTCCCTTCGCCAGTGTCTTCTGTTTTGGTCTGATGGGCTTCCCAGTGTCGCTTTCTTTCTCTGCGTTACGAGGTTTGCGGCGGGTGCGGCAGGTAACCCTGCCAGGTGCGAGCCAAGTGAGCGGTTTCTTGTCGTCGTAGCCAGGGCAAACTATGCCTGCTACTCGACACTTGTTGCAGATCGGCTTGGTAGCGTCACAGACTAGACGACGTCGAAGGCATTCCCAACAACGGTGGCGTTCAGGAGCTTCTGATGACGAAGAAGGGGGCAATGCAGAGCCCGGTACGGTCAAAGCTGTTGACGACATTGCGGTGGATGCTTGGTTACGTCCGATGCAATTAGTTGGAGGCAATCTCTTGCCTTATTGGAAGATGGAGCAGAGACGATGTCAAATCAAGTAATAAGAAGTCCACACGGCCAAATCGGTCAAACTGTGGTAGTGAGGGGTCAAAGTAGACCCTTAAAGATCGGAGGTTCTTAAGTATCCTTCCTTACACGCCTATGATGCCTTGTTGCCGCCGCCAATGCCCAACACAGGAAGGGGTCTTGGCCAGGGTTTTCTCCTAATGGGGTAAAGACTGTCTCCTCGTGCTTCGCCACGGGTGCGCCTTGTGCAACCGCCGATCCACCGAAAGTTCAGTCAGCTAGCCCCAAGACACTCGAACACCAACGAATCAGTTGGTTTGCATGCCACTTTTCTCTGTACCGCACTACTAAAAATGTCTTGAATACATCGGCGGTCTCCCCGATCTCCCCGCGGTGAGGCTGATTAGACGAGTAAGCAAAGCTGCAAGATGACTGGCCGAGATGCAAGAGCGGATCAGGGCAGCAGTGCCATTGACTACTCCATGTACGAATCATCGGCTGGCGATAGTCGTCGGATTCCAGCGAATGGTCCCTTATCAATTTAGCCAATTAAGTCCAAGCACCATCCATCGACTTTGCAGTGGAGATCCCTATTGGAAGACCCAAGACTTATATCAGCACTGAGTACTATTACCCATCATTGGAAATCCAAGATCTTGATAGCAATCCAATCAACGGCTCCATGCCTTTTTGAGCAGAAGACTCTGTTATGCTTATCCTAGATAGTCTTCGATAGTATCACACAAATACATAATAGTATAATAGCACAGTTTAAGTATCAAATCCGATGCTCCCATCGCTGCCATGCCTCCTTAAGGGGAACGAAGGGCGAGCATAAAGTTTGGAAAGATCTCGGCAGACCTGGGTCTACTTGTAACAACCTTGTACCCTACTTGGGAGGATATCACTCATGCGTCCCATGACGCTGTCCAAACCCGACGTACAACCATCCAAGACAGAAAGTATTGGGCCACGATATCCAAGACCTATACCGTGTTCGGCAAGGGCCTTCTGACACAGATGGTGCTCATAGGCTGTCGACATGATGAAGACTCAAACCCATACTTTAGGGTCATGAATATAAACCTATCAAGTACTTTAAAGAGCACTCATAAAGTCTACTGACAACATCGGTAGAGAACGCAAATTGTTACTATGTACCAGTCGGGCACTCCAAGGGTCTTGTTCTACCCAACACTTTGAAAAATCCTTTACTAGAGCTCTTCGAAAACTGTTTCTGATGACCCTGTCAGTATACCAACTATCAATGTCAAAGCTTTGAATGGCAAACCTTCTTGGCGGGTGCTTTGGCTTTGAGCATCCTTCCACTCTTTCATCCAGGCAGTGACGAATTCAACTTCCTGAGCATGGACATTCTTGATGGAGGCGGGAGGAAAGTCCGGAGTGACGTCCTCGGGCTTCACGCTGTTCTCGTCCCAGTGGTGAACTCCCAGCTCGATGAGGAGAAACGGCTCACTGGTCGTTGACTTCCGGTCCAGACCAATCTTGTGGGGCGTTGCGGGTCTCCACGGGTCCGCCTCGCCGTCAACAATGGCAACGCGTGGATAGCTGAAGTTAAACCCGCCATGTTTGTTGATGGCATCTACATTGGGGGGCGTGGTGATGTTGAAAGCCTCCCGGCAGTAAATGGAGCTGTACTCGACGTCGATAACACGGGAAACAAGTGGGAGCTGGTTTTCGGGTGCTCCGGAACCAGTCTGGAAGTAGCCCCATCTATAAGAGGAATATAAGTCTTTGACTTGATCAAGAACATTGCCAATACAGTTGGCGAAGAAGGGATTGGGAAAGCTTACTCGGTGCACACTTGATAAAACCAACTACGTTCATAACCTTGGTGAAGGCTGATGTTTTGGTGGTCCTCTCTATTCCGGCTCGAAAAGCACTTTACCAGATCTCCGTTTCTGCAGCCATTCTTGACGTAGTTCCTCACGTAGCCAGCGTAGTTGAGTAAGCGATTCGTCAGCTTCGCATCGGTGCCGCTAACGGAAAGCAACTCCTCGACAGCGTGCCTGAGATGGCGAGTACTTCCAAACAGGACGCTGTCAGAGCTGACGGTGGCGCAGTAGGTTCCGAAGCCAGTCGAGTCCAATGCAGGGTCCCAGTTCGTTGATTGCAAGCCAGATATTCCATAGGAGATGGTGCTAGCGAAATCATCATCCTGGAGCGGACCAAGCCCAAAGAGCTCCTTCAATTGGCTCACGTGGCTAGGCTTCACTTGCTCTGACTTGGCAAGCAGGATGTTGTCCACAACCTGGGTAAGCTTTTGGGTTGTCTCGGCACAGTCACCAGGTGCAAAGAGTCTGGCACCTTCGTAGTATTCCCAATAGTCGATGATGGCAGCCGTGACGCCAGAGGAAGAGATGGCGCCCCAGAAGACATCAGGGTAGAGCTTTCGCAAGAAAGCGGCAAATGCACCAGCGTAGGAGCCTCCATAGACTAGGTAAGGAGTTCCCGGAGCGGTCAAATTCAGGTCCTCATGTCCAGGGAAGCTGATGTGCTTCGCGAAATAGGCGCTGTCGGCGAGGGCTTGGTCAGTACTCAAGAAGCGTAGGTTCTCGGTACTAAGGTCAGGGACGGGGAAGCTCTTTCCATAGTAGCGATGCTCGAGAACGACTCCGACGCCGCCGGTAGCCTCGGAGAGAATGGAGAGGATACCATGGTCCAGAAAGGGTAGGCGGTCCTCACCATCCGTCTCGCCGGCAGCCAAGATGATGACGGGACCTCCTGGGCGGTAGTGCTTCGCATCGAACCAGTAACGAAGGTTGAAGTAGTCGTCAGAGTGCGGTTCATAGCGAGAATCGTTGTGGAAATGGTCGATGGGCACAGAGAAGTTGTACTCGGAATACTTGGAGAAGGCTGAAACAGACTCGGTCTGGAGTTGGGGCGTCGAATGAATCGCATCCCATACCTCACGGTTCATGAGGCGATGTTGCGACCCTAGTCCGGCGGCAGCGTGCGCCGCGCCCAGGAGCATGCAAGATCTCAACTTCCAATGCGCCGCCATGGTCTCTGGCGCGTGTTGGGCAAACCAATGATGTCGGTTCTGCAGGTGGACAAGGCCGGGCTGTTGATGTGTGTGTGTGTGTGTTGGGTTGGAGAAGTGTTGGTGTGACTGGAATGATGGGGTCCCGTTGATTAGGTACCTTCATGCGGGAAATAATGTACTGCGTGCGATACGTACCTGCCTGATTGGGGGTAGCGGCACCATGTCCCACCTCCTACGCAGGCTTAGTTAGGCGTACGGATACTTTATACACTCACTCACTCTATTGATATACCATGATATGCCATATGATAACGCTAAACCCGTCCGTCTGCGACCATGATTTTCTATCCTCCCTACACAATCTCCTGATCATCCCTGGCCACCTTTGCCTTGACAAACTCAGTTGACATCGCTGAATTGAAGTCGGCCACCAATCTGTCAACACTTGCCGCCTCTGGGTTAACCATAGCAAGGTCGAGATCCACAACAAACGGCGCTTGGATCGGGCCTAATATCGGGTAGTGGTTTTGCCCTTTGTTTTCCGAGTCTTGCAACAGCGCTTTCGCCTCCGTAATATCTACCAGCTTCTCCCGCAGCGCCATGAATAACAGACTGCGCACAATGCCCCCAGCGAGGCGGAAGCAGGACTGTGACCCAATATACACTTTTATGCAGTGCATCAAGTCGGATCTTCTTTCTGACCTATCAGTAGCGTAGGACGGATCTCGGAGCGCCGAGTTTGCAAGGTAAAGGAGTACCCTGTTGTAGCCGAAGCTACAGATCGCCGGCTCATGGTTCTGCGTGTACGCCAAAGCTGCTCGACGAAGTTGAGAAATTGAAGCCGCACAGATCGCCTCTGGAGATGCCTGTGGAGAGGCAAATGATTCAAGCCGAGCGCTCATCACCTCGCGATGCTGCACTAGCGGACGAAACAAATCCAGAACAAATGCATGTAAATGCATACTGCGCAGGGTCAGCTGATTCCTCTGATATTATGCAGATTCAACATTGAAACAAGCCGACTTACTGCAGTAGGAGGACATGCTGTGAGCTCTCACTGCCACGCGCCATCTCCACAGGTAGGTTGTCCGCCCACTTTAAGTACCGCTGATATGTCGACTCCATAAACTTGAGATTTCCGTACGCCATTCTCTTTGAAATAGCTCTGTTGCTCTTCATCTTCATCTTATCGTTTGCTATCAGCGCCAGTTTACAAAGAGAGGGAAATGTGTCCTGCTTGAGGGCTGTGTTCGCCTGCTCTCTGGAACCGTAGCCGTCGTGGAAGTTATTTATCCCTTCTGGAATCGGTCGCTGTGGTGGATATAAGGAGTTGCGGTCCTGGGCTTGGCATTGCTGGATCCTGTAATGTATGTCAGATCTTGGTATTCAACATAGGTGGAAGAGGGGCAGCTTCTTCTCGCAGAGAGTTGACAGAGCTGGCTGTTCCATGTGTGGTTGAAGAATGCCTGGAGAGAAACCTTACGTTACGTAGACAAAGCCACCCCAAGCTGTCTGAGCTAGAGCACGCTCCCACAGTAGGTTTGGAATGCTTTCAGAGCGCTTTTCTAACACTCCCGTATTCGTAACGCCGAAAAGTCCCATATCTTTAGCCAAGTCAATGGCACTACTCAAATAGTTTGTTGCTCTGCTGGTGTGAGTCGCATGACAGATTGAGGTCATGTTGAGCAGGAGCAGTGCAGCGAGTTGAGTTACTCCCTCAGCTTCTGCTCCCACCTTACCCTCACCCCGCAGAATCTCAGTCGCTTCTTCGTAAAAGGAAAGACTCCAAGACGCAGCCTCCAAATCGAATCTTGTGTAAGCTTGCTACGTGCGATTGAGTAACTAGCCAAGCGTCAATGAGAGGAGATGGTGGCTTACACAGGCCCAGCTCATGATAGCGCTGACCAGCAGCTTGGAGCAAAAGCGATCGCGTCCGGCCATCAGGTCTCCGAGGAAAAGACTGGCATCGAACAGGGGCATGTCCATGTGTTCTGTCTCCAAATATAGAGAAAGGGCCCTCTTGGCCGCATCAGCATGTATGGAGACATCTGTCCATGCTGCAATGTTGGCATGTTGCAGCCTTTCGTCATGTATAGGATATGGTTCCATGTGTGAACATCCCCCGCTGTCTATATTGCAGTCAATATCAAGAAAAACGTTTGAATCAGGCTCTCCAGGTCGTGTATGGTGTAATCCAGCTTTGGTGGTGTAGGAAACAGGTTCCAACTCCGTAGCTTTGAAATTCGGTCGTATATTCGTCAACGGCACGCAGAGACTACGTTTCCCCTGGGCTCAGCTAAAGGCTCAAAACAGGTTTGAATATGAAATTCCAAACAATTGAATCAAGTGAGAATATAGAGAAGACATTTGACCGCCGAGCAGCCATAAGAAATTGAAAGAGCTCACCCTTTCGATGAAGATTCGTGGGACGAGCTATAACCGGATTCTGAAGACGGCCCGGAACCCAAATAGGGGAGCTTCGTAAAAGTCCATGGAGGGTATGCAATGGTGTGGCGTACCGTCAGCTCGAATTCCAAGGAACTTGCATGAGGAGCTGTAGCTCTATGCATGGCTCTTTGTAACGGGGCCTCATGTGCCGATTGGAGGCGATCTTGAAGAGAGGTGATAATGTCT
This sequence comes from Colletotrichum somersetense, assembly GCA_030867255.1. Classification (NCBI taxonomy): domain Eukaryota; kingdom Fungi; phylum Ascomycota; class Sordariomycetes; order Glomerellales; family Glomerellaceae; genus Colletotrichum; species Colletotrichum somersetense. Next base: position 19,234 of record MU843491.1, on the reverse strand, counting down.
AGAACATCCTTTCCCGCCCTTAAATCATCCAGCACCGGCCCGGCTTGATGTTTAGGAAGAGAACAAAGTGCACTCAGTAGTGCGGCTGTGTTCTGACTGGCCTCAAAGCCCTTTTCGTCAACCAGCTTCATTCCTTGAGGAATGGAGTTGAGGATCGTTTTCGAAACACTGGCGTACTCGCAATCAAGGCCAAAGCTCTGACAGGTGCAGCATGGCTCTAAACCATTGCACTGAAAGTGTTAGTTTGGAACAGAAAAGGCGGCTAACTACACAATGAGGAGGATACTATGCTTGTCCGCTCAGCCAGACTTCCGCCTTCAGCCTATGACCATGATGTAATTGGCGCCTGTACCATGCCGAATCGTCTTGGCCCATTATTCTGAGAAAACAGGCTTGTTCCAACAAATTGAATATTTGAAGACAAAAAATAGAATAAAAACTTGTAATCTCGCGTGCTCAAGACTTGACTAATGTGCACTAAAGAGGGAAAGAAGGGGAAACGTACTCGTATCTTCTTCTCCCGGCATCTATTACACGCCTTGGAGACTACATGGCGTCTCTTTTGGGAGCTCTCTTCGGAAGCGGCAGAGTCGGCTGTTGAGGGAGAGTAGGTGTGATTCTTTTTGTTGCGACAACTTGTCGATTTTGCGGGAGGACCTGGAAGTAGGGGTCGGTATTTGTTCTTCGGCTGCATCGGCCCTCGGGAGGTTGAGCAATGCAACGACTCGGTCAAGAGCTCGGCCAAAAGAAGATCCTGCAGAGTAGCTGGAGACATGGATAACAAGTCGGAACTGGTGATGGGAGTAGCTTTCAGGCATCCTTCTCTCTTCGTTCAGAGGCGGCTTTGACTCGTGCTACGGAACACATATGCTCCCATGCTTGTGCGGTAAGTAGTGTGATGATACTGAAGCTGATGACACAGATTTGTATTATATGCAAGCCGAAGTACAAAAGAGGCCTCTAGTCTCCGTCTCTGTCTTTCCAGCCAGTGGCAAAAAGCGGCGGATTCGTGTTTTTCTCCCAGGTAACAAGGGTCGTCTTTCCTTAGTTACGCGCAGCCAAGTACTTATCGCTTTGGCCGAGATGCTGAGGATAGTCTGACCCTTGTGCCAAACTGCGCCACAACGTAGGTAGGTAGACTTGTCAAACGATGGAATGTGTGGGTAGAGCGAAGAATTTATTGATGCTTGCACCGTTTCTAGGTTCCCTCTGTTACCATCTTCGGTCCTTGAACGCTTTTCGATTGGTTCCCAACTCACTTTGGGGTACGGAAGAAGCTCCGGAAACTCAATTGTGCCGCTTGTACCAGTGCAGGGTGTGGGCCCGGTTCGCCCCTGATGATCCACAGAATGTGCGTAGACTCATCTGAGATTACCCTTGTTAGACAATGGCTCCCACCCGTCCTCTGTCTGGACAGACACCGAGCACGACTATCGGCATTGAGAAAATGCCATGCAACTCCGATGACGGTTATACCGGTATCCACATCTGCCCCGCTGGCGCTGTCCAGAAATCGCCAATGGCGAACAATCCCATTCAAGCATACCAGGGTGGATGAAGAGCACTTTTCCCTACGGAAACCGGCGCTCTCCCTTCGACTGATCTCCGTCTCGACGTCCGATCGACCTACGTGTGCAGGTGCTTTCTCGACATGTCTTCCATCTTGACTCGCCGACCTGTATTCAACCCTACAGCTGCGGTTTTGAGACAACGGTCACAAGATAGAGCACGAATTAAAGGCACTTGCTGCTATGACATCACCCGCGATTGTGAGCGATTATGCTAATTAGCCTTGATTTCTGGTAAGTGTATGCACAATCTTTGTTATGTCGTTGGATGGAGAAACGAGTCAGCCCATATGACAGACATCAGACTGTTGACGACGACGGTACAGTTGCCGCTTCTCCAGCCACAAAAGCATCGTCACGTCCACATTTAACGTTGAGAATCTTGCTTTCGCCAGGGGACACCTTTGGAGCGGTGCGTCGCAGACATGGTAGGTAGGTGCAGCTTACGTAGTAAACCTGATTAGATCCCGGCTGGTGCCAGAGCTGTTGATTGGCTCCAAACACAGTTTCGGCCAAACCTCCGGAGAGGAAGAATCGGCTTTCAGCATGACGGTGGATACGCGATTGCCCATGTTTCCGATACGGCCTTTTTGGGCCCAATTGGTGGTCCAGGCCCTGGCATTCCTAGCTCGATCATCGCCGGATGCCAGGTCTATCATGTGGTAGATGTTCAATGACGCAGGGACTTCCATCGTAGTCCACGTTGTTCCTCAGATCTCTTAGTGGGCTGTGCTGTTCAATGATAGGTACTCTACCTACCTACCTAAACTCTATTTTCCAGCCTGTCGGCCTCAAGTCGCCACAATGCCGCCGCCGACAATAGCCGACTCTCCTACCCTTGTTGCAAAAAGTCCCGACTTGGTCTGATCTGATCTACTGGGTGGTACTCCGTATTTTGGATCCCAAATGCGGGTGTTCCCGCTCTCCCGATCAGACTGTAATATTTCGATCCATCAATGGAAGTCGGTCCTTTTAGCCAGTTTTCGCATCGTATCATGTAAGGTCATGCAGTTGTCCCCATCGACTGCCGATGCCCAGACGAACCCTGTCATGGCTAGAAAGAAGAAGCGGTAGTTGAAAAGACAACGACAAGCGTACTGAAGGGTTTCACGGTGTTACAGCAACGCTGGCTTACCATAAGGGGAGACAGTACCGCAACACGACACATGTCAACAATCAATTAATGAATATACACTAGCAACTCGGTTGTCATTTGTCCTTTTACCTCATCCCCCTTAACGCCAGCAGCCGTCATCAACAGCTAGACCTACTTTCCGTAGAAATCAGGAGGCCTCTTCTTTGAGCCAACTGCTTTCAGATTGCCAACAAATGTCATTCAGGCAAGGCCGACCATCGACTTTGGCAGCGCGCCCGAGTTTACATGAGAAATTGTAATAATACATACTACATTTTGACGCGGAACAGGTATCGGAGGCGGACCTGAGCAAGGTCGTAGACAATGTACTCGTTGTACTGGAGATATGCGCTAGGGACGTTGGTATCACCTGGCTTCATACTCACGTCGGGCTATTCGAGGATGATTAGTGGCAGTTTTTACATCGAGACGCACGTCGGGTATTCTCACCATTTTGACACCCTTGAGTGATGGGTTGACACAGCCGGCATCCTTCCACTGGCTCGGGCCAACTGTGCCCTGGCCCCAAGTCGACCACATGCCGTTCGCACGAGCGGTTTCGCCCGCGTTGTAACTCGCGTGGGTGAGTGTCTGCATCGGGTCGCCAAGCTCGGCCTCGCAAAGCAGCAGCAAAGCCTGACCGCCAGAGCTATTGGAGGCGCAGTAGTTTGCCGACTTGGAAGACATGTCTGCGAGATAGATACCCTTGCCGAACATGTATCCAGTCGCCGGAGCCTCGGGGGGCGCGATTCGCAGACCCTGGCTGAGAATACCACCATAGTTTGTTACACGAGATCCGTGCCAGAGCAAGCGCCGGTCCGACTTGATGGATGAGAACTGGCTCTTTTCAAATCGCTCCAGCTCACCCTGTCGTTCGATGCGGAAAATGTCCTCAATCTTATAGTTGACATGGTGGGTTGCGCCCTTGGAACCCTGGAGGTATTCTGACAGGAAGGCAAACTCTGAACTCTTGTGGTCAACAGGAGACATTTCATTCATCCCAAGGCTCTGGTATTGTCTGTCGGTAGGGTGAACGTTGTGAACCTTGCGGTCGACCTTCATAAGATCGGACGCAATCTTCATGTCTGAAAGACTGTCGAGCAGATCCACCTCCTTCTTGAGCATTCCGCCATCTTGAATAACGGGGGGGCGATTGCGACCGAAGGCATGAGGGATCAGAGAGTAATACAGGTTCGACAGATGCTCAGTTGCTTGCGGCACGTTCATGCTGTACTTGGAGTCGGCAAGTGTGGGGTCGCTGAAGAGCGCACCCAAGTCCTTGAGTGCCTGAAAGCCGCGGAGAATCGTGGCCTTGCTGAGCTTGCCGAGAGGCAACTTATTAGCATCGTAATTCATGGACGTCATGGCGTCGCGGAAGTATTTCTGGTTGAAGATCAGACTCATCAATTCCTCCACAGGCTTCGCCAACGTGCACTGAACCGGCTCGGGCTCCTCGTCGGACTCCTCATCCTTGATTTTGTCGGCACGTTCAGCATCCTTCTCGTCATCATCGTCGGCGTCGTCCGAGTCTGGCTCGTAGCTACGCTCAATAAAAGCGTACTTTTTGGGCTTGGGGTCGTCTCCACGGTTGGCCCAGGCCAGGCCGCTCTTGTCCTTAAACTTCTTCTCGAAGTTGCTCAGAGCGTCATCGAGGGAACCGTTGCCAAGGACTGCGCACTGGCCCCATTCGCCGACTCTGCCCCAACGGGTCCACGTTTTGTACGTCGTGCCGTTTTGGACGAGCTGGAAAGTATCAGAAATAAAGGCAAATAAGAGCGCTGTTCAGGATGCACACACCTGAATGCGGTAGAACTTGTTATTATTGTTCGTGGCATTGGTTTGGTTGAGCGACGCGTCGTAAATGACACCGTCAGGGGTAATGTAGACGGCACCCTGGACCCTGCATCCCTCATCGAGGGGAATGTCGAGTGCCTTGGAGGCGACCTGTTTACTGTCGGCCGCCTTAACCTTGGCGTCTGATGTAGTAGCAGCGGCTTGCTTGTTCACGTCGGTCTTGTTGTCAGCGTCGTCGGCGGTCTTCTTCTTGCCTTTGGGACCGGTGGCAGCCTTTTGCTTCTTGACGTCAGGCTTGGCATCGCTCTCAGTGTCAGACTGGACCTGGGCGTTGGTGCGCTTCTTGCTCGCGCCATTGGGCTTGGGCGCTGCTGTAGCGGCCTGCGACTGAGATTGTGAAGCGTTCTGGTGGGAGCCATTGGCCTGCGATGAGGCGCCGTTCTTCTGGTTCTTGTTAGACCCAGTGGCGGCTGGAGCAGGGGCGGCGGCCTTGTTGGCGGCTTGTTGGCCAAACTCGTAGCCAGTCGGGGGGAGTAGAGAAGCCTGAGTGTCACAATCCTCGGCCCACTGCAGGCTAACGATGGGAATGTCGTTCTTCTGGGCAGAAACTACCTTTGTGGTGTGGGCGTTGAAGTCCTCGGGGGTGGTGATGAGATGAGTCGTCTTCTTTGTGATGGACTTTGCGATAGCGGCGCCGAGGGAGGAGAGCCAGGACTCGAGTTCGGCGCGCTTCTTGTCGAAGGTGCCGCTGATGGCGATGACGGCGCCGCTCAATGGTTGAGCAGCTGGAGCGGGAGCGGCCGCAGCACTGGCGGTGGCAGCTGCCCGGCCCGATCTTCTGGGTGGCATCGTGGGTGTGATGGGTAGTGGAGAGCTTGTGGGCTCTGGGGCCTTGGCAAGGGAGGAGAGAGTTCGTGGAGTGAGACTGGATCTCAATTGAGGGCGGCGGTAGTGAAGAAGGCCAGGGATTCAGAGAGTAGGGCGAGAAACGAGTTGAATATCGAAGCTTCGGGCCTTTAGAGATTGGGGAGACGGCGAATATTTAATGCTGCTTTTTCTTTGGCGCTCGGCGAGGAAGCTATCAGCCCATCCATCCATGGATGGCAAGAAGGCACCGGCCGAGAAAGGCAAGGCAAGGGTGCGTGCGACACGCTTTCGGCAGGACCAACAAGGGGCTGCAGGCACCGACCCCGCTGGTGCCTGGCGCACGAGCCACTGCATCGCTCGAGGTCCGTCGCGTGTTCACGTGCAAGGACGGTACGGTGCGGTGCGGTGCGGTAATCTGTAATTACCTTGAGCTTCTCGCGCACCTCCTAGGTAACAGACAGTGGTTTAGTGGACCAGCTGCCTGGATGGTGGAGTCCGGAACCCCAACGAGAGAACCCCTGGGAACATCGTCAATAACTACGGATACGTACCAACCGAGGTATTTATTCTTCACTTCTGACTGTCGGATGGCGAAGCAATGGCCCAAAGTTTGTGGGCAACCAAACAGAGTTTCCTTATGTCTATAGGAACCGTAGCTAATGATCAACGACTGTGAATCGAATTGGAACTTCTGTCGCCCTGAGGTACTTGGTAAAGTGTTGAAGGCGTTGTCTGGAGGAACGCCCTAGGCTTTACGAAGCAGATAAGATCTTCGTCTCTGTCTTCAGAGCACTCGGCAATGCTGGCGCACGGCTCGAGGCCTTCGAATTGCTTCGCAAAGGCCGGAGCGTCCCTTCAGAGACTGCTCGATGGATCTGCACTGCACTGCACTGCACTGCAGGTGAAGCGCAGTGCACCCAATTCCATGGTGTTGAAAGGGGGAGAGATGCAAAGAAGAACCTCGATAGGCGCCTTGTTCAAAGGCGAGGTGGACCATGGGATCGCTAGTGCAACCGTAATGGGTGATGGATGCAGCAACCGCTGGCTGGGTTGGTGATGTTGATGAAGAAGTTGGTGATGTTGATAAGATAGGTACTGTACCTACCTACGTTAAATGCTGAAAGATCAGAGGGGTGCCCGCCCACTTACAGCTGCTGCCTGCAGGGCTTTCTCTAACGGCAGGAGCACTGACCAGTCCAGTGTAGGTAGGTACCTACCTGACAGGTGGTGGTGGTGGTGGTGGGGAGAACGTCATTGCATGGCCCGAGCTCTCTCCTTAGCCATCATGAGGGGGGATGCGCACAGATATCAATCTACCTACTGCACTGCATCTATTATTATCAACCTTTTCCAATACAGATCAATAGACAGACGGACGAAAAGACAGACGAAAAGACAGACAGATTAAAATACAGAGAAGAGAGACGCAGACGAAGAGAGGGATAGAAGGAACAAAATCCCAAGACAACTTCATTGTTTTGTTCAAAAGACGTGGAGTGACGGTGGATTTTGATACCCATACTCTCCCATCACATCACCAACATCACCAACCCAGCCTAGCCCCCGCTTCTGCCTAGAGCTTAAGCACGAGCCACCACTGAAAACCGACATCATTCAAACGTCCGTTAGGTTTTCATCGCCCTCCCTCCAACCAGACTTTCAAATCCTACAAAAAGCACCAAACACCCACACCAGACGCGCCGCCGAGTCCGGCCGACCAACCTACAGAGGAAGAGTTACCATCACAGTCGCAGTCGCAGTCGCGGTCCAATCCACAACGATCGCCACAGCCATGTCACAACCCACGCCGCCGTCGGCTTCCGAGCCGTCAGCACCCATCGCCAACCCACAGTCCACCTCGCCTTTCAACAGGGTCCCTCTCGAGGTTCTTCTCCGCATCTCCAACTTTCTCAACACCACGGAACTGGGTGCCCTGCGCCTCACCTGTCGGTCCATCGAGCAGTCCCTGTTCAACACCTTCATGAAGGAGTACTTCACAAAGCGTCAGTTCATGCTCACCGAGTTCAGCCTGCAGACTCTCATCGATATCAGCAACTCGCGCTTGTCTGACTGCCTCGACCATGTCATCATCGGTCTTAACAGCTTCACACGTCACTACTTTCCCCCGGGTAAGGAAGCTTGCGAGATTCGCTATCGCGAAGCCCAAACCCATCACTCCGCCCTACTCAGCAGCGGCCTCCATCTTGCCATGCTGACTGACGCTTTTCGGAATCTGAAGAACCTCAGGACCGTTGGTATTCGCGACTACAACTCAAAAGCACGTGGTCTTCGCGATGGCTGTGGTGCCGCGTGGGCAAGCTACGGCGCCACCACTCTAGAGAAGGAGACGGAAGTCAACCTCTTCCGCATCCCTATAGACGAGATGCAGGCCTATACGAATGACGTTTTCATATCCCTTTTCACAGCACTGGGCAATGCTGGCGCACGCCCAAAGGCCTTCGAACTGCTTCGCAAAGGCCATGGCGTCCCTTCGGACGGAGCCTTCGATCTCTTCTTTACCCACTATCTCATCCCCAAAATCGTCCCTGTTCTCCAAAACCTTGAGACGTTTCTGTGCGTTGTGAACGTGGCAAACGGCCCCTTCCGCACCACGGCGCGTGTTTCCGGCGACACGGCCTTCAGTCGGCTTCGACATGACTATTTTCTGCGCCTCTTCCTCGGGCACATGCCTAATCTGAAGCATCTAAGGCTGAATTTCAGCCACCCCGGTATCAACTCGGATGCCGTCGATCACTTTATCAACTGGCTCGGCACCCCGGTTAACAGTCTGCCGATGCCTCCAGTCTCCGACAGCCAGCTTCCGCCACCACCTCCTCCCCCCGTGGCATTCCCACACCTAGAGGAACTCAACCTGGGATTTGTTGATGTCGAGCCAAGGCGGCTGGTGCAGCTCGTTCGGAAGCTCTCGCCGACGCTCAGGAGACTAACACTTTGGAAGCTCACGCTATGGAATAAGGCTGCCGACGTCCAACAAAACCTTGACGAGCGACGTGACCACCACAAGGTCAACCTATGGGCCAAGACCCTAAAAGGCCTGTGCGACATACCCAACCTGAACCTGGACCACATCAAGATTGGCAGCCCTGCTCAACGTACTTTTATGGCCAATACCAAGGTTTGGTTCCATAACAAGGGCGATTCTCTGGACGACAAGGTGGACCAGAAAGAGTACACGGGCATCGATTGGAAACACTTTGTCGAAGAGCTAGCCGGGCAAGTCAAGGCGGAACTTCCGACAAAGAATGACGAGTACGAGGACTTGGACGAATACGAGTCCGACACGGAAATGGACGAAGATCTGGAAGGTGAGTGATGCCTCGACACTCCTAGCCTCCAATCCAATTCTCCGCCCTATGCTCCGTCATATCCTTTGTCCTCTTCTCTATCCTATTCTCAAACCTTATTCCCCATCCCACTCTCCATCCTCTCCTCCACACTACCCTTAATATTGCGGGGTATCACTGCCTTTGTCCTTTCGCGTTCTAACATAGCCCGGGCCAGAAGATGGGCAAGATGATGAAGATGTAGACAGCGAGGAGTGAGGGTGCACCCTGGCGCTAACGACTACATATTACTACCTAATTCAGACGCCTTGATGAACATATACTATGACGATAATGCCCCCTATCCGGACGACATGCAAGAAGCCCTGGAGATATGGGAGGACATGGTAATGCACGAATCGGGCTTTCACCCTCTAATGTTTTCCTAGATGTTTGCGCTGAAGACAAAGACAGACAGACAGACAGACAGACAGGCAGACACACAGACAGGCAGGCAGGCAGGCACAGAGACCGCCGATTGCTATTAAGTGTATGTCTGAGTGATTGAATGGTCTGAAATGAATTGATGAACAAGACTCTTTGCCCACTACTGCCACGTGTCCTGTGTAGGTAAAAGTACAAAGTGAATATGGTTGCACTGAAATTTCCGTGGACACTGGTCAGTCCTCCTACCCTTCGTTGGTCTGCCTGCATGCCGGCCTGTCTCCTTCCAACCGGATCACACAATTGAAGGAGTCGTCGAAGGGACGCTGGCCTTTGCGAAGCAGTTCGAAGGCCTTGGTGCGTGCGCCAACATTGTTGAGTTCTGTGAAGACAAAAATGAAGACCATGTTCGTTTAGGCCTGATCTTGTCTGTGGATTCTGTCACGATAGCTTCACACTGATACAATATCCGCACTCTAGAACAGCCACGTAAGGTGCCATATCACGTGGTCTTTCACTGTTCGCTAGCATTATTCCTCTCTACATGGAGTCACTCTTTTCGCATTCTTCATTCTATCAACAAGATAAGCCTTTCTGATTCTAATCCCCATATACCTAGCTATATACTCTCACTCGTGACAATCTCTATCTCCTTTTTGGGAGTGGTGGCACTGTAGTTTGCCTAGGTGGCACCAAAGCCATTGCGAAGACCACGTCACAGCATTGGTCAAAGTTTCAACGAACTTGAAACGAGCCATTTTACAGTAGGTACCTACTCAAGCAGCGGCATTGCTCGAACCCATGGGCTGCAACAAGAATCGTCGATTCGTCCTATAGTCAAAGAGCACTGCATAAAGGCTTCCGGACCGATTTATTTATTACACAAACGGGCCACGAGCATAACGAAGATGGGGATTGGAACAAGAAATGATGAAGAGAAAGAAGGGGAATAAGATTGGGCGCCAGTGGATGCTCGACTTGATCTGACACACATCGACCGAGACTTGGCAATATCTTGCAGGCCGAATGGTGTAAGCAGTCATATGGCACAGGAGGAACCGCCCTCAGAAGACCCTTGTGGGTACTTTCACCATCAGTTTGTTCACTAATCAGCTGCCCCTGCAATTCGCCCCTTTTCTAAGACCAGGTCTTTAATCAGACCTGCATATCTGTTTGGTGGCCCACTGACATCGCGTTGGGGGGGAGGGATGCAGTCTGGTCGGGCTGCTCATATAAATGTGTCAATATTTGCAGGGGTTTTTTATTGTCAGCCCGTTGCCTCGGGATCAACCGGCCAAAGTCGCATTCGGCGCCGGAGCCACCCAGGCTCACTGGTTCCCGTCGTCGTGCCGAATAAGTTAAGTTTAACGGTTTGATCTAGAAGCCTTACTAGCGGCACGACTATTGATTAGAGAAAGCCAATCTTAACCAACTGCTCTGCCCACCGAACTTGACGACCGACTTTGAAGCTTGACTCAGCAGCAGTTGCATCGTGTTACTAATCGCCACTCAACATTGCGGCCGTTGGAATATTATCGCACCCATGATCCCGTCATCCTGTCAGGAACCCACGCAGTCTTTGTCAAATCATTGAGGGGGGTTTGCAGCGGTCGAGGTCCCCCGGTCTCTTTCAGGAAGCATGCGCAGCGTTAGTGCGGCGCTCGAAAGCGGCCAAGATCAATTGTCATCTCTCCTTCAAACCATCCGGCTCGTTATTCCTCTACGCTACGTCGATTACCAATCTATGGGAGCCAGTATCCGTAGTGAGTGGTCGGTTGGAAAATGCAAGAGACCCCCAACAACGGGCTGCGCACCACAGGGTCGCACTCGGAATGGGCCCGTTTCTACTCGGGATGCCAGCGAATACGCACACCATGCAAACATTCTGTGCAAGGGTGCCCGCATTACTCGAAATACTGCGTAGAGTAGGCAGGTATGGCTCTTGTTACCAACTGTTCCTCGCACCATGCACAACCAAGGCGTTGGCAGAGTCGAAACCCTCGTCCAGCCGATAATACGAGCGATTTCTCTGGCCTTGTTCTGAGTCCGAGGGACCCGTAGGCTTAAGCCGATCAAGAAGGCGAGCCTCGTCGAAAGCACCAGGGCCGCGTGTGTGTGCACAATGTGAATCTCCTGTCAAATCTTCTCAGGATGCGCCAAGTCTCGGGAGCGGGGAGCCTCACTTCGCTGTTGCCAACGACTGGATCCGGACTCTATTTTTCCACTCTCCGTCCACCCTTGTTCGCCCGCGCTCGACATGGGCCGGAGATTAGCCACTAAGCCGGGGTGTCAGGGTGACCATGCCAGTGTACTTGGCTCACAAACAAGCTCTCACTAGGTCGACAGCGCATGTCTGATAGCCGCTCCGTAACCATACATGCCCTTGCATTATCACCGTCTAGGCAGGCAATACTACACTACTCCTCCTCTACCTACCTAGTCATGCAATTACTATGTATGTGGACATAGAGGACAACCTCAATGGAGACTCGAGTTTTGGTGCCTGCAGAATCTCCCTCGCACTCGCATGCCCTTTTGGTTCTTTGCGTCTGATGATTCCGATGGGCGATCAATAAGCGTAACCACCCCACTTCCTTCGTTCCTATTGACCCCGAGTTGTCCAAAGTAATCCCAGATCCCCGTCAATGGACCCTCTCACCGGCGTCGAAAAATCCACAACCCGTCCAAGATGATGGTGCCGAACCGGCTTGGTTCCGGCTCGGATGCCAATAAAAGGAACTCGCTTCCCAAGCCTTAGCCAGTCTTGGGGAGATTGGCGATTCAGATCCGGTCTCAAGCTTGCTTCAACCTCCTACCACAGCAGCTGTCATCTCCTCTCCTGGTGTTCCGGCGCAGCCATTCGTCTCCCAACCGCCAAGCCCGCCATGAAGTCCGTCCTCTTTTTCGCCACCGCCGCCGCGGCCGCTGGCCCGTACCTGGCCTGGACCGCCGAGTCCTTCACCAAGCACGGGATCGACGACAAGAAGCCCTTCCACTACACCAAGGCCGTCCTCTACGACGGCTTCGAGGCCGCCATCGAGCTCACCAAAGACGAGGCCCTCGTTGACTGGTACCGCGGCCGCATCGACGAACGCGTCGTCACCGCCAACGGTAGCATCCCCAAATGGGCCCCCACCAAGTACTCCCTGGACGAGTACCGCATCGGCAACAACATCCTCTGGTGGTACGAGCGTACCGGCGAGGAGAAGTACAAGACGGCCGCCAAGACCATCCGCGATCAGCTGGACCGTCACCCTCGCACGTCGGAGGGCGGCTTCTTCCACCGTAGCCCCGACTACGACAACCAGATGTGGCTCGACGGCATCTTCATGGCAGACACCTTCTACGCCAAGTGGACCTCTCTCTTCGACGCCAAGAACACCACCGCCTGGGACGACATTGTCAACCAGTTCGACGTCATCGACGCCCACACCCGCAACCGCACCACCCATCTGCTCTACCACGACTTCGACGAGTCCAAGCAGGCCGTCTGGGCCAACCCGGTCACCGGCGCCTCCCCCCTCACCTGGTCCCGCGCCGTCGGCTGGTACTCCGTCGCCCTGCTCGAGGTCATCCAGCTGCTGCCCCGCGGCCACCCCGGCGTCGCCAAGCTGTCCAAGTACTTCACCACCCTCGCCGAGGGCCTGAAGAACGCCCAGGACAAGTCCGGCGGCTGGTGGCTCATCATGGACTCCCCCTACGTCGGCCGCCCCGGCAACTACATCGAGTCCTCCGCCTCCGCCCTCTTTGTCTTCTCCTGGCTCAAGGGCATCAAGCTCGGCCTGCTGCCCGAGCGCAAGTACTTCCCCGCCGCCGCCAAGGGCTACGAGGAGTTGACCACCTTCGTCATCGAGAACGCCAACGGTACCGTCAACTGGAACGGCACCGTCGAGGTCGGCTCGCTCAAAAGCGATGCCAGCTTCGAGTACTACACCTCCGTCCCCATCGCCATGAATGACCTCAAGGGCGTCGGCCCCTGGATGTTCGCCTCGTACGAGTGGGAGACCTTCAACCAGACCAAGCCTGCCGGTCGCCCCCGTAGCCCCCGCAGCTACAACCGCCGCTACCACTTCTAGATTGGGAGTCCGGAGAAATGACATGACGGTGAAGACGCACAGCCAATGAGACCAAAAGGGCATGGTCCCAAGCATGTACATGACTTATACTTAATTTCGTAATCCCTCACGACGGGACGCTGTACATATTTACTCCTTCATCTGAACATAGATTCGTTTTCACTTACCAATGTTTATACATCCAATGTGACGCAATTGTGTCTTGCTTGTACACCAGGAGACAGAAGGAAGAGGAGCTGCTCGCCATGTCGAACGGGACAAGTTTCTCATCGCGGCACCGATTCTGTATCCTTTATTGGCCGTAAGTGCTTTCCAACTTACCTTTTCAGCACTTGGCCGAAAGTTTTACATTGACCAAAACCATCAAGATGAGAAAGGGGATGAATCGCTTCCGATTTGGAATCTGAAGAAAACTCAATGTTGGTTGAGACGGTTATGCGATTGATCGTACAACTACTGCCGAAAATGGCGCCGGCACGAGGGCCGTTGCCCCCGTTGAGCTCTTCCTTTTGGACCGGCGCCTGAGAGGGGTAGTTACTCGCCGGCGCTGCAAGACGAAGCCCTATCTGGAGGGGACTGGTCTTGCTTAGCTTTCCTTCGTACTTGGCCGATGGTCATTCGGCATTGTTACACGCTTGCCAGAGCGGATGAATGTAGCTTCCTACGAGGCACCTCTCTTGCAAACACAACATGGTGAGTTCCTCTTCCGTTCTCCCAGTCTTGGCAAAGTCAAACAAACACTCAAGAATCCGGCATGTGTAAAACTGCTTGGCCAGCCATCTGCAGGGGAAACTTGACAAGATAGTCTCGCCGCACGAGGAAAGCTCAAAGCTCTCGTCTCGCTCGACGACAATGAGCTGCTGGGTTGGGTGAAACCCAGAGGCATTTTATGGTCTACATGTACCGAGAACCGCATTGACCGGTCTGTCCATTTGGAAAGAGTTCAAATGTCCTGTTAAAGAACCGTAGCATATCTCGAGCTGGCTTGGACGGGTTGAATGGGCTCTGAGACATCTTCAAGTCTGAATGCCATCCACTTTGTATTCACATGTGAGCTTGAACACAGCCCCGTGAAGTATATCGACTTATTTTGCCTTTTACTAAGAGATGACGGGAAGCTTGTTGGCAGGCTCGATGTAAGGTGTCTTGTTCCTGAAGATGAATTCTAAACCCATACCTTTCGGGTTCGGATCAAAGGCCACACTTCAGATGTGAGGAGGGACCCGGGTTTCAATATCAGCGTCTTTTCATACGATTCCGTGTACCTTGTATTTGCAATGGAATTAAAATTCAAACACGTGCAGAATCGTCATCAGCCTTTGCTATCCGTGTGACTCGAAGCACCATCGTGGTGATACTCGTCATACTCGGAAAACCCCAAACCGGGCTGTAAGGCCTAGCCAACGCACAAAGCTAGTCTCGCCACGCACGCGATCTGGCACAGCCTAATTTTATTATTTGCCTGCAGCCTCTGCGTGATTTTTTAACAACGAGAAGCAGAAAGGGGTCAAGGTCATAGTTTATCGGCGGATCAGAGAGCAACAACAGGTGTACTGGCATCTTCGAGACCGGCTCCCCCCCAACTTACAAATTGCATGAGTGGAACCGGTGTTCCTAGCTAGAACATGACATGTCTGGAAAACAACATCTGCAATAGAATTACGTGAGTCTTTCTGTTTCTGGGTCAGTGTTGCCCCCTCAGCTTTACAAGCACGGCAGGGAACATGTTGCTCTGAGGCCCTTGCGGTACCACGCCCTCATAGTTTACATTCCCACGAAAAAGGACTCGATCTTTCAGACCAAAGCGGGAGGAGGACCAACTCGCCAGGATGTGGGACTGAGGTGGTCCAGCTGTAGCCTCATATGCTGTCCAGGGCCGGCTTAGAAGACGTAGCGTAAATGGTCAGAGTGGCCTCATCAGAGGGAACAACAAACAGTCACACAGCATGCTGACGACGGGGGCGAGCAACTGGGCTTATGCCTGCGCACTAGCGTCGGGAGCGCTGCTTAGGCCACGATGGCATATGCAGCCCTAATCTTGATGACCCGTCAGGAGACTGTGTTGATGGGAATCCGGCATGAATGCGTCAGGAGAGGCCAGCGGTGGCTAATGGATCCAACGTGTTTGTTGTCGTCGGCGAAGCAATTGGATGGTTTAAGAGATCGCACTCTCCACAAGCGGACAAATGTGCTTGTAAACAAGAGAGGGGTCATTGTTGTTAATGTCTCCAATACAAGTCGTGTTTATCATATTCAACCATTACCCTTGGTTACTAACGATTCGAGCCCAATAGTGACATCCTTGCAGCCTCGTGGGAAATCATCACCGTGACCTCACGAAGCCGTCTGAAAACATGCAGAACAAGCTGAGTGAGCTGCAAGAATGCAGCACATGAGTCGCAGGCACCGTGGCGGCTGGGGGCTCAATCGGCGAGCGAGAGACGGGAGTGGATGCACGATGGGCAAGGGGCGGCACAGAGAACGGGGGATGGGCTAGGACGAACAAACATGATTGACTGGCGAGTTTGACGTGCATAAGGCGAGCGATCTGTTGGCGGCCAGAACTGGAATGGAAGGAATATTTCAGTAGTTTACCTTGGTTGGTATCGTCAGGGGGGGGGGCAGGCGAGCGGCTGTGGCACGGGATCAATGTTTACCGCTCTGGCGGCGTGGAGTGGCTGGATCTACACTACCTACCCAGCTGCGTGGTAGAGACCATTTTAGAGACCCGAAAGGCATAGCTGAAGGTCGGGACGGGATACAAGGGGCCAACGGGAAGGCAAGGCAGAGCGCAAATACTGGTTGATTCCTTTGCCACGGGCGCTTCCGAGCAAAGAGGATTGATTGCAGAGTTGCCGCATACCGCCATGACGGGACCTCTTGCGCGCCGAGCTGGAGCTGGGGAGCCTTCTCGAGCGTAGTCATGTGCCGGCGTTAATGGGATGACGGAACAATGTATGCACACGTAAACCCCCAAAAGTTGCTGGTCGACGGTCATGCGGTGGCGACGAGAGCGGTGGCTGTTCTGGGGCGGACGGGTACAAGATCCTTAAGGCCTCTGTACAGCGCGAGACGGGTGGAACGAAGGAGGACACGATGCCGCCAGTGGTTTGTTGGCGCACGGCAATGCCTCTCATCCATCCAGAGACATGAGTTGAGTACCTGGGGAGACACGCTGACGGTTGTGCAGTATGGGATTTGGTCTGCCGGCCGGCCATCTCTGCGGATATGGCCAGTGACATGTGTGTAAAGGCGGCTGCTGTATGGGAGGGTGGCAGGAGAGGGAGCGGCTCGGTAGTCGACGATTGGCTCCAGGGACCAGGGGTGGGAAATGGTGGTGAGGGAGGCGGTCGCCGTGATGATTGAGGGCAGCAGACGGGATGGTGTGGGTTGATGCTGGTTGTGCGGGCCCGGGGGGTGTTATTTGGGGCCCTGTGATGTGTTGGCATGGCGTGCCAGCTCTCGTGGACGACGCAGATTGGATAGTAGGTGACCAGGGTGGCAGTCCACTATATCGGTGTCCTGCCGCAGCAGCGGAGCGGCCGTGAGCGAGCGAGCGAGCTGGGCGGCCATCCAATCTTCTCCAGGTCTTGAGGTTTTCAGGTCTTCATGTCTCGACCAGGGCGCATTGGGTTGTCAAGCCTGTAAGACGAGAGAGAGAGAGAGGCCCCCAAAAGGCCATGCATGCCAACTCATCAAGTCGGCCAGAAGCAGATACAAGTCTTTTTCTTGTTAATCCCGCTCGCTTCCATCCTCCCCGCGTGGATGCGATGCTCCGGGCGGGTTGCATTCCTTGCTTTGTCTTGCCTTTCTGGTACCGGTGCTGCTTCTTGCATTTATTCATTGGATTGGACCGTCGATGAGGTGAGCGTTGATTTGTCCGACTTTGTTGAGGCAGTACCCGAGATGCTGATGAGGTGGACAACATGGCATGGCGGATTCGCCTGCAACTAGACTTGATGCTGCAGACCGCTTCTCCGAGGGCCCAAAGAAAATCGACAGGTCTGCTGCAGCGGGATCGTACTCGTACCTAGGTAGGTAGGGAATGGAACGTGGACACCATGGGACAAAGGAGCATCAGACACGGGACCCAGGCAGGCGGCGGTGTTCCCTCTGCAGGGCAAATAGGCTGATACATGCTCGGTACTGCAGGCGAATGGGTGTGCAATACGTATCCTTCAAGTGACAGCAATGTCCGACGCTGTGAGGCAGAGCGACGATGCATCGAGAGCGGCGGCGGCGGTCGGCGTTGTGCAACAAGCAAGCAGTAAGACGAAGGCCAGCTCAACCGTGATTCTCTATGTGTGTGCGCGTGTGGGTGTCTGACAGTCTGCCCCACGGTTTGCAGGAAGCTGAGGCAGGGGAAGATGACGATGCCAAAGTCAATCAGAAGAAATGTCATGCAGTTGTCGTGGTTGATCCTGGCTCGGGCGTGTTTGGTCTGCGAGGAAAAAGTCGGGATACCCATGGATGACGGGAGGGAGGTAGCTTGGAATCCGAGTTGACGGCTCGTTGGCCTCCTAGCAGCACGGCAGCACTAGCTGAGGTATGACGAGGTTATTCGCGGTATGTTGGTATTCGTTCGCGTAGCGACCGAAAAGAAACAACAACACCAACCTGGCCGCATCGTGTGGCAGCAAATATTAGACCAGAACCGCACCGGTGCGCTGTGCACCAGGACCGGGATCCGACGTTGTCGTGTCGTGTTGAATGGGAATTCGAACGTTGGCCAGTGCATTGTTTTTCGGACCCCCTCCTTCAGGGACTTCCTTCCGTTCCGTGGTGATTAGGTAGTGCGAGCATGCGTTGGCGGGCAACGCCTCGTTTCCCCCGGTTCTTTTTTCTTTTTTCTGCCTCTCGCCCTGTTCCTCCTCGACTCCCCGCAAATTCTCGTCTCAGACATCTGTTGTCTTGTGAGGTGGCAGGTGGGAAAGGCTCGCCCCTCCATTCCTTCTAGCTCCCTTCGGTCTAGGTCCGTTCTTCCCCTCCAAGCCTTTACCCCACGCTACCCGCCTCGTCGTTAGGAAAGAAGGCAGGAAGTAGGTATTCATTCGTACTTGAGGAGAAAGTAGTTCACTACAACCATGTATCCTTCAACACTTAACCGTCCCCCTTTTGAAGCTATATTGTCGTTTAGTATTCCATCTATCAAATAAAATTACCTTGGTGCTACATGGACTGAAGAAACTTGAGTGTCCGATTTTCCTCTCTGCTCTCTATGGTATTTGCTTTCTTCGGATTGGAGATATCCTGATGACAAAAAGAAGGTAGGTACGTGGAGGTACGTACCTACAGACACCTGGGTGGCAGGTACGGTACGTAGGTATTCGCCAGCGGTTCGCAGCAACAGGGAAGAAAGGAGACATCTGCCCCCCAGCCGCTCCTGCCTGCCACGCATTCACCCCGCTGCTGTTGCTAGCAGCCCAGTCCTTTCCCTTCCTTAACCGCTGGCCTGCTCTTGCCCGGTCGGTCCTGGTCCCGGGCCCTTCGGGCCACCCATCCCTGCTGGGTTGGTCCAGCAAGACGGATAGTGGAGCCTCTCCTTTGGGTCGGTCCTCCTCTGCTGTTGCCCGTCACCAGGTTGCTCCAGGTACCCAACGCTAGGTACGTACTCATCCACGCTACACTGCCCACCTACCTAGGTAAGTACGAATAACTACCTACCTTGCCTCCTGCCAACTGCTAGCCTCCGTCCGTTGTCGTGTCGTGCCTGGCTGGCCTCGCCGTCCTTGCCTTGCCTTGCCATTGCCTTGTTGCTTGCTTGCTTTGCTGTGCCTTCCCTCTTCGCCTTGCGACCCTTGCTTATTCCGTCCCTTCCTCCCGCATTACCTTAAACTCCAACCGCAACCGTGCCTCGACTTGCTGGTCCGGTTCCTGATCGTTTCCCTCCTTTCCAAACTTTCTTCTCGACCTCGACTGCCTGACCTCACCTACCTTATCCAACCTAAACATCGCCGACCGACCGAAGACTCGCGCCTGACTTCATGAGGAACTGGCATTGCGCCGACCTCTCCTTTCCAACCCACCCGACCCCCCCCCCCCCCCCCCCCCCCCCACTCTCCTGCC
>MU843490.1:0-204627 GCA_030867255.1 Colletotrichum somersetense | reverse complement strand
GGGGGGGGGGGGGGGGGGACCAAACGGGATGAGCGGGTCTACGGCGCGTCTAATTCGGGAGAGAGGGGGGTGTCTTACGCAGTCAAGGTGACGATGCTAGACCATATTATACACCACACGCGTAGTAAGTACGCCAAAGAAGAAAGCCCGGGTGGATTTGGGAGAGGATGAGAGAGGCACCGGCGGCGGGGGGGGGATGCAAGGATGAGCCCTCCGCTTCCGTCCCTCCTCTTCGCCCCGTACATTGCCACTGTCCCTTGGCGACGGATAGAGAAGGGAGGGGGGGGGGCGGGGACGGCGTGTTGGCGCCAGCCGGTCAGGACGACTGTGCGGCCGGTCTTATCCGGGTCGTCACACCGTAGGCCGTGTGGCACCCCCGGGGGAGGCTGGTGGGGTCCGCGTGGCTGGTAAAAAAGCAGACGGGGCGACGAGCTGATCAAAGTACGATCCCTCGACTTCCTGCCTTGGAGGGTCCTTGAGAGCCCCTCACGTGAAGAAGGGAAGAGGAGGAGGAGGAGGAAGGGGGGGGGGATCGAGAGTTCTTTACGGGCGGCTGTGGACGAGGGCTTTTTTTTCATTGATGTCCAGTCGCGGTTCCCCAAAGGGATCCAATCATTATTCTCCTTCACATTTCGAGAACGCCCCCCTCCCCCGTGTGTGTATGTGTGTGTTGACATCTTGAACAGAGGCTTTTTTTTTAATGGGTTGACTGATGTGATGGGTCTTTTCTGGACGATGCGAGGAACAGACGGCAGGACGGTCACAAATCCAGGGCGCTAGAGATATAGCATCCTGGGGAGTCGTCTCCGAAAGCTCTGGCAGCAGCATTGGCTCATAGAGGTATTTTTACGATATCCATGGTATCATTGTTTCTCTATCTATATAGAAGCCAAATTTTGTTATTGTGTTGGGTATCGGGCATGATACTTGTACCGTGTTTTTTTAACTGTATCGCTATCATGGTGTACCTGGCGACCCCACGAGGAACCGACTGCCATGGAAACCGTACCTCACTGTATGTGTGTGTGACCGACTCCTCTGTTTCTCCTCCGATGTAAATTACTTCTCGCGAGGCCCGACGATCTTGCGTCATGGTGGAACCAAACCCCCCTTCCCTCAACCAAGGCTGATGAAGACCAACATCGGAACCCCGAAAGAGCCCCCAAGCAGAAAAGAGGGAGAGAGGGTTTCTTGTGCCCTGGCTGCGCGTCCCCGGTAGTTGTGGGGATCTCGCGCCCCTGCCTCCGTCCCTGATTTTGTCTACTCTATTACACTAGTGTAGGTACAGCTACACGATGTTTTGCTGATGGTAAGCGATAAAGTACGCAGGACGGTGTGGAGTGGGAAGCGCCGATCACTGATTGATGAACTCGAATGCCTGGGCTGGGCCGGGGGCCGAAGAGAGTCGGTGTCGGCACAGGAGTCCGTCCATCCGGGACTGTACGAATAGTGTAGATAGACGTCACCTTTCGGTTCCTCCAAAGGCTGCTATTATGGTTACAAGTCACCAAACCAAGAGGATAAAGCAATTGTTGAAAGTTCTTGAACAGTCTGGTTGGGTATATAATCTGTACTGAGATACATCTTGTAGAGAAACTCTACCAAAGGCACACCGCAAATGGGATAACGAAGGCCAAAATGCAATCGGGGGCAGGCTGGAGACGGAGCGTCGTAGCGCTGCATGCGCCTATCCTATTCCCCTAAAGCCTGAACCCCCCCCCCCCACCTCCTCCCCCGCCAATTATACGATCGATGGAGAGGGGAAAGCCATCCCGGAGTGTCCCGCTGCTTACGGTACTGGTAGAAAGGGAGGGGGGAAAAGCAAGGAGAAAAGTGGACTTGGCGTGACGCCAGACCCTGATGGCGTCATGGCGAAACGAGTCCTGGAATTATCCCCTCGCTGCCAGCCTGGGCCTAGATGAGATTCTGTGACCCAGGTTGTGTGTGATGTGTGAGATGCGTTGTGTTCCGTTTTGCGCCGTAAACTCCGCCGTTGTTGTTAAATCCGGAACCCTAAACCGATAAGGACCCGACTGCATGTACACTGGCTCGCGATCCCGCGTCCCCCAACGCCGATGCGACGCGTGAACGGTTATCTGCGGTCGGGGGGGTTTTTGGATCAGGACGCGTGCAAATTGAGCCTCGGAAATTCAATGGAAACCATGTCCCTGACGCCGTCCGGTGCGTGAATTCGTGAGAATTAGTGTAGGTGGTTTTCGCACTCCCGGCACCCCTGACCGGAGCTCAGCAGGGCTTGCTTGGTCTAGGAGGCGCTGAGAGCTTTCCCCCGAGCCCGGGTTCTTCCTCTATTTTGGTCCGGATCGCCAGGAGGAGCTCGAAGGGGGTCGCGCCACGGGGGCCGCGATGTCGCTGCGGTCGCTATCCATGGAGCGCTTCTCGGGGGACGGGCTGCGAGGGAAGTAGGACGTCATGTTGGGGGCCTGGACGCCGGGCGAGGGCAGGTCGGATGGCGAGCGGCGGGTCTCGCGCCAGGAGGCGTAGATGGACTTGCACAGGTGTGCGGACATGGTGTAGGTGGGCGACATTGTTGGACGTGTGTTAGGTCTGAATCGCGAGTACCTGGGTTGTCGGTTGTATGAGAAGGGAGCTTCTCTCTGGTGGTGCTGGCACGGAGGGTGGTCGTGTCTCTTGTATAAGTGCTAAGCAAGGCCGAGCTGAGGTGGAGCGAGTTGCAGTGCAGTGCAGTGCAGCTGGTTGTGGGGTTCTCGACACACGTCTTTGGGTGGCAGCGACAGGACGAACGAGTTGATGGTTTCGGTTTGTTATTGTAATTCTTGAGAGGGACAGCGGGAAACAAGATATTTGAGAAGTGGAAGATCAGGAGGGGGTGGGCAGGCGGGCTGCATTATATCTGAGCTCTGGGAAAAGTCCTAGCAAGAGAGAGAGAGAGAGAGAGACAGAGAGACAAGCTGACGCCAGGCCAGGCACCAGGGGTTCCTTTCTCTCACTCTCTCTCTTTGTGTGTTTCGACTTCCAGGTCGATCGGCACGAATCCCACATGTACATTCACAAAAGTATCCGGCGGTCACTCACACCTGTCTGTCAACTTGGACCGAAAACATGCGATTTGGCGTCGGAAAAGGGCAGGAAACGGACGAGGGTGGACATGGGGGGAGAGATTGTGTACGTGTGACTCGGTCGTTGACTGGCTCGGCGAGGCCCAGGTGCAGGTCTGCCCCACGCCTTCGGGTCGTTGGGCAGTGAGAAAGCCTGGCTGGCATCGGGGAGAGCCGCCACAGATGAGATTGCCCAATGAGAAGCTGGGAAACTGGGAGGATGATGGCTTATGGCCAATGACGGACGAGGTAAAGTAAGCAAGCAAGCAAGCAAGCAAGCAGTCGAGTCAATGTGGTGGTGGTGGTGGTGCTATGTGCGGGAGGGAGGATGGATAGGTGGTTGGAGGGAAAACGTGCGATTCGAGGCCTGTGGCTGTGCTGAATGGCACCACGGACCGCAGACACGCACGGTACATTGTACGATGTATGCAGGTCGTTTAAATGTCATGTCCCTCTCGGGCGGGCGGGCTGCCTTGACTGATGGTACATCAGACCTCTTGCGTGCTGGCGACGGGAATGAGCAACCAAGAGGCGTCAACAGTTACCAGCCACGCCATGAGCGGGCGATCGATCGCCAGGGCAGGTGCTATGCACGCACTGACCGACCGACCGACTGACTGACTGCACTCTGCAGCTTTCGGATGGCATGGGATGACCAGCCAGGGTCGAGGCCAAGGTAACAGCCAGACACATTGCACTCGTAACGAACGCTGGAGGATCCGAGGCCTGACAATTGACAATTAACAATTAACAATGGCAGGCAGAGAGCCAGCCAGCCAGCCAGCCACACTTCGGAGCGGAGGGGCCGCTTCGGGTCGGTGCCCTCTCCCGAGCCTTGCCCGACTTTCTTTCCCGACGGAATCCTCAAAGGGGGGGACTTTGTCCAACAGGCAGCCGTGGAGCTCTACGTTCCGAACCGAAGCTCTGCTGCCTGCCGCTGCTGCCGCTCACAAGATCTAGCTGAGTCAGCTCCACAGTACCGATTGGGGCAGCTGGTCGCACCAAGATACTGTGCTGTACTGTCCTCAAGGCCGGGTTGCGGAAATCGTAAACTTACCCAAGTAGGTAGTTAGGTACCTAGGCTCGCAAAAAGTCGCCGTCGGTGGTATATACATACATTGTACCATCCATCGGCTACAGACGGGACTGAAAGTGCAAAGCAGCCCGCTGTTTCTGCCTCGTCGAGCGAGGGCCACGCACGGCATGTTGTTTCGGCTTTCGGAACGTTCCAGAAATGCCATCCTCTTCTTGGCAGCCAAAATGAGTCTGAGGAATTCTGCCAGTCGAGTCGAGTCCAGTCCAGTCCCCCGTCGGCTGTTTGCCATCCATGTGCAGGCAGGCAGGCAGCCGAGGTAGCAAGGCAAGACGATCAATCGTGCGAGCTGTCAGTTGTGGTTCGATCGCCGCTTGGCTGAGTCAGCCTTTACCGGCGACATGGTCGGGATCAATGGCCTCCCGCCCAATTTCTTTGAATGGTAGGGAAAAGCGTGAGAGATGGTGGCTGAAAGGATAAATAGAGATTAGAAGTTGGACGACGTGGTTTCTCATCGAGGCTGACAAGAGTTGGTAAACGTATGGCCGTACGTCATTCGCCGCAACCAACCTACTCTCGCTCTCGAGAAGATGTGATGTGATTGATATTAGTCAAATTCTGATATAATGATAACAATCTGCGAAAAACTCCGATATGGTGTAGTGGCCAACATGATGCCCTCTCATCTCCCAATGAGAGGTTAGGCATAGCCCCGAGTTCGATTCTCGGTTTCGGAACATATTCTTTTGCTTTTTCTTCCTTATACTTTTTCCGCTCATCTTTCATTTGATTTTTTTTATCCTTCTGATCTTCTTCACAGTCTTCGACATTCTCTTGGGTCTGTTCCATTTTCCGTATCTGCATCCATGGAATATTCGCCGTTCATGTCCTATTACAGCCGGAAACAGGCATATCGTCACATCCGGGTCGGACGGCCCCCATCACAAATCGAGGTCGGTTCAACGTACATCTCTTCAGCCACTTTTGTCGTCCGTCCGTGTCCGAGAACAGACTGACGCGACTACTGGCGGGCCTTCCGCACCAACTACGGATACATAGTCAGAAGAACCAAAGCAATCTGCAAATGACATGGCGGTCGATGCTAGCACGCCCCGCGCACGTCAAAGTGTCCAAACCGCCCCGTCACCCGTCATCGCGCCGCCGCAGTCCGTCAGCTTACTAGTCCACCTGTCGCTGTACAATTCAGACACGGTACCTAGGCCGAGGGTGTGCCGTCGATCATCCGGCGGACGGTTCGGCAGGCCAGAGGTCGGTGGTGGCAGTGACATAAGATGCACATGGCTTAACAGATCCGTAGGAAGCACTGGACGGTTCGCCGTCGTTTCATCGTGGGCCGATATTCTAACCCCAGGGCTGACGGGCACGACGGGCACAGCAAGGAGGTAGTAGGGCACGGGAGTGAGTAATAACGCAGACCTTGGCCATGGGATATAGATGGATATAATAGCGGCCCGTGTTATCGAGAGACTGCGGTCGGTGAGTCGTAGCCGAGGAAGGGGAGGGTCGCAGGCAGAGCTTACACGGTTCACCATCCGTCGTAGGTGACCGGTCGCGGCCGAGAAAGTCTATTTCCTGCCGGCGAGGTGGTAATAGCATCAAGCTTCAAACTTCGGGCCGCGTAGCCATCGTCCATGTGCTTAAGGAGGCAGGCAGGAGGCGATATGCCGACAGTCCATCCATCTCATGATTCTCATCACAGTGACGACTCTCGCCTAGGTAGGCGGACAGCGTAACGTCTGGAGCGGCGATGGCGACCGCAGCAGGTGGAGACAGGAGGAGATTGGAGGGTTGAGAAAGAAGCAGCCCGGTCTTTGCCACTACGACGCTGGCATCGCGAACGTGGGCGCGCCGGAAGCCAAGATACAATCAGACTTCGCCCTTCCCGAACGGCGCAAGCAAGCAAGCAAGCCAGCAAGCCAAGCAAGCAATGGCTGGCTGGGCCACGAGTCCCACGTCAAAAGAGAGGAGGCATGACCTGTTCTGTTGGTTTTGGTTTTTGGTTATAGATGCGCCGCCGACATATGGTTCGACGGGCAATTTTACCTTCATCTACCGGGACCTGAATTTCTTGTCACGACCTCGAGCAGCGCGTGCGTGTGCGTGTGAGTGTGCATGTGCGACGGGTTCGCTGAGGGGCTAGGCTAGGCTAGGTCGTGAATCAAGCAGCCCCCCGGGACGCGGCGGGCGGTGGGGGGTTTGGGCGCATAAAGGTGTGGGTGGTGCTGTTCCCTCTTCTCCCTTTGGGTGCACATTCGCGACCGAAACATAACCTGGCCTCTACTAGTGTACTTTTACTATGGGAGGATGTCCGGCAGGGATGGGCTGCGGCCTCTCATGGTATCGCATGAAAGATGGAGGCTTTCTCGCCGGGTGTTGCCAAGACGGACTCGATCATGCCTTTCAAATCAAATCAATTGGAGGCGCGTCGGACGAAGAGGCTTGATCTGGAGGGAGAAGGTGACATGAACCCCCACCCCTGTTGAGAGTGAGTCGTGATTCTGTCTGCTCCTCATCTTGACTCGACTCACCAATAGACCAATAGTCGGCAGAGCCGAGGAGAGAGCGAGAGAGACAGAGAGGGTGGGTGGGTGTTTTTTTTTTATTTTGTTTTTTTTTTGCTGCCATGTCAAGAGACATTTCAGAGACATTCTCCCCTTTCTCAACCAACCAACAAGCACAGAGAGGCAGGCAGGTGTTAACAATGAGAACCAGGCCGACTTGTAAAGCCATGGCGACGCTTGGTCGCATCGGACAGACAGTACAGTAGGTAGGTACGTACCTCGTAGGTGCTTTAACCCCCTGTATAGTAATCTAACCGTACCTGGCTACCTAGTGTAGGAGGTGGAGGCAGGGAAGGCCGAGGAAGGCCACGCAGCCATGCCCGTCATCCATCCATTGGTGGATCGTCTGGCTGTTTCTTCCCAGGGCATGCCGGCACTTGGGACCTACTAGGTGTGTACAATACACCCAATCCCGGAACGAGCAGCAAGACATGCTATGGGGCAGTAAATTTGAGCTTGTTGATCTGAAACGACAACGGCCAACTTGGAAGCCGGCCGCAACCCAATCAATCAATCAATCAATCGTTGCATTCCAGCGTGGCCGAGCCTCTCTCTTCTCGATTACTATCTACCTACCTACCTACCTACCTACCTACCTAGGTAGTTTACTGCTGGGTATGTACTGTACGCTGCCCCTCCCTCCAACATCAACCAACCCGCTGTATCGTCATGTCCTGTGCAGACGGACGCTTTCGGTGGCGCCGCCTGTGGCAGTCTCGCCGCTCGGCCTCACTCCCGATTCCAAAAAGGAGAGACGTCGGAAACCGCTCGAGCCTTTCTTTGCCCGTCGATTGGTACCGTCGGTGATTCGCAAACAACTGACTGGCACTGACGGCGCGGGGGCGGCGTTAGTTTGACCAATATTCGAATTCCCTTCTTCTCGTTCTTATTCCCAAACGCCGCAAAAGAAACAACGGTGCCTGCCGTATGTATGTATGGTCAGACAAACGGGACAAGGCATCAACGATTTCTTCCATCTATAATCATTAGCATTATTATTGTTGCTGTTGTTGTTGCTGTAAACTACTAATCATTCCTTCCAAATACTTTCCTCCACCTGTTCGTTCTGTCACCTTCCTTTCGCAGGTGACCGAATCGATCGTTCGAGGCTTACCCTCGTCTCGGTATAGGACTCGATCCTAAGAAACGGGCTCATCTCTTCATCTCATCGCCGCTCAGCCACCCCCCCAAAGCACGGTGGCCGGCCTGGTTCTTGCTAGGTACTGAGACAGACCCTCTCCGTCCCTTCTTTTCGTCTCATCCAACCCATCAGAGTACCTACCTACCTACGTACCCAGAGGTGAGGGACGCGGACCGGGCTGAGTCTCTAGGTATCACACCAAGCATCGAAAAGGCTGTCATCTCATATCATGTTGCATCTCAAAGCTCATGCCGTCAACATCCCTGATACCCCACCCCCTACCCCCCTACCCTCCCATCTTCCACCATCGGGCATTATCCAGAGAATTACCCCCCTGTCCTGTCCCATCTGCCCTCTCTACTCCCTGCTCATCCTTGGTCTGCACTGAGGCTCACGTAGGTATCCCGTCGGCAACAAGAGGAAGAACGAATACGGGAGGGTTTGTAGCCAGTCCTCTGCAAGTCTCGAACCCTCCTCCACTCTATCGAAACAAGGTTCTCCTCCCCCTCCTCTTCCAAACAAACATGGCCCCTCCCCTGTTTATGATCTGCCCATGCCCTTAGTCCAACAATCCGTTGTCCATGCACCCTGCCAGGCAGCCTCTCCCGCGCCCCGGCCATTCGGCCGTCTGAGAGGCCGGACCGGGTCCCTCTATCTATTAGTACCATACCTACCATAGGTATGTATACCAGACGATTGCAGCATCCTTGCCCTGCGCCATGGGATGCCCTTTTTATCTTCCCATCCTCCTCCCGCCTCCTTCACCAAACGTGTCAGTTGCACGCCCTTTAAAACCCTATCCTGTTTTGTCTCGTTTGGCCGTCCATCTCGACGAGACGAAAACACACAAGACTATTGCCGACGTACCGATCGATACATGCTTCGAGGCCTACACTCTTTCGGCTCTCGTTGCTGCACGCCCATCCCGCATTAGGCAGCTCAAGGAATTAAACTATATCGCCCAGCCCTTCTCCATATTACGGCACTCACTCACTACCGGTCGTTTCCTCTTCCTCCTGCTTTACTTCCTTGTCTTCTTCCTCACACCCCCTCTCTTTTTTTTTTCTTTATACCTTATTTAATCTTTCCATGCCCATGTGCCGCGCGTGCGATTCTACGCTGCTGTCCTCCACAAGGCTATGGAGGTTGTAATTCCACCCAGAGATCACGGGCCGTCGTACAGATATGTTTGGGGCGACGACGGTACCGTCAAGAGGATAGAAAGGTGCGCTCGAGACGACACCCTCTTCTTCTGTTTCCTGCCTCTGGATTTCCGGCGACAAAACTGACAGTAGGCAGGCTTCCCGAGCAACCAAAGCCGCAACAGAGGGACAGCACCGTCAGCAGACAGACGGTGCAATGGCCGTTTCTCCGGCACCAGACCTCCGCATCCGACGTCGAGTCGTCGCGGCCCTTCACTGCGTTTACCGGCTTCACTGGCTTCACCGGCAGTTACCCGGACCCGCAGAGTTTGCCTCTCAGAGACCCCCCGAGACGAGCGACCTGGGCCCCCGGAAAACGCAACTCGTCGGCCACGATCCTCGAGAACATCGTCCCGGACTACATCATCAACTACATCAGAGGAGAGACGCCCGAGACCATGGCGCGCAGGAGAGAGGAGCGGCACAGACAGACGCAGACCCCCGACACGCTCCACAACCACGCCAACGCATCCAGGGGCGCCAACATAATGAGCTCACACGGATATTACGATGAGGCCACGACAAACAGCATCTCGACGGCCGAGGCCCACGACGACCTGGAGCGGATGCTGCCGGCCAACGAGAAGAGGAGGCCCGACAGCGCCCTCGGCAGAATGAGTTCGGGGTGGAGGGCCGGCGTCGCGTTGAACATCGTCATCGGCTTCCTCATCCTCGTCGTTGCTATCGTGTGCCTGGTGCTCGCCCTCGTCGTCGTCGGCATGATCAGGGGCGAGAGCCGCATCTTCGAGGGCGACTGCGCCGCCGCGAGGGACGTCAAGATCGGCGTCTTCGCCGCCATCAACGTCATCACCGTCGTGCTGCTGGCGACCGCCAACTACGTTTTTCAGGTGCTGAGCAGTCCCACGCGCGCCGAGGTCGATACGGCGCACAACGAAATGCGGTGGCTCCACATCGGCATCCCGTCCTTCAGGAATCTGCGTTTCATCTCCAAACCGCGGGTCGTCATGGCGGTTATCGTTCTGCTGGCGGCCGTCAGTACCCAAGTAATGTATGCTTTGCTCCGTCTCCAACCTATCCTTCCCCCCCCCTCTTTCTCGGCTCTTCTTCTTCTTGTTCTTCTTCTTCTTCCTCCTCTTCTTCGACACGCTTCGCCACTGACCACCTCCATCAGTTATAATGCCGTTATATTCTCGACGCAAACCGCCTTCGCCCACCAGGTTGTCTTCGTCACCCGAGGCTTCCTTGCCTCCGGCCAGTTCAGCAACGCGTCCGAGACCAACGCCGGCGGCCTCTCGCGCACCGACATCCTCGTCCTCCAGGACCAGGCTCTCCGCGGGGGCCTGACGAATCTCACAAACGCCGCCTGCGCGGCGCAGTTCGGCGGCGTGTTCCAGTCCGACTTCAGCGCCGTCCTCCTCGTCACCGACGTCGCCGCACCCGCCAACGCCCTCGTGCAGACGCAGCAGTCCGGCTCCTCCCTCGCGCAGTTCATCGACCCGTCCGACCCCTCGCGGATAAGGATCAACAGCTCCTCGGTGGACTACTGCCTCGCCCGCCCCGAGAGCCCCAGGTCGTGTACCGTAATCCTCAACGGCTCGCTCCTCGGCGTCATCGCCGTCCTCAACCTCGTCTCCGTTTCCGCCATCGGCGCCGTTTACTTCTTCGCCGGATTCGAGCCCCTCATCACCCTCGGCGACGCCGTCGCCTCCTTCCTCATGCAGCCCGACTACACCACCCGCGGCATCTGCCTCCTCGACAAGGACGACGTCAAGCAAGGGCGATGGGGGTACCGCGAGGCAAAGTACTGGATCTCGCGAGACCACTTCTGGCTCCAAACCCCCGGCCGCACCACCTGGACGATCTGGCTTCTCACCTGGGTTCTGCCCACAGGCCTCGCCGCCGCGGCGCTCGGCGTGACGCTCGCCCAGGGCCCGACGTCCTCCCTCAGCCCCATTGGCAGCGCCCGCTCCCACGAGCTGTACACCCTCCCCAGCAGTGGTCCCCGCGCGGGCGTCGCCCTCCTCGCCGCCCTCCCTCACCTCCTCCTCGTGGCGCTGTACCTCTCGACCAACAACCTGCTGACGTCCTACTTTCTCTCCCACGAGATGAGCCAGTACGCCTTGCCGGGCATCGCCCTCCCCCTCCGCGTCAGCTCCGGGCGTCCGCAGGGCGCCCAGACCGCCTCTCTCTACCTGACCCTCCCGCGCCCGTACTCCTGGCTCCTCCTGGGCCTCTTCGCCGCCGCGGGCTTCGTGCTGAGCAACGCCGTCTTCATGGTCTCGGTCGACCTCCTCCCCGGCGCCCCGGACGAGAGGCTCCCCGCCCCGATCCTCGGCGTCGGCTTCAGCGGCGTCGGGCTCCTCGCCTTCCTCGCCCTGATGGTCTTCGCGGCGGCGCTGGTCCTCGGCCTGGGTCTCCGGCGCGCGGACCCGTCGCCGACGAGCGTCGACGGCGAGAAGGCCGGCAACCCGCTCGTCCTGCGGGGCGGGAGCTGCTCCGCCGTCATCAGCGCGCGGTGCCAACGCCCCGCGAGCGACATGGGCGCGGCTTACAGGAAGGTCGCGTGGGGCGTCACCGACCAGGACGCCGAAACCACCTTCGGGCACGCCACGTTCTCCAGCCAGGCCGTGAGCGTGCTGGACCCCGCCAAGGGCTACGCGTAAGACGCCGCCCTGTGCTTTCCGTTCGTGTCTTGCAGCGTCTGCCGTCTCGAATGCAGCTGCACCTCGGGGTGTTTTCTTGCTTCTGCGGTTCACGGTTCTGTTCTACTTCTTTTTTTCTATAATTTCTGCTCAGTTGTACATATATCGGCATCCAAAAGTTTGCTTCCGAGCAGCATGGTAATGGTGTTAATGAGGGGTTTGGTGTTATTCTCTGCGGTGTTGGTTCTTCATAGTGTTTGTTCTTTATTGTGTCCCCCCCCCCTGTGATGGGGCGGTGGCATGCACAACCACTCAGAAGCCGGCTAGGCCTACTTACCTATATAGGGATGGATTTTGCGATGGGTATATGAAAGAAGGTCACGACGCGGCATGGTATGACTCAAAAGGGTCAAGGACGCCGACGGGATGTTGTGGTGCGTTTATACCCAAGTGTTTTGCTCAGCTGGCCAGGCACACAGATACATAGAGCCCTCTGGATGAGGGCCCCGAGGAATTGGAGATGCTTGACAAAGAGGCTTGCCTGCCTTGCCATCATGGCACGAATTCAATGTGTTGTGGCGCACGTTTGATTCTTTTTTTGCATATCCCAACCGTCGCGCGTGTCTCTCTCTCTCTCTCTCTGGGTCGTCGCACCATCCTGCTGAGTGTAAACTCGAATGTTGCTCGAGTTTACTTCAAGCTCCGGATTGGCGCAGAGGGAGCGTGATAAGAGATAAAAGGAGTCGATGGGGGGAGGGGCAATCGAATGCGAGAAATGGTGAATACGGGTATCTCTCTAGCTCGTCGTCACTATGCTTGGAGAGCACGACGATGTGGACTGTATGGGACGGCGGAACGAATCTTTCCATCATTTTCTACTCTCGTCTAAATATATTTGGACCATTTATCCGGATCTTGTAAAGGAAACTCTCAAAGTCCTCGATTGCCCAGAGCACCCCCGCAAAACGCCTCAAAGCCAATGATATTCGTTTACCCCTTTAGGTTGACACACACAACTCACACAAAAACGCACGCTATGCATCCCATCAGTGTACAATGAAAACGCCATTGAAGAACAAGAGAGAAAGTGAAACAAGAAAGGAGGGGGGGGGGGGGGGGGGCCCCCCCCGGGGGGGCCCCGGGGGGAAGGGGGGGGGGCGGGGGCCTCTGCTGGGGGGGGGGGGGGGGGGGGGGGGCGCCTCTCTCGGCGAGCGACCTAGGCGAAGACGGGGGCGACGTTGGCCTTCTCGATGCTGGGGGAGGCGACGCTGAAGACGTCGGGCCAGAGCAGCATCTTCTCCTCGGCGGGGGTGATGGCGACCATGCGGGGGATGGCGCTCTTGCTCGAGACGCGGCGCCACATGTTGGCGCGCGGGTTGAAGGCGGCGGGCATGCCCTTGCCGCCCGTCTTCCTGTCGTCCTCGGCGCGGATGCGGGCGATCTCCTTCTGGATGTCGGCGAAGGTGTCGAAGGGGGTGTAGGCGATGCCGTTCTCGACGCAGTACTCCTCGAGGCGCAGGCCGCGGCGGGCGAAGAGCACGTCGGCCTGGCGGGCGGCGGGGAGGTCCGAGACGCCGTCGCCGATGAAGACGATGAGGGGGATGGTGCCGTCCTCGCACGCCATCTCGGCCTGCTCGCGGGCCTCGCCCATGGAGAGGGCCTTGTCATGGCCGAGCTCGTTGTCGTGGAGCCAGACGGGCTTCCAGGCGGAGCCGTCGTCGGTGATCTCGGCGTCGTTGGCGACGATGTCGATGTGCGACGAGGCGTCCTCGCCGAGGAAGGTGTCGAGCACGCGGCGAAGGATGGGCTTCAGGCCGGCCGAGATGACGTTGAAGGGAATCTCGTTGGCGATGCAGAACCGGTGGAACTCCTGGAAGTCCGGGTCGATCTCGAGCGTCTTGTCCATGACCTCGAAGCCGTCGTCGAAGGGGACGTTGAGCGAGCCCCACATCTCCTCCGACACGTCGCGGAAGGACCGCTCGCCCGTCTTGATCTGCTCATCGAGGATCTCACGCTGCTTGGAGCCGCAGCCGTGGTTGTCAAAGAGGATGTGGCCCGTGTCCTGCATGAAGATGGTGCCGTCGAAGTCTAGAAGCAAACGGTTGTTAGTCAACTTATGAGGGGTTTGGTGGTCTGCAAGGTCGCCGGCCGTACGTACCTGAAAAGCAGATGATCTTGCGCTTCTTGTTCTCGGTGACGGAGGGCAGGCCGGACTCTGCGGCGGCCTTGACCGTGGCGGGGGAGATGGCGACAGGCATTGTGAGGGTATGGTGTGGGTAGGTTTTGATTTGCTTCAAGTGATGATGTGGTCGAAGTGGGATGGCAAAGGAATCTGGTATTTACACTGTTTATATAGACCAATGTTCGTAGAGGAGTCAAGAGTGATGGGCTATTAGAGTTGTCGCGTATCAGTTTCAACGGGATTCGGTCAGCTTTAATAGAAGTCAATGCCCACACACATCACGCACGATGCCGCCGCCGGAGGACGGGAGCGGTAGCGGCAACCCCCTCCCCAAAAAGGACAAGGGGGAAAAGCGCAGAGTCATCCATCGGGTCCTTTCACGATGACGCTCTGGAACGTCTAGTGGAGGTTTAGCTCACCCCCCCTGCCCCCGTCCTTTCCGCAACATAGTGTACATAGTGGGAGGAGACGTCAGGTCGCGCCAAACTGGACCTGCAGAGCAGAGACGACCATCGGAAAGGGGGGGGGGGACAAAAAGCACGGCTAGGCCATGGCCTCCTCGCCCGCCCACAACACAAACTCTGCACTCATCACTCATGGGGGTGGGATGAGAAAGCCGCTTCCGGGACGCTTCAATGTACAACAGCAAGCGGCCGAAGGATGCCGACTCAGACGGCGTTAAACGGGCGCACCACAGAAGCAGACTGGCAGTCGCCAACGGAGGCTACATTCAATGACGGCGTCTCGCAGAATTCGCAGGCATCTGGCTTTTCCGGGCCATGCCCAATCGGGGAGCGTAGCGCGATCAAGGAGCCAGGGCCTGCTCCATCGGGATGATTGGGTGACTCCCGGATCTGGACTTTCGGGAGGAGCTGTGCGCGTGGGTGGATGGCAGGCAAAGGCTGGTACGCTGTGTCACCACGCTCTCGCGCCATCCCGGAAAGACGGCCGGCAGTCTCGAAATTGGGCTGTGTGCAAACTAGCAGACTGGCCACTCGGAGCTCCCTAACAAGAACCAAAGACTTATGGTGTTGGTCTCGCAGAGCCTCTTGTTGCTGATCGCCAGGAGAAACTCCCACAAACACGCCGGACACGGAACGGGCCCGCGCGTGGAATGACAGATCTGGCTGTCAGCACCTCAACTCAAATGACAGTGTTCAGAAACAGTGGTGGCCAAATCCAACTGTTTCCGACTGTTCGAAACATTGCCCACCACCCCGACCGATGAATGGCTGCTGAATCCGTTGCTATGGTCGGCGCGCTCTCTGTCCACTCGAGAGGGGGGAGGGGTTCGGGATACGACATGATACATGCGTCCAAAGTTGTCGACCGAACAGAGCATTCCAGCCCCGGACGGCTACTTTTTCCATGAGCCTGACCGCATCGTGCACAGGAAAGGATGAGAGGGCACGTTGGGCTATTGGGACCTGACGACATGCCACCGAGAGCGGAGTCTTCATCCAGCCCCTCCACTGCGTGCGCCAAGGTGATTGAGCAGGCAAAGATTGAAAGAAAGTCTAAAACGAGGATGCCGGGGAGACTTGCTGCATGTAGCGTAGAAGAAAGCCGCGGCTTTTCCATGATGCGTACAGGGCCGGGAACGAATGGAACCCGGCCATTCCAACTCCTCTGGCCCACCCGTCTCGCCTTTGGCGTCGGGGGAGCCAGAGGCGCATGTGGGATTTTGGTTGGCAGACGGGGAAAAAAGATCGAGGAATCGAAGAGGAGGGGAAAAAAAAAGGAAAAAAAGAAAAAAAAAAGAAGCCGAATTCAAAGCTACGAAGTCCGATGATGTCATTCCGTTCTGTGTGGGGGCACCTCGCTGAGAAACGCCCATGTTCGCGTCCGGCATGTAGTGTTACTTTGCTTTAGGTTAGGTAGTTTCGGCGCATGCACTTAACCTCCAAGACGCGCTAGTCAAGTAACTCTGTGTCGTAACGCGACAGCCAACGCGCTGCAGAGGGCCATGTTTGGCTACCTACATACCTGGTAGGTAGCTAGCTGCCTGTGTTGACCCGTCCGGGGAGGTTGTCTTGCTGTTCTGTTCTGTCGCTGCGCTGCGCTGCACTGCAACTGTTGCTGTACTCCAGCTCGTCTAGCCCAAGGCCCGTGGAGACGGCATATGCATTGCGAAAGGGGCTTGAGCACCCAGATCGAACTAGTCCAGACCAAGCATGCTGACGAGGCAAACAAGCCTCCGTTGTATCCATCCCATCTGCAGCCGCCCCACGGTTCCCATTCGTCTTCGTCTGGTCTCTCGCCGGCCTCGCAACATTTAGAACAAGAAACTCTGCCGGCAACTGCATAAGGAGCCATCCATCCTTCTGTTAGTCATTCGATACCCATGCCCGCTTTGGCGGTGAGCAAAGAGAGGCACACGCTGTGGAGAAGGCAAATCCAACCAGTAGCATCACACAATCCAGCCTGAGGGGCTCTTATCGTTGATGTTGAGCCACGGCGAGCCCCTCGCTGGACCGCAGCCTTGGCAGTCTTTGCCAGTATATCGTGACCGATGACGATTCTGAGCCTCCCCCGCCTGGCCCCGCCAAGGGGCATTTGCATGTGCTTGCGCGATTATTAACGCCCAGCAGTTCGTCATATCGTATCAGGGTAGCTGCATCGTGCCGTCTTGGGGGTTGAGATCCCTTTGAGCCCCGCGAATCGACGCAAGACCCCGAGTTGGCTCTCTTCGACGTCTTGTCTTGGCTCCACAATGACAGACGGCGGAACAAAATTCGATGCTGTGCAATGCGAAAGATGGTGGCAGCAGGCTGTGGCTTTCTTTCATGACTCTAGCCCAAAGCCCCTGCCGGATAATCTGCTCCGTCAGCAACAACTCGGACTGTACATTCATTTGCTTAGTCCAGCGGGTAAGCCCTAGCCAACAATGTCTGCCACGAGGTTGTACTTGCTATAGTGAGGGCAAGCCCTGACTCGGGCTGAGAGGATCAACCGTCCGGCCGGTGGCTGGTGGCTGGTACTAGTAAAGAATGGGATAGCCATCATGTCTATCGGGCCCGGCCTCCTGTCGTTCCGCAAGGTTAACTAACTATGCACGCCCCCGACCGGACAGCTAGCCAGATGAGGCCGGCGAAACAATGGACCCTTCGAGCCCTGCTGATCACTGGTGGCGTGGGCGGGGTCGCGCGCAACTGGCAAACAATCGGACTTTTAGCAAAGACGAAGGAATGGGTATCTTTCAAGCGGAAAATAGTGATTCGGGTGGGTCTCGTTGCGCTTTTCCGAGCCGTTGTGTCCATTTGAGTTCCTCTAAACCGTACGCCTAACATTATGCCTCATCAGCAGTACATCAACCCTACAGCCTACGCCGACACCTTGGCGCTGTACTTGGTCGCCGCCTTGTCGAAAAGCGCGCTCTTCTCCTCCACGTCCGCAAGGAACTGATGCTGAGGGTCCGCCGCCTTCAATTTTCTGTGCCCGCCTGGTCAGCCAGTTGTCTCGGCGTCTTTTCTCGGGGGACGCATCAGAACTTACTCTGTGAATTCCTTGGGATCCTTGCCCGAGATCACTGTCAACACCAGCAGGTTGGCAATGGCCTGGGCGTAGTTCGGGTCCTTCGCAAGGGCCTGATCCAGCGCAGCCTGTGCTTCCTCTGTTCGGCCAAGGTGCAGCTCTGCAACGGCCTGAGAAACGAGAGTAGTGACCGACGATGTAGCCGGTGCCTGCGCGAGCTCCTCAAACACGTAAAAAGCCTGCTGGTACTTGTCTCCGCCCTGTTGTCTCTTTTAGTATGTTGTCCCCGGACTCGGACCTTGGTCATCGTACCTGTCGCAAACCGACCCACGATTCGGCCAGGTTGACCAGTAAGCTATCCTGAGCCCATCTTCTGGCGGCGGTGACCTCCTTGAGGGCGAGGTCGTTGCGGTTCTGTTGGAGGTGGATCTGGACGATAAGTGCGACAGCGTCAACTACAAACCACACGTTAGTTAGCACACATTGTCTCTTGAGGCGTATATCTGCCAAACGTACGGCTTCCCTGGTGCTGCGACAACAGCGCAAGCGCCTCCTCTGACTTGCCGGCGGCCTGCAGAACTGTGCCGCCAACAATTTGGACTGTGGTGTTTCCTCCTTCGGAAGCGGCGAGCTTCTCGATCGTCTTCACGGCAGAATCCGTCTTGCCGAGGGCGCTCTCAGCGAGGGCACCAATGGCTACCAGTTCCGGCTCCTTCTCTCCCTGTACATCGGCGAGGACATCCTCGGCTTGGCCAAGAGCAATACGGGCGCGAAGGACCAGGATGCGGGCGGGAAGCTCATTCTCGGGGGACAGGGCAGAGGTGTCGTAGTCAATGACCTCCTGGTACTGGCCCTGGTGGAAGTGGTTGTGAATGTTGATCAATTCGCCTTCGGCAGAGTAGGGATCCATTTTGGCTGTTTCGTGGGGGTTGGTGCTTCGTTGTTGGTTGTTGATGCCAAATGACAGCCAGCTGCGATGTGTTCCTCTCGACCACTTAACTACTGGTGTGGGGGGACTTTGAGCAACGTGGAACCCTGAGAAGGCACGGAGGATGCCAGCCAGGATGTGGGTCTGGGATGGTCTGTGCGTCTTCTATGTCTAGCCATACCAACGACACCATCCAGACAACACCTCGTGATCACAGCCTCCGTCAACATGGGCTCGCATCAGGTTGAGCTTAGAACATACTGTTCCGTTCTAAAGTAATTTTTCGAAATATCCGGCTCCACATATAGAGAATCAGTTTCCAACCAATTGATCCTAGATGTGTTTCACCCAATCACTCTCCTTCTGAACCCTTTGCGTGGTACTCGGCATGTAGATGTGGCATGACTATAGCTTCACCGGGGTGGGTTTCTTCGTTCAGGAGTCATGCATTCAACACAAAATTGTACTTCGATCATGTTATGGAGAGAAGTCGCAAAGTATGTCTACAAAGAGCTAGTATCAACCCTCTTTAGTCTGGTTACAACACGCTTCCAAGCTGGGCGAGCAGTTTAGCATACATATTGTAGTGACATACAACAGAAACCTCTGATACAAAACACACGGAACTGTGTAAGTTCTAATGACCTTATTCCATGTCACTCTTGTGATAAAAGTCCTTGTGGCATTCCAAGGCTGGCTATGCCCTGGTAGCAGGTTTTCCTGGTTAGATACAGACCAGCCTTTTCAGATAGAGTCAACTACACTACAATGAGAGTACCAAGGAAGGCACGACTGTACTATTTGGCTCCTTCCAAGTGGATTTGTTTCCTTTCCCAGTCCTTACAATGTGTACAACGCCTGCACATCTCTCTCGCCTCATTCACCTTTGATCCCTCTCATATTCGCAGAAGCATTGCTCCTCACATCCCCTTCCCTTCTCTTATCTCTCACTACCCTTTGTCACCAGTGAATATTTTATTTCACTTGTAAACCTTCTCCATGAAAATCTGTCTTTGGTTACGGGTTCGCTTCATCCTGTTTGCTGCTGTCTGCCACCAGCTTGCTCTAGGCCTTCGTGCCCGCCTCTTTCGCGAATGTCAGGCTCAACGCCCTCTTCACTCTCATTTCAACTGAAGTATTACACGCTTTAATTCACCAAACCCGCCAGTATTCAGAACAATTCAAACAGATGGACCCGCTCCAGCTACATGAGGGAAGCCTCAACAACCCCAGAGGCACCCCGCAGCCCTGCATCCTCGATCGAAAGAGGCCTGTTGCCCGCTTCCCCGATTCATTTTCTTCGAGTATCGGTCGCAAGGCTTCCTCATTCTACTCTCAAAAGGATTCTGCTTCTGGAATTGACAAACATCACTCTCCTCCTCCTCCCATCCCCGAAAGCAAGAGCCTTCTTCATCGCAAACGAGACGTCATTCCTGGCTTACCTTCTCCTCCCCTCCCTCGAAATCGGCAAATTTCAACTGTTTCTTCGGTCAAAGCCATGGTTGCCAAGTTCGAGAGCGTTGGGGACACTCCTGAGAAGTCTGACAAGATGGTTGATCGCGAGGATCACCACCAGATTCCCTCTTCGCCCGTTGTCGATAAGCGCAAGGGTAAAACTTCCTTAATCGATGATACCAACGCCAGCGCTTCCTCTCTCCCGACTTGCCAGCCTTTCAGTATTTTCGAGGAAAAGTCTGACAAGAGCGAATTCGATCTCGAGCTCCTCAAAATGCAGGAGTTCTTCAAGGGTGAGCCTCTTGCTCGTTGCCTCGACGACTACATCCCTCAGACCTACTTCGACAAGAAGACGAAGGCCCTTCCTCTCGAGAAAGATTGCGGTAAGTCCATGGAGACGGCCGCCAAAGTTGACCTCTGGAACAAGCTGGCCTCCCTTACCGACAATCTCGAAGCGCAATATCCATCAGTCAAGGAAGAGCGCGAGGCCAAGCAAGCAGTCATTTCTGCGGCAGCTGCTTACCTCAAGGAGGCTCTCGGAGAGTCACCTAAGAAGCTATCCCAGGTTGACGCAGCACAGACGAGCACCAAGGCCTCCCGAAGAGCAGAGAAGAAGGCGCAGAAGAAAGCTGACAAGAAAGCTCAAAAGGCTGCCAAGCGGGACAACTTCGTCGCCAACACTCTTTCAGCCGCCTCATCGTCCATGGCTCAACAGGTCGCTGGAGATGAACCGTCACTTCGTGAAAAGTACCCTGAGATCTTTGCCAAGATCGACTACTGGAAATCTTTTCAAGACCCCGATGCGCCAGCTGATGCTGATGATGATTATACCTCGATTAGTGATATCGACTCTTCCCAGTCGACTTCTCAGCCTGTTGCTCAGTTAATCAAGCAACATGTTTCGCAGCCTGCTGTGGAAGAAGCTCAGTCGATCCCAAAGCAGCAGCACAACACTCTGGCAACCAATGTCAAGAATGACGAGACCTTTGCTGACGATTCCTCTGAGAGTGACAATTGGAGCACTGGCTCGTCTAACGGCGACCCGTTCTATCTGAACAAATACCTTGCACCATCCTATCAGGCTGCCGCCAAAGTCTTCCTTGAGGACTTTGAGCGAAAGAATCCCACTCAGCCAACCACCAAACCGACTGTTCAGCAAGCCGTCCCCAAAGGTACGAAGGACGAGGAGTCAGTCAAATTCGTTCAGAGAGACCCGAAGGAAGTGGGCATGTTCTAGAAAGGCGTGCGAACCGCTCTCCATGTCTCCGATGACGAGCTATCCGATGCTGAGGAAACCAAGAAGGAGAATGCTATAGAGGCCGAGAAAAAGACAGTTGAGCTCAACAAGCGCGCCCACGAGCGTGTCAACGCTGCTCAAGCCGATGGCAAAATCGTTCATCTCGACAATTTCAAGGTTCTTCGTGACGCCGTTGAGACGAACATCAAGAAAGAAGATATCGTCCCTAGCTTCGGCCAGAAGAAGCAGCCTGCTCCCGAGTTTGACGAGGAGGCGTATGCCACGCGTTCAATCGCTTCTCACACCTCAAAGCCTGCCCCGCTGCGTGTTCCTTCCCGCATGAAGCAGCCCGTTACTGGCAGCAACTCGACCGACGTCAAGAGCACCGCTCCAACTCAGGCCAAGACTCGTCTGCCTCCCGGTGCACTGCCGATCAATACCAACAAGTACCGCATGGTCACTGGCGACTTCACGTCTCTCGGTGTTGGCTTCGGCAAAAGTAGCGGCAGAATCGCCAGCGGTTCTTCTACCCACAGCAGTCGTGGCGCCGTCAACTTCAACTGGCCCAAGGCCCAGCATGATGATGCCAAGAACAAGTACGAGTTCAACGACGAAGATGACTCGGACTACGATACCGAAAAGAAGAAGTCTAACACCTTTCCTACCAAGCTCAATACCGGTATTCGAAATGCGAATTCTGCATCAGTCCATCCCCGCACTGTTAGTGCTGGGGGCCAAGCCCGTGAGACGCACAATCATGGCGACGCCTTCAATAACAAATCGACTGACGGGCACCATGACCCGGCGGCTTTTACCAACACGAAGTCCAAAGGTTCCTCTAAGAACCAGTCATTTACATCTGTCAAGCCTAAAGTTACTTCCGCAAAGGGCAGTGAAGAAGAGACACAGCGCCGCAGCTTCACCGCAGATGAGTACCAGAGTCTCATTCAGGATGACTATGATGCCTTCGCCAAGGACTCGCCCGAGAAAAAGCAGAAGCGGCTCGAAGACGCCATGGCTGGCCCGGAGACTGGTTCCACTATGAGAGCCACCGAAGCCATTTCGGACATAACCCATCAGACCGTGGTTCTTCCCGCTCACCAACAGTTGTCCACCATTCGCCTGCCCGGCGCCACGACTCTACCACCTACCCCGGCCACCTCTCATGTCCCCATGACGACCCGCGAGAAAATGGCTGAACTGGACGACTTCTTCTCCGAGGAGAACGACCACCGGTACACGACTACCCATACCAACACAGGCTCGACCTATAGCTCGGACTGCGGCGATGGAGCAGGCACTGGCGTCCAGGATCAAGTTCATGATCAGCCCTGGAACGACCCCAACTACCATGAGGAGGCTCTTTCGTATGGTTACGCCTACAAGCAGACCAACTACCATACCCTGCCAGACTCCATGAAGCCCGTTCCCCTCACCCATGAACAGCGTCATCGGGTCCTCGAGAGCTACGGCATACCTGATGACCAGTACCCCACTCCCCCAATCGGCTATCCCAACCCTCCCGGTCCGGACGAGGGATCCAAAGCGCCTCCTTGCCCCACACGTGCTGCACCCATAGCACCCACGATTCTCGGTGACGGAGGCGGTGGCGATGGAGCAGGCAGTCGCGGCAACCGATCCAGCGCCGACGGCGGAGCCGCCGTCGAGAGTCTGCGCAAGCACCGCCGTTTCCGACGAGCTGCTACGGCGCCCCCTGCACCTGCTCCTCTCAGCCCTGCTCCTGGCTACGACGCTGACTGGTTTTGAGAAACGGATGATGATTGACGAACGAGTATGAACCGAAACACCGTCTCTTCTTGTTATTCCACGATTTGCAAGCTATCGAACTTGTCTTTGCAACGAAAAATAAAACGAGAACAAAAACGCACATGTTATCGTCGAAGCCCTCGCGGACGAAAAGTGGCATGATGCAATCTGTTTTCCTTTTGCTCCCAGCTCTTGGATGTCGGTTTGCCATCTTTTCAAACCGGTGTGTGCGACGCTTCGGCTACGGTTCATGGGAAGGTTTTGCACAAAAGAAAGATTGGAGAAAGATTGAAAAAAATATGTTGGATTTTAGGACAAGCAGACCTTTGGACCCTCTTCTCTTCACTTGACTTGTTATAGTACGGAGAGGTTGAAGGGTCTTCTAGCCTGGCATACACCACGCACCCTTCTGCGACACTCCCTTTTCTTGTTCAGAGTAAGACCTGGATCTTTTCATCTTGGAGAGAACCCGAAATCGTCACAGCTATGACTGTCTTCACAGGCACAGCTTTTTTTCATGTATGAGATACCCTATTTGAGGTTGAGGAACGGACATCGGACACACAGGGAACATGCAGAATGGACAAACAGGAAACATCAAAATGCAACCACGTACGTCTTTTCAGACTAGAGACTAGCTAGCTAGATAGTCACGAAATCGATACAAGAGACTCTTTGAAATCGTAAGCTGTAGATAGATGCCCTCGCTGTGAATGGTGATGCGAGAAGGTGGACAAGACTGGCTTGATACTGATCAGTACCGGTGAGCTTCAGAGCCCGAATCTCGTGTTTCGGGATTATATTTAAGATCCCGTATTCATACGGCCTTTGACCATTTGTAGATTCTCAGCGATAGTATAATGTCATTAAGTCACATGCAAGGGCAACCGCTTCGGTGCAGGCTGCTATGAAGAAGGAGAAGGTCAGGCCGCATGCGACGCAAAGATTAAGGCCTCACATCAGTTCAGAAGAAAAAAAGAAAGAAAAGGGGCTGGATGTAAAATTGCAAGAAATAATGTATAGGAACCAGGGTATGTTGGTGGAACGGACTCTAAATCACGACGCGTCGCTATGGTAGACTTTCTTGTATGCCTTTAACACCTCCTCGCCAGTAAATCCAAGCACTAATGTCCACATGCTCTAAGATGAGAAAAAGAGCAGATTTTCATTCAAGAACCGTGGTTCTGTGAAATCTCAACAAGTGACCGCAATTCTCTTGGGGAGCTCGTGTAGATTTCACCGCTGGAAGCCGTACTAGCAGCGGTCGAGTGTGTCCGGTATATCTCGCGTTGAGAAGGCTGCGAGTTTGCTGCATTCGTTCTTTCCGTACTCTGTGTGTCGATTCCCAGAGGTGACTTCAAAATCGAATTTCCATCGGGCGTCGAACATAGTCTCGTATCCGCGCTCCGATTCAGCCATGGTGAAGATGCAAAGTTGGACGAAACCAGCCCGGTTCTCCCACGCGACATGTTGTCATCGGGCACCATGATGGGGCTGTGGCATGCTCCGGGCACGTTTCTTCTGGTGAAAAGAGGACAAGGCCGCGATTCTATGCCCTGAGAAGCAGCTGCATTGTCTGCCCAGCGCAGTCGATCTCTCAACACCGGGGGTGGCCTCAGGTCCCCCCACGCTGCACCATCGTCATTCGGCCGCCACGAGTCTGACCTCGTTGGAGCTTGTGCAACTGTTGGTAGCATCTCTAGGAAGCTATGGTCCGGCAACTCGGCAGGACGGTTGTCGTCCGACAGCTCTACTGGCCTCTCTTCATTCAATACCTCCCAGGGACCGTGGGGGTTCGGCTGAACTTCGCTACCGTATGCCTCGGAGGGGCCCCAGCCTGAGTTCGGATGGATCCTGTCGTCTGGAGGGTCCGGATACTGGGTTTCCTGTAAATTTTTGACGCTGCTGTCGGTAGATGACCTGGAGCCTTTTGGATTCTCGGGTCCGAAGATGCTTTGTTTCTGTCTGCTAGATTCCTCGTCTCTATACTTGCGTACAATGTAAATGACCGCGAGTACGGTGATGCATATAAGGGCCAGGCATGCAAGAGCTCCTCCTATTATGGCACTAATGTTGAGCTTCGAGCCCTTTGGAGTGGTTTGGTTGGAAGGAGACGATACTATAGGCTGGGGCGCCGCGATGACCGAGCTGGGTGTTGACGTCAATGCATTGTTCGAACCAGAATCTATGTTGTTTGCTGATATTTCCGCTGCTGGCGGAGTATCTCTAGAAGTCAGAGATGCTAGAGACTTGGAAGAAGTAGGCGTTGCCCTTGTCTCCTCTGCCTCGGTAGTAGGTAGAAAGTAGTTGTATGTTGTCGTCGTGAGATCCATTGTGAGCTGTCGTCTCAGCCGTCTGTCGTTCGCTTGTACCATATGAGGAGGTAATGTTGGTCGAGGCGCTGGCTGTACGCTTTTGTCTCGTGGCCATGGAGTGGCTATGATCGTGAGAGCGCCATGGAAGAGGAAGAGGAAGGAGACGCTGTGAAGTGTCATGAGGGGATTTAGCGTAGTTGACGCTTTCTTGTGATTTCGACTGCCG
The DNA here is from genome assembly GCA_030867255.1 of Colletotrichum somersetense. Classification (NCBI taxonomy): domain Eukaryota; kingdom Fungi; phylum Ascomycota; class Sordariomycetes; order Glomerellales; family Glomerellaceae; genus Colletotrichum; species Colletotrichum somersetense. The sequence goes on along the minus strand of MU843490.1, from coordinate 179,405 downwards.
AAAGCAGAGAAAGCCAGAACAGGGCGAGAGAAAATGAACAATGATGAAGAAGGCTGGCAGTATGGAGGGGACAAGGCATAAACGTCCCCAATGACGGGGTGTTAGCCATGGCTGTGTTGGCCCAAGAGGAGGCCGACCCAACTGTTTTAAACAGGACCAAGCGACACTCCTCACGAAGGCAAGTTCAACTGCCATTGATTTATAGTCCTGAAAACACGGACAGATGGAGATCTAACTCGCGCTCTTGAAGTTCCGCAGCCCCTGCTTGCCGAAACAACATGGCATGATTAGTCGGTTAAGCCTGACCTACTGGGCCAAGAACAAAAAAAACAACAAAAAAAACCTATGGCTTCGCGCAGGCGTCGTTTCGGTTATATGGACCATACGTGATGTTTCAGTCTTCTGAGGGTCTAAAAGATTTGATTTGTGCACGGCAAGTATTCCAACCAAGTTGTGAGCATGAGCGTTTAGATGGTGATGTTCATTGGTCCGCAAATAATAGCGTACTCGCGCGGCAAACATGTGTACATGGGCCCAATTTCGGCCGGCATATGCACATAAGTGGGCGCACTGCTGCGCCGCTTGGCGGCATGTCTTGGACAGTAACCGGATGGCTCAGCGGCGCAAGCTCGCTGTTCAGCAATGTCATAGACAACTATTGGCTATTGAAAAGTGAGGCTATTCGCATGTTGATATTCCATTCTAGCATCAGATTCGATTGAGTCTCGTTATCATGTCGAAAACGTTCAATGTTGACGGCCTTGGGCCAAACGGCGTTCCCCTGAAAGAACAAGAAGAGACTCTCTCGACTACCTATTTAGGTAGGTATTGAGACTCGATTCACAGGCACACCCTGGCACAAAAGTGGATCGTTACACAGCTAGAATGGGAGGGGGGGGAACGCTTTGATGCGACCCTAGCCTTTCACGGACCTAACGTAACCTATCCGTACTGTGATTGTGATGCTCTAAGACATAATTAATGTGATGTGTTTGTTGCAACACATGGGGGCCATGAAAGTAGGCGCAGATATGAATTGAGAAGGTCGCACACAAAACTTGCCACTAGGCAGCCTGTGTGTCTTTAAAGGGCTTCTACTCTCCCAATTCGACCATTTTCACTCCTTCCTGGTGACCGACTGTCTGTCTGTCTGTCTTTACTGTATACGGTATTATGAAATGAGCCAAGCAGAAGTTCCTATAGGTTCAACATGAGGCATATGTTTACCCACTGTCTTCAGATCATCGTTGCTTGTCTGGCGGTGATCGGGCTTCTTGTCGGTTATGACCTCTTTTATGGAGGTGCATATCTCGATGTTGCGTACCAGCCTTTCCGTGAGCTCACACCGTCAATTACTCTCCATCAGCACCCAAAAAAATAAAATAAAAATGCACTGGTATATTAATCGCGTTCAGGGCCGGCGGACTACACCATTGCGCAGCACAACGTCAGCCATGTTATCCACGTCCCAACCTTAACTGTCACATACCGCCCCACCCGGACTCCGAATCCCACTCCAGACGCCGTCTTGACACCCACCCCAATACCACCGCTGCCCGGTGACGGCGATGGCACCGCCTCCACATTACCGGACGGCGACCCGGAACACCTCAAGAACGCGCCCAAGTACATCGCCGCCATCCTCGACCCGGACGATAAGTCCATGCCGCGCCTCGACTGCCCCCGCCCAGACACCGCCCGCTACCAGTACCTCAGGCCCTCGTCCTCGTCCGCGCTGAAGAGGAAGCCCAAGTACTTCATCGCCCTGAACGTCCGCCAAAAGGTCGAACTCCTCTCACGGCTGATGGGCTCCGTCGTCGAGGTCCTCCGCTTCCTCGGCCCGGAGAACTGCGTGCTCTCCGTCGTCGAGGGCAATTCGCGTGACGGCACCTACGAGGTCCTCCACCTCCTTCGCCCGGAGCTCGAGCGGCTCGGCGCCGAGTACCACTTCGTCCGCAGCGAGCTCGACCCGGGCGCCGGCGACCGCATCCCCAAGCTCGCCGAGCTGCGCAACATGGCCCTCGCGCCCCTCGTCGTGGATCCCGCCCGCTACGCCGCCGACGCCGTCGTCCTCTTCCTTAACGACGTCGCCGCCTGCCTCGAGGACATTCTCGAGCTCGCCCACCAGCGCCTGTACCTCGGGGCCGACATGACGTGCGCGTTCGACTGGACCTATGTCGGCCCGGATCCCACCTTCTACGACGTCTGGATTAGCCGCACCATCGCGGGCGATTCCTTCTTCGAGATCCCTCCCGACGGCAACTGGAACTCGGCCTGGAACATCTTCTGGAACGAGCAGACGTCGCGCCGGCGCTTCGCCGACCACAAGCCGCTGCAGGTCTTCTCGTGCTGGAACGGCGCCGTCGCCATCACGGCCCGGCCGCTGCTGGACCGCCTCGTGCGGTTCCGTGCCCCCGGACTGGGCGAGTGCTTCCAGGGGGAGCCCCAGCTTTTCTGCAAGGACATGTGGAACGCCGGGTTCGGCAAGATCGCCGTCGTGCCGAGCGTCAACTTGGAATACAGTGACGACGCCGGGCGTAAGATCAAGGCCGCCAAGGGGTACACCAGCCAGTGGGTCGGGGACGAGGACAAGGACGAGGACTTCAAGGTCGATTGGAAGGCCGAACCGCCCGAGAAGGTCAAGTGCATGGCCAGCTACGACAAGCAGACGTGGGAGCCCTGGAACCAGGGGCTTGAATAGTTCTTGCGAACTGCATGGTCGGTCTCGTGGATAATAAGATTTTGCATTAAAATAGTTATTCCTTTACCCGCCACGTTTTTTTTTCCCTCGGACAGTGTTATACCCAAAGCATCTGCTTCCTGCGTCCTCGGTTCCTATCAACTCACGGACTGGTGGTGAAATGCATGTACGCATTATAAACGCGAGTATGTCCTGGCTGGCACAGCTGAGGATGCCGCGAACTATCTCACCTTCTTCACCAAGCTGAGGGCTGCATTGCCTTCCGACAAGTCTGTCTCCTTCTGCGCGCCTGCTTCTTTCTGGTATCTCAAGGGCTACCATATCAAGGAAATGGCAGAGCTGGCTGAGTACATCGTCTACATGACATATGATCTTCATGGCCAGTGGAACTACTCTAACCAGTACGCAATCGACAGTTGCCCAGAGGGCAACTGCTTGCGCTCGCACACCAACATCACTGAGACTCTCCTCGCTCTATCCATGATCACCGAGGCAGGTGTGCCGTCAAACAAACTCATTATTGGCGTCTCAAGCTATGGCCGCTCGTTACAAATGACGACACCAGGCTGCACCGGTCCCATGTGCACATACGTAGGCGGAGGCTCTGGAGCGTATCCTGGGCCATGCACCAGAACCGCAGGGTACATTGCCAACGCCGAGATTAATGCTATCCTAGCGGGAACCGGGACCTGGATGACGTCGTCTGGAGCTTTGCAGTCGATCAAGTCGTACTCCTCGGACTTTGACGAAGACAGCCAATCGAATATTGCTGTTTACGACTCGACACAATGGGTTGCTTATATGGACGATGACCTCAAGGCCGACCGGAAGGCTCTCTACGAAAGCCTTCATTTTGCGGGAATTATTGACTGGGCCATTGATCTGCAGGGTTTCGGCGGCGACAGCATCGATTACGGCTCCTCTTCAAACATCGTGTACGCCCCGGCCAGCATCTGGAATTCTGATGATCCATTGGTAGGCTGCGAACCTCCGTGTATCGTAGTCTTCCCTCCATACCCGCTAAGTGCCACTCATACTGTCACGAGCTGGCCGGCTTTGACAACAACCCTCTTGTCTTCTGGAGCCGGCGGTGTGTATGTCGTGACAACAACAATTCCTGTCCCGCCCTTCACTATAACCGACGTCAGGCTTCAGCCCCTAACATTGCAATCAACGGATACAGCGCACTACCAGATTAACCCTGTACAGAGCATTACTCCGTCATCCTTCGTGCACACCCTTCCTCCGAACCACGCCACCTTTCCCGTCTCCACTCCAACACCAGCAACCTCCATTGACACGGATGTGCCGCTGGTTATCATTCCTCCAGTCACATTCTTCCCAACTTCTATCCCCGTGACAATTCAGCCTCAGCCAACGTACTCCATAGAATACCCCGATCCAACAGTCCCAATCCCGCCCGTCGCTGTCACGCCTACACTAACCTCTTCTTCTACGGGTTGCAGTGGGGCCGGCTGCGGAACCCGCGACGGTGGCATCTTCGGCTGCGACGGCGGCTGTGGACTGTTCGGCTGCGACGGCGGATGCGGAATCTTTGGCTGCGGTGGAGGATGTGGCGTCTTCGGTTGCGTGCCGACCTGTCCTCTGTCGTCCTGCGGTGGCGTGGGTTGTCTGATTCCGGGCGGGTGTGGTAACATACAGGGTACCGACGGCGGCGACAGCAACGAGAACTGCGACGAGCCCGTAACCGCGTCGGCCTGCACTTATCTCATCACCAGCTATAGTGCTTGGTACATGGAGTCGTCGACACGGACAACAGAGGTAAGTCAAGCAGTTAGGTATGTCTTGGTATGAGAATGGGAAGCTAACTTTCGGATTAGACCAGCTGCGTGACGAGTACGGCTTGCAACGGACAAGATACCGCGACAACTACGACGCCCGGCAGTCCTGAATGCTCCATGGATCCAGACATTGCCGCAGCTTTGTCTGCCGAACAAGCAGCCGATCAGACGATGATTGATGGGAACCAGATTCCGTTAGCGTTCGCTCCAACCAACCCGTCTGACTATGATGGATCAACCTTCACCGCCAAGCAGTTCGGTCTGACGGAGACTATCACTGTTGTTGCAACCTCGACCAAGACGGTCACACCAACCACCACGGTTACTGTCGTGGTTAAGCCAACCGCAAAGGCCGACTGTGCCTACTGGTAAGTTGGACGAACCTGTATCTACCTTACCTTCTGACCAGTAAACATCGATCTGACTTGACTTCACGGATAGGATCACGGCGTTCGGCTGGTACACATTTGAAGTATACAACATTGACGACTGGAGCACCGACGGCGGCTCCCGCCTCAAGTCTGAAGAAAAGGGTTGCGGCGCCCTGACCGGCTGGGACTGGCGTGAGCGCACCTCCTCCAAGTACGCAGGCGCCTACTTCAACCTGCCCTTCTTCATGAAAGACGGTTGTGTCGAGAGAGCCATCGTGTCAGCCGGCGGGCCCAAACTCTCATGCGAGTTCACTGGCTACGACATTGGCGTTGCATTCCTCCCGGTGAGGAAACGGTCCAACTCGGAGGACATGATGGAGAATCAGCTGGACCTACGTCGGCGACAATACATCAGCGACACGCCCAGTCTGCCAAGTCGATCGACGACGCAGAGCACAACGTACTCGCAAGAGCCGACTTACTCCCCCGAGCCGTGGGGCCCTGGCGACACAGTCACTTTGACGACTACTATTGAGTCCGTGACCAAGTCGACGTACACGACGGAACTTGTCCTGGCCTCCGCGGTGACATCTTCGTCGTCTCCTTCTTCTTCCTCCTCCTCCTCCTCCTCCTCGTTGTCGCTGGCGTCCAGCGGCACGACGTCATCCTCAAGCTCTACAGCTCCTTCTGCTTCATCAAATCCCTCAACCGATGGCCGCTGCGGTGCCGACTTTGGAGGATCAACCTGCGCTGGCTCCGGATATGGTGGCTGTTGTTCAGAGTATGGCTACTGCGGCGACACAGCGGCGCACTGCAGCACAGGCTGCCAGTCGGCCTTTGGATCGTGTACCGAGTCGGGGCCGGCGGTCTCGACGGACGGTACATGTAGTTCGAACAGCGATCCCGAGAACGCGACCTGTCTTGGGTCTGCCTTCGGTGACTGTTGCTCTGAGTGGGGCTACTGTGGAAGCACAAATGCTTACTGTGGAACGGGATGTCAGTTGGCCTTTGGTTCTTGTACAGAGTTATAGTTGAAAAGTATATGTAGTCACGCTATTGTTGGCATGAAACAATATCAACATAGTGCATGATATAGAAAAGAAAATCTGACTTATTTGTACTGTTATTCCTATGTCGCTGCCAGAGGAACATCCGGCTGGCTCTGCTTCCTTGGTTTTAGCTCGAAATTAAACTCTTTGGAAGAGTCTGAGAGTTTCCATCTTGCAAACAGCTGTCCATTCTCGACCAGAATCTGCCGCAGCAATTCACCCCAATCCTCTTTGGAGGCAGGCCATCCATCTTTCTTACGCACGTATGGCTCTATGACTAATAGTGCCTCTCGAATCCACTGTTCGGCTCTATTCTCGTCAATCCTACCCGCAGCAACCATCCGCTGCTTGACCTCTTCCACCTGCTGTCCCTTCTCGACCTCAAAAGCAGCACGCGTCACACCAAGAAGAATGTGTGACCGAATCGCATAGTCCAGGTCTCCCATATCAACGCCCTCAGTCTCTTTTACTGCAACGGCCGCCAAGAATGCAACCTCCTCCTCGCTCCCAACCTCCGGCTCCCACCCTCTGCTCCGCGCCTGCTCACCCACTCCACCATCTGGCCAGCCGCACCAATCAACCTCGCTTTTGCGCGTCCCATCCAGGTCTGGCTCAAGACGCGACGGGTTGACAGCCTCCCATCGTTCCTGTGAGTAATACGCTTCCCAAGCCCACATATCAAAGGCTCCCTGCGCAACAGAGATACCGAACTCGTTGGGCTTCCACGCCTCCTTCAACGGTTTATTAGGAGAATAAAGATTCATGTACCTGAGCCAGAAGCAGGCCTGGGTCTCTGAGTACGGCTGGACGCTTGGATAGTCCTCTCGTAAGCATGCAATGGTCTGCCTCAGAGTGTCCAGGGCTATCTGGGCGATAGTCTCTATGGGAAGGGATGGCTGCCGTTGATGAGTGCGCACAACGTTGTGTGCCCAGCGCGGAAGCTTGGTCAGGTGGCCGTTTTCTTTGTGGCGTGGCTTCGCGAGCGGGTCGCTTGAGTCTGGTAGATGTTCTAAGTTGGGGAGGCGGTAGAAACGAGCCGAGGTTGGCTGTGCAAGGAGAGCAGACGAGTAGTACTTTCGCCATGCGTTATCACTGAGTAGCTCGTGATGCTCTGCGTAAAATTCGTCAAAATCTTCTGCCGACACAAACTCGCCCTCGCCCTGGTCTGAGGAGCGGTACATGGCGGCTGCTAGTTGGGCGAGATAGAATATGTCCAGAGTGCTTCTATGGTCAGCTTGTTCTTTTACAACCACATAGTTTGTTCTATAGAGAAACCTTGCCGATTGAACTTGAGGTCTCCCTCGCCAAAGGACCAACCACGTGCGTGAAGTTGATCAACAACATCAAACACGCCTCTGCTATCCCACAACACTTCATCTAAGTAAATGAATGCTATTCGCAATAATTGACCATGACTATTGACTGGCACCACCCCACTCTCGACACTCTCGCGGAATTCGTCGGCACTCATAGCTCACGGTTCTGAACACGCCGCTAACGGAAGGATGACCTCCAGTTTAGGTTGTCAAAGCCATCACGAAAGATGCTGCCTCCGCTCCATCTAGATGATACCAGTGAGGGGAGGCTCATCTAGGGGATCAGGACCGCTTACTAACTTAGCAGGTAAAACGGTACCTGCTATACGGTTTGCTGTCGGGGGCTAAAGGCTTCGGAGGCTCGCAGTGCAACAGACTCACCGACCAAACTAGTATAAGCACATCAGAAGCCGGGTTATTTCACATACGACCATACCCATTGGAGAACTCGGGATCCCGTCCGCTCTCCCATAGATAAGCCAATGAGGGCCGGATTACTAGTTGGGTCGGTGACGACCAGCGAATACCTGGTGTTGTATGTCTTTTTGGTTTTTATCCCCCACCTACCAGGGAAAGGACATTGTGGGGTTCAGGCTTCATGCTCATAATTATCATTGTACAGGTAGGTGGTCTACTTTCAGTAAAATGGATCAGCCATGTCTACTGGGGAATCTCATAACATAGTAGTTGTTTCGAGATTCTAAATAGACTAAGAATTTGGGGTCGTTTCCTGGCCAATCTGATGTAATATGTATCACAACATATAAACCTGAAGCCATCCTACTCCTATCCCAAGCGCCGTGCTGTTGAAACGCCCTACGCACCAAGAAGAGCAAATGCAAGATGTCCCGTGACATTTACGAGGAGGTGGGAGACACCTCGCCTGCCGCCGAAACCGAGTACTTCTGGCCGTCTCTGTTCCTCAACTCGATGACTGCACCAATGATGGCGTACAAGTCTGGGTTTTGGCGGTCGTTGCTTTTCACATTGTTTGCCCACCCATACGCACCATTGTTAGCATCAAGCATTTGCCCAAAGTATGTGAGGTGAAAGAGCTAGATCAAACCGTTAGAATCCAGATTTGAACCAAGGGGGAGGTGACTTTGGACGTACCTCGTGCAACACGTTCGCCGTGAATGACCTGGTAAGCAGACCGTCCACTGGGCGAATGTCCACGGGGGGGATTCTGTGCTGCGCCCCTTCTCTTGAACTCTTCGAGCGCGTCGAATCTCGGGACTTCTGCGAAATCATCCTCGGACCACCCGCCAAAGTTCCTGGATCGCTGGAACTTGATCCAGAGCGGGTGGAAGTTGATGGTTTCCGGGACTCTCCTGCGGCCACCCTCTGGGAGCCCGTCCGCTGCCTTGATATCTAGCTGGGTGAGCGCCATGGTGCGTGGAGGTGGGATCTCTTCCCAATCCCCGCAGAGTGGCTCGGAATCTTCCTGTGGGAGGACCTCTTGGAGCACGTGAGGCGAGAAGAGATGCTTCTTCCGCACTTCACCATACGGCACGTCAAAAGGGCTGCCCGAGGAGCTCTCTACCATGAGGATTTTCGGCCGGCATACGATGACCTGCGGCCTACGGTAAGCTCACGAAAGCAACGAGAGGCCATTGCACCCGCCAGCAGCGAGGCTTGGGTGTCGGGATGTGCGCATGTCGAGATGGCTGCTCACTCGTGCAGGCAATGTGGCTCTGGGTGGAACAAGACCGACTTGCAAAGTCGTTGAAATGGTCATCTCTACTCTCGAGATCGGCCCAGGCTGTCGGCGTTGCTGCCGACAGGGCCTTCCAAGTCTTCGATCTTTTTGAATTTGGCTGTCAGACTAAAGTTAGAGTGTGAGCCGGCACTGGTGCAATGAATGTGCTATTTCTTCGATGCCTTACCTCTGATTTATCTAGCATTGTCCCGATAATTTCCATTGCCCACAAAAGGTGCGAGGGCAATTTTGGAAGTGAGACGGAAAGGGATGAGTGAGTCGCCGATCTTGGAAGCCGCTCTATTGGCCCAGGCCTTGGCTTTGTTGACACTCTTGTATGGCCTCGGCCAGTTCATTGTCGTCGGCCGTGTCTTTGTTCCTGTCTATCGAAAACTTGGCACTCCAATTCTGCTCCTTCCGAAGCCGGTGGAAATTAGAGGGTTAAGGCATTAAAGCGTAGTCTCATGGGCATGGAAACGCCGCGACTTACAGCAAGATTTATGCAGCGTCCAGCTGACCTTGGCGGCCTCAACAACGGCCGCCGCATGCAGGGTAAGAACTGTGGACTTGAATAAGACGCATGGTTGACAAAGTATGAGACTTTTTTTATCTTTGGATAAATTTTAAACTGTTATTCAGTTGGGTTTTAGGCAAGTTGACGGTCGAAGGCAGCAAGGAGTCTGTGTGGTTCTAGTATTGACCCGGTCATCTTGGGTGGATGATACTGGTCTCTTTTATAAGAGCAGATCGCAATCATGAGAGGCTGGATCCCATTACTGAATGGTTTGTTACAGTCTTCGTGCGATGGCTGCAAGCCCATTAGTGTCGAAGTCAAGGAAGCCAAGGCTACAGGCGTAGTAAACTGGGTTTGTTCCGAGGCAAGTGTTCCTGCGAGAGTCATTATGTATCTCCCCGTCTAAAGCATCAAGCTCCGTTAACTTTTCTTAACTGTGATAAAAGGGCGATTCCAAGGGCTACACCTGCAACCCAGAGGTCAGGGACGCTACCACCATCTTTGATGTCAACTTCCATCAGGCCATCTTGGGAGCTGTAGAAGACCTCTCAAAGACCCAGCAACAGCCTAGATTCGACTGCCCCGGAAAACCCTCTTACATCCCGAACGAGTTCTTCGTGAGCAAAACCTCAACCAAATTCTGCGGGGAAGTCATGAAGAACCTTACACAAGAGGTGACGGACGCCGGGGCGGCCTACGACATCGATGGCAATCAGGTACCGATACTGAAGTTGGCCCAGGTCGTGGGAGATCTTGGGGCATCAAAGCGTTCCCTATTCGGGAGAGCATCACCAGAGAAATCCGATAGTTACCGGGACTACAAGTTCTACATGTCGTACACCCCCATGCATCGCGAGTGTCTTGTCCCCAAGGAGGATCTTTGCAAAAACGCATATGAACGGCTTGTCAGGAGCCCCTGTAAGTTCCCAAAGAGCCTTCCCCGGTTAAATCCTTGGGGAAATCTACCTTAACTGACGGATAATACGCAGGCAGTACAAACCACGGCTCGGCAGGCAACCGCATGTATACTGATGCCTCCATTGATGTTGGCTGCGGCAAGTTCACATGGAGGTTCGAAAAGCCGAAGGAGGAGAAGCCTTTGTCTAAGCCGACTCTGGGCAAGAGAAGGTGCCACGACCGACATAGCCATTACGACGTACATGACAACGTTCAAAAGGCATGGTCTTCAACTGGCTGTCAGCGGTTTGCAGCCGGCAAGACAATGAAGGCCGGGCCCGGATAAGGAGATCTAATAGCACCCCGCCGGTTATATGACGGATTACCACCAGAACTACAAGATCTCTTGGATCGACGGGTGCAAAACCAGTGTGAGTGAGCAGAAGGTTGATTTTCCGATCGAGGGAGACGAGGGTGTTACCTGTGAGAACCTCATGAGGGCCAACTACGTGAGCTGTAAGTCTTTGACTAGAATCTTCCGGCTTTAAGATCACCTTCGTGATTCGTACTGACCTGTCCCGACTTTGTAGGCGACAACGGAGGGGCCGGCGGCTCCATCACCGCGGGCTATCTTAAATACGACTTCTATGCCGCCAACTAGTAAATTTTGGGCGTTTCAGCATATCCTGGCTGCGATCCCGGTTGATGAGAAGTCGGAATATGCACAAACAGCTAGAAAAGACACGTTTCCAGAAACAATGTTCCTTGCGCATCCGATGCTAGTATGGAAACAGCACAACTGTACAGGGTTATACTTGCGGTGGTCTACTATGCAGAAACCTTTGTATATACATGGACCTCTACTTGTTCTGTTTTCATGGGTTTGCGCCCGTTTGGGAAATAGATGTTGCCTGGACCTTTAATTCATGCGGACTCAATTTTGGTTATCTCAAAGCAGACAGGCTATTCATATTCTGCAATTTCCAAGGTGAATGCTCAGCTTATCGCTACCATGGTAGACTCCCTTGCATAAGCTGTATATTGCTTCAAGGCGGAAACGCTCTCTCGCGGATTAGGTGGCTTTGTGCGAGTGTTGTCAGTTTTCTAGGGAGTTGCGCCAATGAACCCAAGATTCATAGTTGTTCCTTCCACCGGTGATGTCCCTTACATGTTTCTCTTCAACCAAGTTGCCATTTGCTGTTTGATGCCCGGAGATAATCCATAATTATACATCCTTCATTATCCTATGGTGGCCATCGTTACGTGCAAGCCGAACCTCCCTGTAATGGACCCTGTGAGTACATGGAGATGTGAAGAGAAGAAACTAGACTCACTCGGTGGACCTGGTATAAATCAGCCTGTCAGACACGCACCCGAGCTCAATCAAGCTCAGGAATGGATGAAACCTATCCCCCGAGCCCCGTTTGTAAAGTCGCACAATCGGCACAGCTCCAACGCTCATATAGCCCTCTTCAGGACTTAGGCTCTGGCTCAGAGGTGTACTCAGCGTGACGGACCCGACAGTTCCGAAAGCGGTCAGCAAGTCTTTCAGTGCGTCAGCGTTGAACTGCTTAATGCCGCGGAGGTTGCCACCAGCTTCTATGCCGCAGGTGACCGACCGCGCCGCGATCCAGATGTGAACGCTCTGCAAGTTTTGAAACTGGCCGAGCTGCAACCAGTGGAATGCGTAGACGTCTTGGCGGCGCGGGATCCTGGGGAGATCGTGGTTGGCGCACATCAGAAGCGCCGGGCATGCTTGAAGAAAGCTGGGGGCGTTTCCCCTGTTTTTAACGTCTTCATGGCCGGGTGGAGGGCGCAGTGGCCAAAGAACATCTGGATTGTCCGCATATCAGTGAAGATGAAGGTCATCGACTCGTATACGGATCGAAGGCATTCGGTAGAGCTGAATTCATAAGCATTAGGGAGTGCCCGGAGAGTTGGATGGAGGTTGTTCGCCACCTACATGAGCTTGCATGACAGCAGCATGGGGATGTAAGCGCTTGACAATGGCCCATGGGACGCATTCTTCCAGCCTTATTCCAGCACAGGCTGGTCGAGGTGCTGGTTCCACGAATAGCTGCAATACCATGTTCTTCGAACGAGCGTTCGCCGCAGATCCAATGGTTTATCCACGGAGATTGTAGACGTCTGTAGTAAAGTGGTGCGTTGTTATGCCGGTCTCTCATGATCTCCTGGCCCAGTGGGACACCAAGCTCGGCTCTCATCTTTTCGACACCCCTCTGCAGTTCGTCCTCAACCCGGTACTCTGTGTTGCACGACCAATGACAGAAGTGTTGATCGGTTGCGGCGCCATGCCAAAGGATGTGCTGACGAAGGCCGCATGAGCGCCACAGCTGAAGGTAGACGGTATCGCGGACCTCGCGCGGCAGACGGCTGATGGAGTTGGACTGTGTCTGCGGATCTGAAGGCATGCTGAAGCTGAACGACCTGGCCGAGAGCTCAATCAAATTGTTACATGTTTCTTGAGCAATTCTTGCGGGGATGGTGAGATGCAGGCAGTAAAGGCAACAGCATTGGCAATACACACGTGACCGCGTCTTGCATGAATTGGCAGGCCTCCGACTGAGAGAACTTGCCAAGGAATAGTGTAACTCTTACAAGAGGCCATCCATACGTAGGATTATGGCCCATGTACACAAGTATGATTCTTTCTCATCGTCACCCACCATGCTGGATATAAGCGTCCTCAAGCAGCGCCACAAGCACATACGACCATACCCACTGGAGAACTCGGGATCCCGTCCGCTCTCCCATAGATAAGCCAGTGAGGGCCGGATTAGTAGTTGGGTCGGTGACGACCAGCGAATACCTGGTATTGTATGTTTTTTTTGGGTTGTGTAGCTATCTTCAATTTTTTCACTCAGTCCTATCTGCTGGCACGGCTGCGAACATCACCGTCCAGAAAGATGAGCGCATCTCAGAGTTTTCCTATCCTTGGTGTTCTCCTGTGGAAGTGGCGTCTTCATCACAACGTAGTAGCAATTTCTCGAACTGTCTTCATCTGTCCTTCTGAGATAAACGCATAGAAACGCGTACAAGTGCCAGTTACGGAAGCAAAGTCTAATCTAGAGTTAACGCTCGTCAGAATGGAGAAGCAGCTGCGGGTGCTAGAAATACTCGGGGAAAGAGAAGTTATCGGAATATAAGTGCTATCTTGGTCTCTCCGCGCAGCATTCGCAGTTGCCGCAGTAGTTATGGTTAAGCCTCAAATCTTCTCATCTACTTACTTCCCAATATTACAGAGATATCTTCAAGAAGGCAATACTTACAGTAGTAGGCCTTTTAGACTATTCAAGCTGGCAGAAGATAGAGCATACGAATACCCCACCACGCTGGCTTTTCTGTGATCCCAATTCTCAACAAGACCTCACCACCACCGATGCCACTACCACCAGCATCACCACCACTATCAATGCCTGGCCAAGGTCCGTCTGCACGTACTGCCGAAAGAGAAGCCCTGTGCAGAGTTTTTGCTGCAGGCGACACAGTTGCTGACGCAAAGGAGGACCGCACCAAAGAGGACCTCGCCCGCGCCGAGAACACCGTCTGGCGAGCGGTTTACCGCCAAAGCGCGGAAATGGCCGCGGTTCCTATAATAAAGTAAGCTGTTTTCTCTGGTCTCATCTCTTTTTTAGCATCATCCCATATTTAACCCAGCCAGTTCCATCATCAGGTCGAGCCGGGCAACTTTGATATTGGTGGCTCAAACGTGTCTGAAAACGAGTTTGTATTCTCATGTCAAACGATGACTGTGCTATGGGTAGTAGACACCTGTTTTTCGCTGGTTCATCATCATATCCTTCCCGAAACCAACCAAACCCTTTCCTCATAGCGCTAGACGCCAACAGAGCGAACGCTGGCTGATATGTATCATTTCTTATTCCTCCTCACACCTTCTTTGCCCATACATAAAAATGCTATGCGCATCTCGATAATCTATGTTCCGTGTAACTTCTGGTTGAGACCCAGCAAGAGTTGCTTCACCGAGTTCATCAAATGCGACTCGATCCCATCAAAGCCCGCCGCTGGCGATCCCGAGGTGCTGGCTTCTGCGGGCGGCGGCACGATGCTCGCGTCTGCCAGGCCCAGTACCCGGTCAATAGCAGACAGAGTGACTGCTTCGGCTTTGCCCTCGCCAATCCTGACCTTGAGGGCGTTGGACGAGACATTCTTGAAGCCGACCAACGCGTTGAAGACCTTGGGGTCAAAAATGTTACTCGGCCCAGTCGGAGTTGGCGTGCCTCCCGAGCCAGGCGTATTGCTCCGCGTGGAGAAGCCGTCCAGGAGCTTCTGTATGCCCTTCATACAGATATCTTCCATGGTCTGGTTTTCTGTAGCCGTGCTCTTGAGTCCCAGACAGCGGTTGAGTGCGGACATGACGATGGCTTCGGCCTTGGGGTTCTTGGCCTTCTTTAGGTTTTCAATGAGGCCGTTCTTCAGGCCATTAACAGCTGATAGCAGTCTGGGCTGAATGACAGGGCGGGGTTCGGCTTGCGCTGGCGGTGTAGGGGTTGGTCGGGCTTGCTGTGGTGCAGCAGCGGGTATCTGTGGTGTTCGTGCCCCAGGGGTGGCGGCCGGGGCAGGTTGTGGTGTTGGCGTCGGCGCCGATGTCGAGGCGGCGCCGTCTTCGGTCTTGACGGCCGTATTGGTGGGAGGCGGTCTCGGCGCGTATGGCGAACTGTAGGTAGACGGCTGTCCTGCGACGCCTTGAGGCCGAGCAATGACGGCAGCAGCCCCGTAGCCAGGGAGCGTTGCTGGCGCAACTGGTTGGGAGGCCACTGGCGGCGCAGGCTGACCAGGGGTCGGTGTCGCGCCTGGAGGCGAATACTGGGGCGTTCTCGCTGCAGCTTGCGCTTGTTGCCCGGCGTAGGCTTGCGCATGATAGTTGTGCGGCAGGTGTTGGCAGCCAGGCGGCATGTGACCTTGCTGCTGCTGCTGCTGCTGGGCGTACTGAGTGTACATTGGGTGGTTGTAGTGACCGTAGCCCGCACTCACGGAGCGATCTGGCGAAGAGGCCTTGCGTTTCTTGCCGGCGTCGAGCTCGACGCCGGGCACTCTCGACCACAAGCCTGTCGTGTCGTCCTTCTTGAAGGCCTCGTTTCCAATGAGGTTATGCCGTACACTGGATTCCCAGCCCTTGGTCTCTGTATGGAAGTAGAACCAGGGGTATCTTTGAGTAATCCGTTTGTAAATCTGTTTTAGCGTGAGGCCATCGGGCCCTGCTGCAGTGAGCGTCTCGTCGATGAGTACCCCGTAGTTCTTGTTTGGCTTCTGCAGCTGTTCCTCGGTGTAATCCTCGATCTTGAGTTCCAGGGGCGGCGATTTGGGCCGAACTTTCTTTTCCTTCTTCTCCTTGGCCCGCCTTTCGGCGTCTGACCCTTCTGCGCCATCTTCGCCCTTGGGCTTCCGAGGCTTATACTTGCGCTTCTCTGGCCGATCGCCCCCTTCTTCTGGCAAGGGATGCTTCCTTGGCCGCCCGACCTTTCTCTTAACGGGAGGCTCTCCGGGAGGCGGTTGTGGCAATGTCTTCTTGGCCATCTCCTGCTGTGCCTTTTTGAGCAGCCGCTGCTCGCGCTTGGACATGAAGCCGTTCTTTGGTGGCCTGCCAGGCCCTCGCTTCTTGTTGGGGTAGCCTAGCGGTGCTCCTGCTCCCATCAGAAGATTTGCCATCTCTTGCTCCTCTGATTTGACCTCAGTGGTTGGCTGGATATTCTCTACTTCCTCACCATATTCATGGTGCGCTTCTCCCTCAGCGTCGGCATCGGCATCGGCTTCTGCTGCTTCTGCTGCCTCTGCCGCCTCGGCTGCCGCCTCGGCTGCTTCAGCTTCGGCCTCGTCTGCCTCTTCTCCCTCTTCTGCTTCTTCCGCTGCTGCAAGTTCGGCGTCGGCTTCTGCCTCGGCTTCAGCATCTGCTTCAGCTTCGTCGCCTTCCATGTCGATGTCAGACAGGCCTGCGTCGGAAGGTGCCGGCGAGCTAAGGGAGGAGTCGCTTGTGTCATCCAGACCGTTGCCGTGTGACGCTTCAAACTCGAAGCTCATCTCCTTTCCGCCTGTCGGAGGCTTCTTCTTCTTGAGTTTGTCCTCCTCCAGGTATTCTTCAGCGCCCGTCCGTCCTTCTGGCACGCCGTTGATGACGAAACGAAAATCGACGTCTTTGATTTGTAGTTGGTCGCCGCTGCGCAACACGGCGACACCCTCCTTGTGGTGTACATCGTCAATGAAGAAACCGTTCTTGTGAAGTGGGATGGCCTCGAAGACACCTTGTTCTTTGTTGAACTGGATCTTCAGATGCTCCCTTGATATGGCCTTCGTCTTTTTCGCTATGTCAGGTCCTGGCGAATGGATGCCAATGAACGGGACGTGATGAGGAGAGGGTCGTAGCGAAGCCAGATCGACAGCTGCTGCGCCAGGTGTGTGCGAGACGTACTGGCGATTGGAGATGAAGTTCTCGTCTGCCTCGTCTTCCTCCGGCTGCCTCTGCGAGGATCCGGTGCTGGTGGTCTTGCGACGTTTGGCCGGTCGACCGTCTCCTTCGCTATCAGATTCGGGTCCCAGCATGCCTCCTTCCTCGCTGACGTACGACTTGCTGAATTTCCTCTGGTTGAAGGGTTCCGGAGGTGGCAGACCGTCGCGTTCGTATTCTTCGGCCTTCTTGCGATACCTCTCATCTCTCTTGGCTTGCATCAGCGCCTTTTGATCACGGCCGATAATAACGGCATACGTAGTCATCTGGAAAACACTGTCGGCGAATTCTATACGGGCGAAGGATTCTAGGCCTTGTGTGGCGGCGGCAAGGTTGTGTGTGCTTGTGACGAGAGGATCGTTGCCGTTGCCAATTGTACTGGGGAGGGTGACCTGAGCTGGCGTGACGGTCGGGGGCGGTGACATCTGGTTGGACATCTGATTGCCGGCCATGTGCGCGAGCGCCATCATCATGTAGGCGTGGTCCATGTTCGGAATTGGGGTATGTGGGAAGGACGAGGACGAGGCAAAGGGGCCGGCGTCCATGTGAGCTCCTGAGGACGGGTGCGACATTGTCGCGGGCGGAGGAGCGCTGTCTGCATCGGCATCGGCCATAAAGGTGTCGGCTGGCGCCGGCGTTGATTGGGGTTTGCTCGACATGTCGTCGTTGGATTGCTGAGCGGCATCGGGTGCATCGGCACGCGACGGCGGCTGTTCCTGGTCGGGAGGGGCGGTGGTCGCGGTCGGGGTCGCGATTTTTGTCGTGTTATGGTCGTCGGAGTCAGGTCGGCCTGGTGTTGTTGGCGTCGTCTTATTCTTGGGCGGCGGCGTGGTTGGCACAGGCGCCAGGCCATTTTGGCCGGCGTTGGACGAAGTCATCGCTGCTCTGTAGTCGGACAGACCAGCTCCTTCGCCGTCGGCAAGCCAAGAGAGGCGTTTTGGTCAGTCGCGACAAGGTTGGACCTGATGAGGCTGCGGACAATGCGAGAGATGCCAGAAAAATTACAAGTCATTCTTGCCGCGATTGTAAGGTCGACGGAGGAAGTCGCGACGCTGATTGGCCGCTCGGTGGGCTTCACCTGGATCATGGACCAGCCTTTCCCCGCGCTCCGCAGGTACCCAAGTACCATTTGCTGTCTACCTACTCTTCCCTTTGCCTTTGAAAGGAGGAGCGAGCGCCCAGCCCAGCCCAGCCCAGCCCGACGCCGACCCAGCCAGTGTCCCTTGACTCGACTCTCTCTTGCCGTTCCCTTTCCCCCCTTCTCTACGTCCCTGCCTACTGAGTCCTTTTCCCGGGTACTTTCCTTGCCTATCCACCCACCTACCGTGTGCCTGCGTACCCAACACCCATTCAATTCAATTCAATTCAATTGGGGAAGCAACGACTGGCCACGGGAAGCAGCAACGATAACAGACACACCTTGCTCTTTCCCGTTCCCGTGCTCAACGCGCATTTGCCAATGCAGCTGCCCTTGATTTGACTCCCACCGCCAACGCCACCTGCCGACCCTGATGGAATTGATGACTCATCTATATGATGGAGCCTCTCATGCACCCCCGCACTCATTGTCAGTTTGTTCAGATTTGGACCCAGCACTCTGGTTGCATCAGGTGTCTTGCGGTGAGCGGGAGGCTGTTCACGATGCATCTCGTTCAAGGTCCGAAACGCCTCTAGTAGATTCAAAAGAGGGACGGGCTAAATGTCGCGCACACCACCCTGCGTAGATCGCCCAAACTTTCCTACCTCGGTTCCCACTTCTCTCGGTCAGGACCCAATGGCGGATGGCTTCTCGGTGAAGGAGACGAAGTCCATGCCGCCATCCCACTTGCGCGTGCTCTACGCTCTACGGCAGGATGCCGGCCACCTACAGTGCGTGACCTGACGTACAGGAGGCTTCATTCATGTGAGGCTGCGAGGTTGTCATCAAGGTGCTTTGAATCTCCTTGTTCCGTCCAATTGAAGAACTTGGGCACATTTTTCTATGATCAACAGGTCTTATGCGAAGCAGGTAGAGACGTGCTAAGTGCATGGTACATATTGCATGGACAACACTTTGGGTAAAGTACATAACAACAGGTAGGGAGGCACGAATCGTCGAAAGCAATCTCAGAACGGCACCGGGACGCGTTCATCTCAGGAGCGGCGCCGTCTCGCCACTAGTAATAGATTTCCTGCCCTCCCACCACTTCTGCGTCTTGTCCGAGAGCCGGTACGCCCAGAAGCACAACATGCCCGCAACGAAACCAATGGCGTCATTACGGAACGCGAGAATGCCCGCCGTAGTCATCAGCATGACCGTCCACCTCTCGGACCTCTCGTCATCCGACAGCGTGCGATGGTGCCTCGTGATGCCTCCACTGCCATCGCCCGCTTCGCCGGCGGAGGTCTCCCATAGGTCCGAAGCGCCGTGGTTCAGGCTGTGGCCGACCTTGGCCAGCTCCAGGCCGGCAGCGATGACCATGACGCCCAGCAGGCTCTTGGGGTAATGCTTGAGCAGGCCGATAAGGGAGTTGCCGAAGACCACGCCTAGAATGAGCTTGAGCAGGCCCAACATGATGATGCTCGCGCCGCTGCGCGCCCCGAAACGGTACTGTGCCGCGAGCCCACCGGCGCCATGGCACACGGGCATGGCACCCCACCACGTGCCGACCAGGTTCATGAGACCAACGCTTATGCCCATGGAGGTCACCGATGGCGTGGGCATGTCCGGCAGCAAGTCAGCGGCGAGTGCGCTGACGGCGATAACGGAGTTGAGAGTGGTGAGCGGGAGCTGGCCGATGGCCATGGATATCGGCTTGTACTCGAACCAGTTGAGGTTCCAGTGCAACCAGCGGCGAGGCTCCCAGACGTCGGCATTGGGCATCATTTGGAGGAGGATGTGAACATCGCCATCCTTCGTCTCGACGGCGACGAAGGCAAAGGCAAGCGACAGGACGAAGACGCACAGGGCGTAGGGGAAACGGGGGAGCCTCTGGGTGAAGATGAGCACGAGGAAGGCGCCTAAGGCCCAGAGTTGGTTGTCGATGACGGGACGCGTCCAGTCCAGGTCGCGTAGCAGACTGGAGCCGGCGGCCATGACGAGGGAGAGGCCGGCGCCGAGCTGAATGCCCTTGACGACGGGGACGGGGACGTTCCTGGTGACCCAGCGGAGCAGGCCGGTGAGGCTCATGGCGAGGACGGCCAGACTGACCCACTGGCCGGCGGCCATGACGGTGTGAATTTTGCCGTACTCGGGGCGTGAGATGGCGGCAGCGGCAATGGACTAGGGTTGCTGGGTTGGTATGCTTACTTGCAGAGAGCGCGGCGTCCGGCATGGGTGCTTACCTTCATCGGCTGCACGGGGAGCGGGATGCCGAACACGGCGCCGGTCACGATATTGGAGATTCCTGAAAACACCAGTGTGCTGTCCAGGTAAATAGAGCCTTGTACCGCCAGTGCGATCATCAAGGGCAGAAGAGTGCCGAGATCACCCAGAGCGCCAGAGATCTCGGCGAGGGGAGACCGGCGAAGGGTCGCGACATTGCGTTGTTGGACTTGTTTCAAATGACTTAGAACCGTCATGGTGCGGGGAAGGCGATGATGGCACGGGGAGTTCCCAGATTGTGTCCTTGGACATGAAGGTAAAAGAGGCAAGGGGACATTAAATAAACAACCAGCCTGCAGAAGCAAAAAAGAGCTGCAATAAATCAGCGGTGATCAAGGGTGAAAGTGGACAGCATACAGGATTGAATATACCTACCTATCTTGGTGGTGGATGAGGACGTCCTCGTGATGGCATAGGCGGCTGGCTAGACTACTGCCTTGCTTACTACGTAGGGTGTCCTCAGCGAGATGATTCTACTGGATACCGGAGGGAGGAACTCCTTGGTCAGGGCGAGCATGACGGTGATTGGCCACTTAACCTTCGACGATAGGCGGCCTGTTGCTGACCTCAGCTGCTCAGCCTCAGTAGACCGTGGAGCTCAGAAAACACGTTATGGAAACGTAACGGCGGGTCCCGATGCAAACAAACACCGTGGATGACCCAGCATCCCCCGACGGCTTCTTTGGCGTCAGGATCCATACTATGTGCTAAAGGCGAGGCGAAGTTGGCGGGTGAAAAGTGAAGCATGGAGGAGCCCAGGTGACCCGAGATGGCTGGAAACCGAACCGCGAGCTCTCGAAGCAGCGTCCTTCGATGGCCAATAGCGGGCGAGGGCTAGTGGGCATAAACGCTACTTCTAGTTTGCAGGGCCGGTTATTTCCAGTAGAGAAATAAGCGCCTTACTGAATGGAACCCGCACCAGCACAAGCTCGGGGGAAAATGAGAAGGAATAAAAAGGAAGAAGGGGAAGACAGAGAAGAAAAACCCGAACTGGGCGGAACGGAACGGTCGGGCGGCGGGATTCGGACTGTACGGATGGACACCCAATGGGGCCCATGGTCTCACTCTCGCGCCGCGTCTGGAGCTTCGCGGTTGCTTACAGAGACAACGGACAGACGCACCAGACTGGAGAACCCTTCCATGAGGGTTTTCTTGCGCGACCAAATCAGAGCGTCGTCCTACCTGCCTGCATGCCTCGTAACCCGTCTGTCGGGGTGGTACGGATAGTTTGTTCATTGATCTATCGCTGCATGTGCATCAAGAGTTACCTGGCTGGGACTGACCATACCCACATCGCCGAGCACCATGATTTTCATTCTTGCTTGGCCGAGGCTCAGTCAGATTGATTACTGGTTCAAGCGTGGATGGGTTTGGTCTATCCTCTTGGGCAGAGAGGTCGCCAATGTTTTGCCAACCTTTCCGCAGCAGCTTGGCCGGGCGCAGCTCAGGGCAGGGCGCTGAGTCGAGCCCTGCCCTCGTGAGTCGTGAAGAGATGAAGCCAATGCTACTATACAGATGGCCTGCCAAGGCTTATGCTGTTGGAGGAGACATGCTGTCGTCGGAACACGTTGCTGGGAAAAGGTTCGCGCACGAGCAGCAGCGACAGGGGGAATCCTTCAACCAGCTGGCTAGGTACGGGGAGCCATATTGCGCTTCGGGTGTAGACAATAACGATCACGACGCCTATTAATGAAGAAATAAGACTGGGGGGGAGACGAGAACAATGGAGGGCAAACCAGGGCAAGTCGGCTTTCCTCGTGGTGTTCCCGAGAAATCTCCCCGACAACACACCTGTCGGTGAAGGCGAGGCTAGGCGGCGACGGATCCAGAGTAAGAGCAGCGGCCCAATCGATAATCGAGGCCAGCATAGACGCCGTTGCCAGTCGGTAGGACGAATACCTAGGTGCCGATGGAATTACTACGCAAAAACCTCATCATCATTCCCCGTCAGACTACTGTAGACAGAACAGAACGGGCGTAATACCTCCCAGGTAGCGTAGGCCACGACAGGCCGCAGCAAAAAAGTCTTTTGTTGTTGTTGTCATCGGTACATGAGAAGAGCAGCGATACCCCTACTGCCACGAGGTAGAGCGGACCTGGACAAACGAAACGAACCAGTGGCCCTGCAAGTCCCACCAGCAAAGTATGCCGGGGTGGGGCGGTGCGCTTCCCGGCTCCGGACCTCGTCAGATCACCCATGTCACCCAGTGGTGCCATCTCTTCTTTGTGCGCATTGGGCTTCAGCAGTGGTAGTACATACCTGGGTAGAAAGGTCAACGGCCCATCGTCGAGAACAAGTTGTGTCGCAAACTGGGCCTGGAATTCGCGCAAGGAAAAGGGAGCTTCCGGACGGTTAAGATTTCACTGCGGGCTTGGAAACGTCCATCTCCTTGCACTACCTACCTGGGTAAGCCAAGGACGGTAGGTGGTGGTGCATCGTATACTCGCTATGTACGGAGTACTACCTACCTAAGAGTAAGGGAGGTCTAGTAGAGGTGGGCTGGCCCGCACACCCGATTCTCCACAGCGGTAGGTCCTCTGACCCTGCCGTGTTCCCGGCATCCATGGAGACAAGCTTTTTTATCCTGCCCGCTTAGCACCGTCCCTCTGACATAACACACTCACTCTCCGATCCCACCTCGCCATTACGGACCATGACTTGTCAATGTCTTGCTAAGACGAAGGCCTGGTGCCGAGGTACCGGCTTCTATGATGGTACAATGTACATGACAGGGCTTCGGACAATTGCGGTGGACGGTTGTGTAAAGTATAGTGCTGGTAGGTACGATGTAAGTATGGGTAGGCACGCAGGACGTAGCATTCGCAAGGTACCTAACGGAGGTACTTACCTACCCGGTAATCTTGGGCGCGCTACATCTCGGGTACCTAAGTATCTATCTACCTTTGTAGGTAGGTAGGTATCCGTATGGTTGCAATGAAGCAAAGGAAGGAACTTGGAGAGCAGAATAAGGAAGTGACACACATTCGCGCCTGGCGATCACCGAATCGCCCGACTATTTGACCAGCTATTTACCGTCACCTCCGCCCTCTTATCACTCCACTCAACTCCTTCCAGTGCTTTCCCTCACTTTCTTCTTCTTCCTCTTCCTCCTCATCCTCCAACACGCTCAACATTTCATCGATCGCGACGGCCAATTTCATCCTCTCCATCTCTCTCAATTCGCCCCGTGTTCTTCAACCCAACATCAACGTGAGCTTCGTATGCCAAGCGACCCCCGGTTTTTGTTTCAATCACGCTGACATTCAGCGCTCTGCGATCGACCTACCAGGTTCCCCTTCCCCACCTCACTCTGTCGTCCGACGCCAAACTTGCAGCCTAATTGGAAAGGTAATTTGCTCTCCTCTCAATGTCTCAATCCCCCCCAAATCGAGCCGCCACCTGCGACAACCGTCCTTGCCTCTCGATTAAGTCTTCGCCGTCATGCTCCCAAGTTTGGCGCTCGAGAAGGCCAGAAAGCCCCTAAACCGGCGAGATGGAACCGTGAGGGAAAGCAGTCCAGCTTCGCTTCTCTCTGTCTGAATGCGAACCAACGCCGGATATCCCGGTAATTACGATGGGTACCGAGCTTCCCAGGGTCGACTTCTTAAAGGTGACGGACCGACGTCTCCATAAAATGCCTCAAATGGACAAGCTTACACGCCCGGTTCATGGGCATGTTTTCCTTGACCCTGGCCGCTTTGGGGCCCGTCGTAAACAGTCGCCACGGCCACTCGCTCTTTCATACTTAACTCACTTACCCGTCATCACCTCTTCATTGCGACCGCGTTCTGCTTTTCCCCCTCCTCTGCTTAACTCCCCCGCTGACAAGTTTTCTTCCCCAGCCGACTCTACACTCATCCTTACCGTTCAAGATGCCTTCCGTTAACTCCATTATCGCCCGCGACGCTGTTCACCAGCTTGCGAAGCGCAAGAACTGGGCCTCCCAAGAGGCCGGTGTCATTGTCGTCTTCTGTATCGTCTTCATCGTCGCCGTCGGCGTCGCTGGTCTTATGATTTCTCGCTGCCTCTCGCGCCGTAAGGCCAAGCGCCAAGCTGCCGAGTCCAGTGCCTAAATGCCACCGTCTTTTCCGCCTGGAAGCATGGAGCATGAGGAAGAACAGACACGAAAGTAATGAAAGACTCCAGACTGGACGCGGCTTTGAAGCCGGGATGGACCACTCTCAACCCCCCCACGCACGAGGAGGCTTCAGGCTGGCGCATGTCACAGAACCAGCCTCTTAATGTGTCGACATCATTCATATTTACACCATCACGGATCACCACGAGCCTTCACTTGTCGAAGCAGGCCACACCGTCTGCAGGATTAGAGTCTCATGAGAGACGCGGTCACGAAGGAAACGTCGGGCTGTACATACCGGCACCACGACCAGCCGGATATTAATGCGTGGGAGCGGTCATATGTCAAGCGCGACGCCGCGAACACAATCTTCACAAATTTCTTAATGATACCTATTTCGAGTTGCACACTGCACATCCCTTGTTTTTCTACTGCCACTTCTGTTCCCGCTCGCCATTGCGTGTTGTGATATTCGCTTCGTTTGTCTGACTTCCTCCCCCGTGGCAACGCAGGCATTCCTGGACGCATACCACATAATACCGAAAAGGGAGGGGGAAAAGTGGTCCTTTTGTTTATTTTGTTTCTCACTCTAGATGCAATCAAACTCGAACATCAGACGGCATGCTAGCGACTGATTACCACCACCCTTTTCTCGGCCTAGACACCATCAACCTGGGAGAGACTTTCACGAGGGAGGCTTGGCACTGTCACAGCTTGCCTTCCGTCCACGTGGGTGTTGCGCAACAGAAGTTTATTCCTTCTTGACGCCAAACTTTGCATGGCTCCTGCTCTCTTCCATCACAGCGCCACTTTTCTGGCCTAGAGTGCTCGGTTGCTAGCAGA
Source organism: Colletotrichum somersetense (assembly GCA_030867255.1). Taxonomy (NCBI): domain Eukaryota; kingdom Fungi; phylum Ascomycota; class Sordariomycetes; order Glomerellales; family Glomerellaceae; genus Colletotrichum; species Colletotrichum somersetense. Next base: position 154,286 of record MU843490.1, on the reverse strand, counting down.
TAAATGTCGATATATTTCAACCGAGTGCTTCCTGATGTGTGTAGTCCCGAAATACGAAACAAAATACGAGCAAAGTCTTGTTCCAGAGCGGCTTGTCGAACCCGAGTTCACCAGCAACGACGACCCTGCCGGATCTATCCTGTGATGTATAGACCGGCCGTTGAAATACAATGCGTGCCTAGGTGGATTGATGACGACGCTCTGCACCCTCGTTCCTGAGCAAATGTGCGTCGCGTGAGATGGTTGCCCCGAGTAAAACGATGTCAGACGTAAAACGCCCTAACCACGCCGCCGCCGCCGCCGCCGCCGCCGCGCCTCTTCCAGACGCAACGCCCAAACAAACCTCCCATTCTGGCAACCCATAACGCCGACTAGGACCGCAGTTTCCCACACTTCTCGTCCAGTCCGTCAATCGAAACGCCAAAAAGGAAGTTCGGAGAATTTGGGTTGGCATGCTTCATGGATCAGCCCTGGGGCCTCTACCTCCCTCCCTACCCCCCGGCGGCGCGTGACCCGGCGATCCCGCCGCACCGCCGCACCGTGCACACAGACACACGGGCCCGACCCGGTTGTCCGAATTTACGAGGGGAGGGGAACGAACGCCGAGGACTGGCTTCTCCGTGGTCCGTTCCTAGACCCGAATCGGAGAGGCATGGTTAGTTTTTTTTTTTTTTTAATTTAGATATGAGGTTTGCGTCGGCGCCAGAGAGCTGTCGCGATGCCGTGTGAATGATTTCGGTGTGGGCAGCCGAGTGCCGTCTACGTGGCGAAGGCGACGGGGCCCAGGGGGAAGCCTAGATGTGTTTTTTGGCCGTCGGCGGCGTATCCCTTTGCTTCGCGGATCACTATGTAAAGACCATGCGACCCAAGAAAGTCCAGAGACTCTCCCTCGTCGCATCCAGGTCTCGTCGTCCTGCGAAGAGACGCGGCGGGAGGTAGAACGAGCATGGCGCCGGGATAGGCTCGCGCGGCCTTAGGGGGCGTGGACTGGGCCTGTTGGGAAAGCCCGTTTACCAGCTCGTGGGGGGATCGGATAAGGGAGGCGGCAGGGGTTGTGTTCCCGAAATCGATCGGGTCCGTTCTCGATGTTTGGCATGACGGGATCCGGGCCGGGGAGAAGAGGACGAGGTAAAAGCTGTAAAAGTTTGAAAGCGACATTTTGATTCATCCCGCCGAGCATGTCTATGTAAAAACAGAATGGGAGCCCAGCGGGGAGGCTGTTAGTGTTCCCTCAAGCGATGCGTTCGCTTGTTTGTTGCGCCATGATGGTAGGAAAGATAAATGGTGGAAAACAATGATAAGAAAAAAACAGGAAAAGGTATCGAGACACTCGATAAGACACCTGTCCGAATTTATCCAGGAACGCCCCTCGGTCCTTTTCGGAGCCTGCCGTTGCACGCTGACGAAACGCCAATGCCGTAACACCCTCCCGAATAGTAATGGTGATGATGATTGTACCGTCCTCCGTCCGCCTCCGTGCACAACCCGGCGTCGGCTCACAGGTAGTCCCAGGCGATCAGCAGCGGCAGCGCGATCAGCAGGAACATGGCGGCCACCAGGGCGGGCATGACGGGCGGGACGGATTCGGACGCCTCCTCGAGGAACTGCAGGGCGTCGACGAGCGGGACGAGGGCGAGGCGGCGCAGCAGTGCCAGGGGGCCGCGGCCGGGTCGGCAGCACCGGCAGCGGGTCCAGACGCTGTGACGGTAGGCGACTTCGTCGTGCTTGGGGGCCTCAATGGCAGCGCGGACGTCGGCGCTCAGGTCGGGCAAGGAACGTGACGAGACTTGATGGCCTGGTTGGGTGTCAATGGTGTTTCGCGGAGGGTCTGGGGAGAGAGGAAGAGAGGAAGAGAGAGAGAGAGATAAAGGACGAGTGAATGGGTCGCGGATGGTGTGGTGGGTACGTGGGGAGAGCCGAGTGGGTGAAGGACGGACGGGGATAGGGGAGAGGATTAGGAAGGTGGAGGAAAGTGGATAGAGATCGGTGCCGGGAACTCACCGAATGATGGCCGGGGCGGCAGCGGTGATCGGGAGCCGGGAGTACGGCTGCCATCGGGAGGGATCTCCTGCGTCCGGCCCTTGGTTCTGGCGTAGTAGGCTGTTCTGAGGTGTGAGCATACGATTCCTGTGCGGTTGCCGGCCAGGGGGGATTCTGATGGAAATTCGAGACGGAGATGGTCTTCGGATGCGATGGCGGGGAGGGGGTTTCTGGGACATACGCATTATCAATATCTTGGTGATCTCTCACTGTCACCTCCCTCGGTATTTTCCACACGCCTCAAAACGTCGTCCTTGGGGTTTCAGTCGTTGCTTTTAAACGGTTGCTGGTGTCGTCCTCCCGGTCAGTTTCGGGGAGGGTTTCAATCGCGAGGGTCGAGCCGTGAATGTCGAATCCAGAGTTGAAGGGTTTTCATTCCTCGACAACGAGAGAATGCAAAAGGAATGCTAGGGATATGGGAAGAAGGTGGAATGTGAGATGAGATCGGTTCTCGGCGTCTTCTGGGTTGTTTTGTCCGTCCCTGCGCCACTCTCGCGTCTTCTGTTTTATCGGGAACGACAGCCTGCGGAAAAGCGTTGCGTCGCACTCGGCGGTAGGCCGGGAACGGACGATTTGTAAACTGAGCAAGGTTTGTGCCTTTCTTTTTCTTCTTTTCTCTCTCTCTCTTTCTTCTTGCTGTTTCTTATTGAGTGTCGGATTGATCCGAAGCAGAATGGAAGGACCTGGGAGTACCGACCACACCCTCGTGATTGAAGACGAGCGAGCTGGCTGGAGCGAGATGGGATGCCAATGTTTTGAGCCGGGAATGCCAAGACCACCGTTGAAGGTCTGGGTGTTGGGGTCGACGGGGCGCGAAGCGAGGGATTAGGCGGTGCTAATGCCGTTGCGGGTGCAGGATGCAGAATGCAACGCCGGCCGGGCGGACCAGACGAGGGAAACGATGATCCACAGCTGCAGGAACAGACAGATGTGACGAGGTTGCAGAGTTGTGGAAAGCGAGAGGAGGGGACAGGATGGACAGGGGGGAAGAGAGAGAAAGAAAGAAATCAGGAAGAAAAGAAAAGCTCGGTTGACGGGGGGGGAGAATCTCAAAACAGAAAGCAGTCAATCAATGTACGCAGTAAACACAGGGGGTCAGCAGCTGGAACGATCTGCGCAGATGCTGCCGCAAGCGTCAGGGAAACTTGGCCGAGATGGCGTTGTCTATGGTTGTTGTCGCGGTCGTGCGGTTGCTGTGCGGAGCATAAAAGGCTGTTTGAGTTTGGACTCAAGAAGGGGACCCTTCAGGGCTTTAGGGATCCCGGATTGGAATGCTAGTGTTTTGAGTTGGTTTGCTAGAAATACTACTCAGTAGGCACATACATATTAGTGAGTGACCCTGGGCGCCCGGAGAGGCTTTAAGCCACAGCTGACCGTCCGTCCGTCTCCTGCGTGTGACACAGACAGTGGATACGGGGCGGCGCGGTTTGGCTTGGGTCAAGGGAGTAAGTAGATCGGAGTAAGGTCAACGATGGATGGATGAATAGGTAGGTATCACTACTACCACGGAGCATGCGTAGTTGGCGCCAAGGAGTCAAACGAGAGAGTGGGAGGGTGGACGGCAAGGCATTCAGACACCAGACACGTCAAGACATCGGCAGCAGATCAATCTTTAGACTATGGGATGGATCGTGCCAAGTTGGCCACATGGCCCCGTCTGTTCTGCCGGGCTGAGCAGACCATTCATTACCATTGGTGGGTTCAGGCAGTGTAGTGTGTACGATGTAGGTAAAGACGTCCACCTCGAGCACATACTGTACATTGATTCCTACTACTTCAGCGAGCAATATACGTACTACAAACTATCTAAACGATCCATCGTGTGAAGCAACAAGGTTTGAGGGACCATTTGCACAGCCTCCTTTTCTCCAACACGTTGGTTGCCGGGAACCACCTTGTCCATGCCGGCCGAGAGAGAGCGTGTCATTAATGCCGCCTTTTTTCTTTCTTTCCTCTTCTTTTTTGGTGTGCAAGAAACTTACAAACTCTTCTCATCTTTTTATACTCTTCTCCCGCAGCGATCCGTCCTCGGTTCATGCAAGGGTAGACGAAAAGACGGCGAGGGTGAGCACAGGCCTGGAATAGGCCGACTTCGACTCACGATACCTGCCTGATACTTACTGCAGGGCAGTTGCAGGGCATGGGCAATCAAAGGAGACCAATGCTGTGGCAATGATCGGGCGACTTTGAACTCCCTCCACTCATATCTTGCTTGCCACGGTGTTTCTTTTCGACGATACTGATTCAATTCCATGACAGTGTATGTGTCTGTGTGAGAGTTTGTTTGTGTGTTGGGGGTGCAGCCACCTGAGCCCACTGGTGTCGATTGAAACTCCAAAACAGAAATGGCCGTCCGGGCACATTCACACGTGTTTCCGTGTCAAAACGTCATAAACTCCCTTTCCCGACCTTCATGTCGTTGCCGATTGAACCCGGTCCCTCGTGCAGGCCTGAGCCGAAAAAACTAACACCGGAGCCCACCACCCGTCATCCAGACCAACCTTACCTTGCTGACCACCAGACGTTCCCACATGACGGAGGCTATGCCTGCTTCACTAGAGACATTCAGTAATCAAAATCTATCAGATATGTAGGTATCATTATCCCCAGGTGTAGTACCAACGTGAAGCCAATGATTCTGGTCAAATAGTTCTGTTGTACCTATCATGTGATGGCCCAAGTAAGTACGGCACGTGATGTTATTCGAGCATGCGTAGGAGACGAGCTGCCCTCGTTCTAGATTCAAAAGAGGCCGAAATCTATGCCACGGTATACCTGCTCACGCCCTGTAACTCTCTGGCCTCATTCAAGGTAACCATTTGTCCGATCCACTCAGCCAGCGGGCAGATTCGTCCTGGCTCATAACGACTGTGCCTTTCTCTCCTGGATGGCGTCTGTATAAGGAGATCCGATTGAAATTCACCCCGAATCTTCCGAGGGCCTGAGCACCCGGCTAATGCTTGGTTGAAGAACCAGGTTGTTTGAAGCGTGTGACTGAAGCGCACAGCTAACGCAGTTTCGACAGGCTGGCTTGCCACGCTTGTGGCATCCACGAAACACTCATGCTCAGCCTGTCGTAACTGCTCCGCTGCCGCCCGCGATATGCCGTGTCCGTCGACAACAGGTCTTGCCCGGCATACTTGCCCCGCCACGGCCGGTCGCTCGCCTCCTCGAAGAAGTAGTGGTTCGCGCCGCTCGCGTAGGCCACGCGCCACGGCACCACGAGGTCGCGCTTCACCGGCCCGCCGCCGCAGCTGCCCTTGAGCTGCTCGCTGGGCGGCGAGTTGACGGCCAGGGCGAAGAGGTTCTGCGGCTCGGTGAAGTCGGTGACCAGCCCTGACCGCGCAAGGAAGTAGGCGAGGCAGACGACGTTGATGACCACGACGAGGACGAGGACCAGGTAAAACACCTTTTGCCACTCCGCCACGTGGCCCGACGTGTATTCCTGCGTGCGGATCGAGGCCCGGAACGTATCAAGGGCGCCCGGGGCACCGAGCTGAGTCTTCTCGTGCCGCCAATAATGTTCAAATGGCGTGCCGTGCCCGCCGATGATTAGCGTGGAGGAGGCGTAGACGGCCAGGGCTTCCGCCATGGAGGGGAGGAGGGGGTTGAGTTGCGGTTCCCCGAGGACAAACTGCGTGAGAATGCGGGCGTTGGAGGCGTTATTGTTCTGCGCGCCGCCGTTGATGTCCATTGAAAGGCGCCACTGGTCTGCAATGTTCTGGTTGCCAAGGTCAGCGAGCGTCCGCATGTGTAGGTGTACGCTGTTAGGCATGGATCATCACCTTCCAATCAACCACGGGCACGGAGAAGGTGACCTCTGGGTGGACGTGGTTGTAGCTGTCCTTGTCGTCGGGATCATCGCAGTGGGCGTGCATGTGCGCCCCCGCGGTGCCAGAGATGTTGAAGTGCGTCGAGCAGAGCGGCGATACCCACGAACGCATCTCGCAGAGAGTGTAGTTTGTGATGGACGCCGATTTTGTTAGGACGTAGATAGCATCGTTTGCAGCGGTGGTGTTGGTCACCATGTTGAAGTCCGCGGGGTACTGGGACGTAAAATGTTAGCACCCGCATCGTCTGCTTCCCTTGCTTGGGCCACTCACAAGCTGGAACACGGGAGGCCGTCGGTTGTACTGCTCCCCCCAGCGAAAGACGTTGTCTACCAACGTACGGTTCAGCCACTCCCTCTTCGAAAGCCCCGGCACATGCTGCTCCCAGTCCAGCGGACCAATCCTCTGACCCGGGACTAACGTGTCATTGGAGTTGAGCTTGCCCATCGGCCATTCCGTATAGACCAAAGGCGCAAGTTCGTTCGGCGACATGTTGACACACATGACGTTGAGCGCAGGGGATACGACACTCGCCTTGATGGCGTACTCTCCCACGCCTGACAGGTCGTTCGGCTGGAGGATCTTGTTCACCGGGTTCGTGGCCGCGTCGTACACACTCGGGTGAGGCATCGCGAGAGTGACATTGTTAATGATCCTGCTGTGGTCTTCGAAATTCTTGGTCGTGTTGCTAAACCCGACCTCGATCCACGCCGATGTCAGTGTCGTATTATCATAAAGAAGAGCTGTTCCCACGGGACGGTGCGAGATGTCGACGGTGACGCTCGTGCCGTTTCTGTTGATGACGTCCCAGTCGCCCATGAAGGACATCAAATTCCGATAAGCTGGAGAGAGACCATCAGTCACTTATCCTTACACGATGCATCCGCTACGTAAATCCACTTACACTGTCCTGCGTACTGCACTTCAAGACAAGCGCGTCCAGCAGTGTCAATGCCCGCGGGGTCGTTGTCTCGCAGCGGTGTCTGGCAGCTCTCACGAGCAAATGGGGGGTTCGCGTAGGAGGCCAAGACGTAGCCGCTCAGCGTTTTACTCTCCCAGCCACCGAACTTCAGCTTGGGGGCGACCAAAGCATCGGACGCGGTCGTGTAGAACGTCGACGCAATCGTCGCGACAAGAGAAACCACTCCCAGCACCGTCATTCCGGCATAAGGCAGCGTCTCTGAGTGCGTAATCAGAAACCCCGGTTGCTGTTTCGAGTCAGCTCATCCCTATACCAGAAAGAGGTACACTTTGACTTACAATGACCCAGTTTCTCATCGTCATTTCGGCCAACGTCATGCCCTTGGACTTCTTCACGAAAGCGCGGCGCGTCAGGACCTGGCCGATGAAGGTGACGAAGACGGTCACGAAGGATATCTCAATCGTCTTGGCAAACATGGCGCACACTAGGGACGCCGTCGACGGAAGGACCCCGCCGCTTGAGGAGATCTGCGGTCCCCATCGCGGCTGCACGATGGCCACGATGAACCAGAGGCAACTGAGGCCTGTGGAGTATATTGACAAAGCCAGGATCGACATGGAGAGCCAATTGTGTTTCTTTCTGTGAACGTCGTTTCGCGAGTCACAGTAAGTTGGCGGCCGGCCTGGGTTCTCTTTTAGAAGCTGCTTACTGCGGCGAAGAACCAACCACGTGGGAGAACTTACTGAATCTCTTGTACAGAATATCGTCGCCGTCCATGTGACCAGGCTCATCGACAAAGTGGCCTTCCGGTCTCGCTGGATTAGGCACATTCCTCGCTGCTATTGGTATGCTGTGGTGTTGGCTGTCGTCTTTGCTAGGCGTCGCGCGCCCCAGGTCACCCATCTCTTCGGTCTCCGCATCGTGCCATGGAGCAGAAGACTTTGGCGGGTCATCCCAGGCCATCAAGTGTTTGGATCTTGGTGTTGCAATTTCCAACACACTGGGCGATGGCGGAGTCGGCTCTAGCGGTGATACGAGGTCGTGATCCGGGTTCGACAGCCAGGCACACGCCTCTTCACTTCGTGGAGATGTACAATCGGACTCGCGTGTAATAGATAGGACGCGGTTAGGACCAGGCGCCGTGAGAGAGCTGCTTTTAGCACCGACGGGGATATGTGCCAAGGGCATACGGCTCATGATGTTCCTAAATGGGCTTCGGAGAGTGTCAATTTGACAAACGTTCGGGGTCTCTGCTCCGCGCGTATTTTGGTTTTGCGCGGCACTACTTGAAGTTCAAAGGTCGACGCCGATGCCAGGTAGTATTAGATCATCTCATGACCACATCGTCTGGATTTTGAGGACGACGAAAGAAACTTTTCGGACGGCAAAGACTTGCCGTGCGCTGTTTGTGGGTTGAACAGGTGAGGTTCTTCCTCCCCGTCGGCGACCAGGGTAATGAGAAGAAGGTACACACACGGCCAAGACGACTTTCTGTCAATGATGTGGGTATAAGGGGAGATCAAAGAGGGTGTGTGGTGACTAGGTACTGGGCAAACATGGCACACTGATTATCTAACGAGACACCGTTTGAGGGTGCGGGGCCTCAAAGGATGGCTGCATCGTCAGACATTTGAAAAGGGATATTGATTGAGGAGTGACTTTCCTGTGTACATGTTACGGATTAACCCCAGAAGCGAGTCGGCGAGGCCGGTTGTCAGTTGAGGAGTGCTCTGCAGGCTAGGGATGAAGAATATCCTCTTGAAGGCACGCATGTTGACGCTAGCAGTCGTTGAACCCGCGATGGCGCCGAGCGTGGCGAGATACCTTGGGGGTGCGTAACACAAATGTGGCACGAGAGCAAACAAAGCAGACGGCCCGTTTACATGAGATTGCAAATGGAGTGCAGTACCAAGCTTGCGAGCCAAGATTTGAAGACGTTTGCAACTGGATCATAGATGGGTTTCCTTCGGCAGACGAAATGTATATCAAAGGGGCGGGCGCTTTTCCGGATCCAGACAGGCAAACAGTTGCACAGGGAGGCCTAAAAGTGGCACGAGAAAAAAGGAACTGCACGACATAAATGAGACTATATGATGTTTGTGAGAGTCGGGTGGCAGGTAAGGAGAATAGCAAAAAAGTAGGCTATGCCTTTCGGGTGAGAACAGTCTAAGCCAAGAACATACTCCTGCTTGTATGAACGGTGGAAACTCAGATGTGTGGGAAGGAGAAGCTTCTTCCCTCAGTCCTGGGCCAGATCTGCTTATAGGATGTGTGTGAGAAGAGCAAGTTGACAGCCAGCGTTGGCCCTGGGTAGGATTGTTCTACGTCAATCATCCAGCCCGACCTTTGAAGTGGAAGAATCTGGGGCTGAAGTGCCGATACCGCGACGGTCAAACAGGAAGAGATGGCGAGAACCGTTGGTAGAACATGGAAGCCGATGAGATGAGGCTTTGGATGTCTAAAGCCATGTGCAGATGTAGATGTATTGACGATTCGTCATCGTGCGTGGTTGGTTTAACTGTGCCAGACAACATGTTCTATTCAAATAAGGACGACAGTATTGATTTGCGGAGGAAACGATTTTGTCCCCATTCCCGTATTGAATACATACCACGTGTGACGTAGGTGACAATACATTGAGGGCACGGGAGAGGTCGTCATCACACTGCCACGCCAGAAGTGCTTCCCTACCATTGTTAAATTTAGTCCACTCTCATCACTGGCTCCGTGGCTACAGATGCTCAACTACCGGCCATGAAGGAGCATCGAGAAAATGCATGTCACTGGATGGATGGCTAGTTGCACGACCAGCGACAGCGACAACTGACCATGCGCGCCAAAGTCGAAAGCATCCTAAATAACAAGAACGTAATCGTTGTTCGCATTATCCTGATATCAATGCATCAATTATCCGTCCCAGACATGTGCGCTTCGCCTCTGCGCCGATCGCCGCCGGCCTATTCTGCCGGTACATCAAAGTTCCGCCCCCATCGCGAAAATGCAAACCACAATCCTCAAAACGGGTTGATCAAATCAAGCTCGCATGACGCTCGCGTGTCTCGATGCCTGACTGCCTCCCGTCCTCTTTTGCCAGTTTCCCTTCGGCTTGTTCAAAGTGTACTTGGCGAAAGCTCGTGCCAAGGCCTTCTTGCAACTAACCTTTTGGCTGCCAACAAAACTCTCGACTGTCACAGCAATGGCTCGATCAATATCTTCCGCTTTGCAGTACTCCGAGAGTCTCATCTTCGCAAAGGCTTCACTAATGCGGATGATGGCCTCAAGATGACGCACCTGAAGCTGAATTAGCGCCTTTGAACTCCGTGGGATTTCATTCGGGGAGGGGGCTTACAGTAATGGGATATGCACCAGTGGCCAGAGACTCTCTTCTCATATCAGCAAACAGACGGGCGACCTTGTCCTCGTCCATGTTGTACAACTTTGGACTGACGCGGTCGCGCGCATACAAAATGTACTTGCGCAGAAGTTCCTGGGGAATCTCGCCCTCTTTTGTCTGGGTCTCGGCTTGTGTCTCCCGGTTCTCCGACTCGTGCTCGACCTCCATCGAGTCCTCCGCAGGCTGAGATGGCGAAGGGTGGCTGCGGCTGTGCGAGCCAACAATGAAGCGAGCAAGGCGCTCATCCTCTTCGGGCTCAACGGTATCTCGGACTACGCACAGAATGTCGAAACGGGAAAGGATAGGCTCGGTGAGTTCGACGTTGGCGGAAAAGGGGATGGTTGAGTTGTACCGCCCGCCGATTGGGTTCGCAGCAGCGATAATACCGCAACGAGCCTGGAGCGTCGTCACAATACCGGCCTTGGAGATGGAGATGGTCTGTTGCTCCATGGCTTCGTGGATAGATGTTCGGTCTTGATCGTTCATCTTGTCAAACTCATCGATCAGGCACGTACCCTTGTCCGCCAGCACCAAAGCACCGCCCTCCAGAGTCCATTCGCTGGTCAGCGGGTCTCGTCGGACACTAGCTGTCAAACCGACAGCACTAGCACCTTGGCCCGTTGCGAAGACGGCCCTATGAGCCGTCTTTTCAACATACTTGAGAACTTGAGATTTGGCAGTACCAGGGTCACCCAGAAGCAGAACGTTGATGTCACCACGGACTTGATGAGAACCGCGTCCGACCTTGGCAACTCCGCCAAATAAAGACAGCGCAACGGCCGTCTTGATATCTGTGTGGCCGTAAATACTTGGAGCCATGGAGTTGATGATCTTGTCGATGATGCCGGGCTCTCTTGAAAGCTTGCGAATTTCGTTCTCATCCTCCTCTGTCATGCGGAAACCTGCCAGCTGGTCGTGGGACTTGATGACGTTGTTTGCTTCCAGTATTGTGGCGAAAACGGGAAAGCCGTTTCTGTTGTTCAACTGGGCATCGTAGTTGTTTCGGTAAACACCAGTTACCTCGATTTCTTCACCAGGCTTAGCCTTGTCAATGAGGTCCCAGAGGAGGATGACATCCCTGTGACGAGGCAAGCGACCGGCCGGGACAGTGCCAGGAGACTCTTGAAGAGTGAGTTTCTGGTAGTTGCGGTACACGGTCTTCTCCGAGTTGAGTGTGAAGGGACCCCGAGACTGGCAGGCCTGGCAGTACGAAATCTTTACTTCAACGTTCGACTCCTGCTGGAAAGGGCCAAGAGTGATACCGCACTTGGTGCAGTCGAACTTGACATACTTGAGCTGAGGGAAGACACCTGTTCTCTTTGTCACGACACCACTGACACGCACCAAACAGTTCAGATGCGATTGGCGAAGCTGTCTCAAGGTGTAGTGGACAGGAAGGTCGAAAATGCGGACGTGGATTTCGGCATGGATGCGCTCGTAGTCGGGGTAGTGAAGGAGCACAACATCCATGGCGACCTCGTCGAAGAGCTTCAGCATCTCGGCCGGGGCGTTGGCTAAGAAGTAGGCCAGAATGGCCTTGGATGTAGAGAGATGCTCGTAGGAAACCTCGAGAGACTCGGCATTGATCTCACCAAGCGTCCGGATACGGTTTCCATAGACCGAAGAGCCATGCTCGTCGGTGTACTCTGTCAAGAAAGCTTTGAACTCTCTCTTGATGGTTCGCTGAACAAATGGTTGAGACACCCATTCGGTCAGACTGGCGGCCTTGACATCTTGGAGGGCCTCAAGAGAAAGCTCCTCGTCCATAACATCGGCGTCCATGTCTTCGTCGGGGTCTTCATCGTAATGGTGGCGGCGGCGTCGGGGTTGAGCCGAGAGGTCAATGTCGCCTTCATCGTCTTCGCCCGGAAGAAAAGCGGCGGGGATTCTTTGACGGCGGGCAACTTCTCGGTCTCTGCGGTTGAGTTGGGCTTCGAGCCTACGCCTCTCAGCGAGGTCCATATCGCCATAATCGCCTTCGTCATCGATGTCAATGCCTTCGTATCCATCGTCTTCCTTGGCTCTATAATCCTGCTCGAAACCCTCTCTGAAAAGGTCGACCTCGTCTTCAGCCATCTCGTCCATTTCGTCCAAGTCGTCGTCCTGGATCTCAGCCTCGTCCTCTATGTCCTCATCATCGTCACCGCCGTGCGCCATGAGGGGTGCCGGGGGAGACGATGGCATGGGACTTGATCCCGGAACAACCGATGACCCATCGTCGCCATTCGCACGACCGCGCTTGCGACTGGATCGAGCGGGTGTCCCTCTGTTGGCGGAACTCGGGTGGCTTCTAAGAGGAGAACTGGAGTCGATGGTCAGCACTTAACTGTTTTTTTTTTCTGACGCACTCCAGCGGGGAGCGACCTGGATCCAAGACCCAAGGAGCGATTTTCAGATCTTACCTCATGATTGTAGACTGGGAAAGAGGCACTGTACAGCGGCAGGCTGGCCCCCTTGTTGAATGTTAATGTTTGCGACAGAATCGTCGAGAAATGGTGGTGACGGAGAGCGGATGCAGAAATGGGAGGGGAGCGCAGAGGGGGACAGGAGTGCGAAATTAGAACGAGGACCCATCCCGCGTCGCCAGGGGGAATCGCGTCAGGGGTGAGCGCGTAAAGTGGCACCTTTCCCGATATGGACGGCGCGTAAATGGGCAATTGTGGGCAGTTGCTGCTGAACAAGGTTGAAGCTACGGTACGTATCTGATGTACGGTTCCTCAACGCGGCGTCTCAATGCTTATAGAGACCTGGGATGATTGCTGTCTTGTTCCCCGGACTTCTTATCTTCCTGCTCTGCCAGTTTTCTCCCGCGACCAGGAATACAATTTGTAGTCGCATTTTCACACTCTCGAGCTCATTGCAGACCGATTCATTGCCAAAATGTCAACGGAGCCCCCTCCGCCACCAGCTGCGTCTGGCGACGTTGTTGCTGTTCCTACTGGCGCGCCAAAGGCTGCGCGCAGTGAGAGCTTCTCGTCGCACAAATCCAACGACTCTCAAACTGCTGCTGAGTGCGCCGGCATCCCAACACCATCAAATCGTGTTTTCCCAAGCTAATCCTAGCTTTTCTAGATTCATCCGCGATCAGATGCAACTGGAAGCTGACGCGCGCGAAGCTCTTCCCTACGTTCGTCCTCCCACGTTCCATCTACCAACCGAATAACCAGTCTGACTGTATATAGAGCATCGAGAACTGTACCAAGATTCTTGGATCTCTTCGCCAGAGTGTCTTCGCATGTTTGACTTGCAACCCGCCGCCTGCGAATCCGAAAGACGCATACGATAGTGCAGGCGTTTGTTATGCATGCTCGGTCCAGTGTCACGGTGAACACACCCTCGTCGAGATCTTCACCAAGAGAAACTTCACATGCGATTGCGGCACGAAGCGATATCCATCTACAAGCCCCTGCAGTTTGCGAATCGACCCTGCCAGCAACACCAAGGGCGGTGTTCATTCAGAGGAACCGGATGCGAACAATAAGTACAACCAGAACTTTAGGAATAGGTTCTGTGCATGCGAGTGCGATTACGACCCATTCCAGCAAAAGGGCACCATGTTCCAGTGCCTAGGTTTGGGGACGGTTGAGACTGGTGGCTGTGGCGAAGATTGGTATCACCCCGGCTGCTTGGTTGGGTTGGGCCCCAATTGGTTCGAGGGCATGAAGAGGGAGAAGGGGTCCAAATTCAAGGATGAGACTACAGGTGATGCAGTTTTGCCGACAATCTCGGAGGATTCAGAGGCGCGCCCGGCGGAGGCGGCGGGGGCGGCGCCAGCTGTTGATCCCAAGGGAGAGGAGGAAGACGACGACGATGACCCGCCGATGCCACCCGGCTTCCCGGGCGAAGACGATTTCGAGGCGTTCCTCTGCTACAAGTGTGTCAACGCCAATCCATGGATCAAGAAATACGCCGGTGCCAAAGGATTTTTGCCCGCAGTCTTCTCGAATCAGAAGCAGAAAGACGCCTCAATTACAGAAGAAACTACCAAGAAGCGTAAGGCGGATGACGATGGTGCTGAGCCAGATTTTAAGCGGTTGAAGGGTGACTCCGAGCAAGCGGAGGTTGGACGCAACAGCAGAGCTACAGAGGCTACAGAGGCCAAGAAAGAACCGAACGAAGCCGTCTCGACTTGCAAGTGGGCAGCACTTCCACCTCCACCGAGCGGAGAGTTCTCGCTCTTCATGAAAGAGGATTTCCGTAACAATTTCTGCCGTTGCTCGTCATGCTACCGCAACCTGGATCCGCACCCGCAACTGCTGGAGGAGGAGGAGACGTACGAGCCACCACTTTCGGATGGCGCAAACTCAGAGCACGGTGGATCGACCAATGGTAGCGGCAGTCTTCTCGAACGTGGTGAGAGTGCTCTACGAAATGTTGACCGTGTTCGTGCGATTGAGGGTGTCATGGCGTACAACCATCTCAAGGAGCAGCTGAAGCCATTCTTCCAACAATTTGCAGAGAGCGGCCAAGCGATCGGCGCAGAGGATATCAAGTCTTACTTTGCGAAACTTAGAGGCGACGAGCAGGCCATCAAGGACGCTGGAGAGGCAGCCAATGGTTCGAAGGATGATGAGGGAGATCAGCGTCGGGAGCAGAGCGGGTACTAGAGCTCACAACAACCTTGGGCATGCTCTGTTGATTTATGTTCGCCCTTGTACAATATTAAGACTGACAGGCTGGGTGGGTAGGGCGGAGTCGGATGTTAACTGGATGAAAGCCGTGCTGAGAGGGGTTGTTCATGATATTGCTTGGGCCTTGGGTAAACCTTCAACCAGGCTTGTGGGTATGTTGAGGCCAGATGGATCCACAAATTGATACTTGTTTTGTTTCGAGATATCGAGTTTTGCCAGGCACCAAAAACAACTCAGGGTCGTCCACCGCTCGATCATTTTCCTTCCATCCAGAAGTGTGTCATACACTGGCCTATCTTGCAACCTTTTTCCAGCCAAAGCCCTCCAGGTGGCGTGGAAGCGTCCCAGAGTGGCGCCAATCCTACAGTCGAAGACGAGCCAAACCTATTCCAGGGGTTTCTTAGAGGTTACGAGGGGCAAATCGGCACCAAAGGTATTCATGGCGCATCAACCTTGATCGCGATGCTGATCTGAGTTTGGTACTGTGGGTGCACTCTGTTGACGTGATTTCGAGTTCGAATGGCCTCACTGGAACCCCTCTACAGATCAGTGAACCCGCGAATATAAATACACCGCAAGAAGGAGTCATTGTCTTCGGCTTTGCGGTCATGCCAGAATCTAAATTGTCACAAAGACCATGTGTTCCAAATGCCAACGGCGAAGTCGGCTTGTACTTGTCACAACTTCTGAGGGGCAATGTCTCTGCCCCTTTCGTCATGATCAGGTGAGGCCGAGGCTTATCTTTCCCTTAACCAGCGCCGACAGAACGATACCCATAGCTAGGCTAGGTAGGTTGAGGACCTGGAAGTCAGAATATCTCTCTGTAAACTTATCACTGCGGGCTACAGAACATCGGGTGGGAGCGAGCGTCACCATAGGGAGATCTGAAAACAAGAAGGAGCAAACCTGTGGTCGCCGCCTCATAGCAACGGCAGCGGCCAGTAACAAGCCTTCATAACCTTATATGCTCGGAGACGCCTTCCACTTCAGATACTCCATTAATGTCTCCTATCCTTATCTCTTCTGACACAGCTAAAAAAGGTTCTATTGGGGTCCGGCTCTCATTACGCCTCCTCAACATCTCTCCAAAGCCATTGCATTTCTATAGGTATATATAGGAGCTATCCCTTCCTCATCCAGCAAAGTCTCTCCTGCTCCCTTCAATCCATCCGTATTCCGTCATCACTACTTTGGCTTTCGTTTCTGCCTCTATCGTCGTGCTCTGTGTCTCCATATATCACCTCTTCGCCCTATCGATATGTCGATCCCGAAAGCCGACAGTGATAAATCGGGGGAGGTAACGACAACAACAGAGGCCATGGCCATGGGGTCGAGGATGCCCAGCGGGTCTGCCAGTGTTGACGTTGTTCCTACTACCGAGGGCGACAAGTTGAAGCGAAACATCAGCATTCGACAAATGATATTCATGGCTTTAGGAGGCTCCATTGGCGCTGGCTTGTTCGTTGGATCCGGCGCGGCCCTTAGCTCCGGCGGACCGCTGTCTCTGGTCGCCAACTTTGCGATCGTCGGTCTCGGTGTTACTTGCACGATGGGATGTCTGGGAGAGCTAGCAGGTCAGTCGTGTATCTGCTTCGTCGGTGTCTACCGCATACCTCGCGAATCTCCATGCACATTCTCGCAGGCCTGCCTTGACAGACACCAATGACGGGCTGCATTACTAACAATATGTGTGTGTAGCTGCATTCCCTGTAGCCGGTGCCTTTTACGAATATTCCAGGCGCATGATTTCAGAGCCCTGGGGCTTCGCAATGGGTTGGAACTTTGTATTTAACTGGCTCATCGTATTCCCCTTCGAGCTCACCGTCATCGCCGCGCAGATGAGGTACTGGGTCCCGGACTTGCAGCCGGCTTACATTATAACGCCCATCCTTATCACTCTGACGGGCACCTCGTTCCTCGGATCCAAGTGGTTCGGCGAGTTCGAGCACGCCTTCGGCATATGCAAGGCCCTCGCAATCACCGTCTTCATCTTTGTGGCTATTTTCATTATCACTGGCGCCGTGCCGTCAGACCCTCGGTACGTCCCTTACCTCCCCTTCCCTGGTTATTCGATTAGAAACGGCTAACGTCTCGCAGACACGGAACGGGAGCCAAGTTCTGGCACGACCCCGGCGCGGTGATGAACGGCTTTTCGGGCTTTCTCATGGTATTTCGTGTCGCTGGTATGTCATACGGAGGCACGGAGCTTCTGGGCATGACGGCAGCCGAGTGTAAAAACCCACAAAAGGCCCTCCCCCTTGCGACTAAGGTTGTTTTCGCCCGGATCTTCTTCTTCTACATCGTATCGCTCCTTCTTCTCGGCTTCGTCGTGCCCTCGAATCACCCGGGCTTGGCTTCAACAGGTCACGGAGCAAAGTACAGCCCCTTCACACTTGCCGCCGAGCTCGCCAACATTCGGCACCTGCCTAGCTTCTTCAACGCCCTGATCGTCGTCGCTATCATCTCCATGGCCAACACTAGCATCTTCGCCGCCAGTCGTGCATTCCAAGCCCTCTGCGAGAAGGGCATGGGTCCCAGCTGGGGTGCCACGGTCAAATGGGGTGTGCCGGTGTACGCCTTCATCGTTACCTTTGTCTTTGGTCTGCTTGCGTTTGTCAACCTGGCGCCCGGCGGCGGTGCAATCTTTGACTGGTTATTGAGCCTCTCGGGGGCCAGCAACTACTACACGTGGGCCTCCATCTGCGTGAGCCACATTCGCTTCCGCAAGGCGTGGGCTGCCCAAGGACATGACCATAAAACGCTCCTTTGGAACAGCCCCTTTGGTATTTGGGGTGCCTGGCTTGGAGTTGCGGTTTGTGTCGTCGGATTGGTTGCCAACGTCCTGACGGCGATTTGGCCCGTCAACAACCACGATGCTCAGGCCATTGTTCGTGACAACATAGGCACCGCGATCCCAATCGTTCTGTACTTTGGCTACTGGCTGTGGCAATCTATGGTCAAGAAGCTCAAGCAGCCCGCTTTGATTCCCCTAGACCAGATGGACGTGCGGACGGGCATCCGCCTCAATATGGACAGCGCCAGCTCGGACAGCCTAGAAGCAGCTGTTGTAGCTGTCAAGGCGCAGTAATTTCTCTCGTTACTGTCGGGGGGAGAAGGACGAAGAAGGGCCAAAAGGGACCGAGTCAGAAGCTTATGCATAAGGCGTTCCAGTGAGAAAGTGTTAGTTCGTATTATAGTGTTCCCCGATTGCGGCGACCGCGGTATATATTTGAAGCAGGATATCATCAAGTCGTCCGTTCCAACAAACCATTGGGGTATTCGTGACAATGCTGGCCAAAGGCAAGCTGCTTGGAAAGTGTAATATGAGGTGTAATGCAATCGCTCGACTTCAAGCGTCTCGCCCGTCCCTGACCCGATACCCAACGCCGCACATTTCTTTTACCCGAAATGCTCCTTGCACCCGTGATGCCCGATGACATGCTTCTGAAATTCCAAACGCTGTTTTCGATATCATTGGCCAGAAGAGCCGGTACTGGACGTCGCGCTTGAGGGCCGTGGAGGTACAGGCATGCCCATGGGAATACCCAGATCCCGCTGCATGGGAACGCCGCCCATCATGCTAGATTCCGGCGACTGTGAACGCGAGTAGTCACCGCCCATCTGCTGGCTCCCAGTAAGTTGCTCCTGAGCGGCCCTCTTTTCCAGCTCCTTCTGCCGCTCCTTCTCCGCAGGGTCGATGAGGTCGTCGTCGTCGCTCCAGCAGGGATCGTCGTCGCTGACTTCGGGCATGGCCATCCGCTTCCAGAAACGCAGCTCCTGGCGCGCGGCAACCTCTTCGACCCGTCGGTCCCACCTCGCCTCGTTCTCGTCGTACTTGCGGCGGAACTTCCGCAGAGCCTCGTTAGCTTTTCCCGCGCGCTCCTGCATCTCCCAGATCTGGTCACGGAGCCTGCTGTTCTCGGCGCGCGCTTCGGCGAGCTGAGAACGGTAGGAGCGATGCCAGGCAGCGACGTCCGTTACGTGCTTCGCCTTGTACTCGTGGAATTGCTTCAGCATCGCAGCGAGAACTGTCGCGTATTGGGTCAGGAGAGTCGCATTGGCGTCACGGCTGTATTTTGCCTTCTCGAGGGACTCTGAGAGGATGGAGATGAGTGTGTCGAGATTCTGTTCTTGTGCTAAGACTGGGTCAGCGTATCGATGCGAAGCAATGGGATCAGGTGACACCGCATACCTTGAATATCATCGGCAGCGTTGTGGATGAGGTCATCATTGCTCATTCCCTGCGTCCTCGCGCGGCTGCGCACTCTTCCAAGACCGGACACAATGTCTTCGGTAACTCGACGGTTCTCCGCAAGCTGTCGGCTGAGCTCCTCGACCATGCCATAGATGTAGTTGAGCTCGGCCTGTTGGCCAGCGGGTGTGGGCACGCCGCCCATGCCGTTGGGCACGTTGCCACCGTTCATTCCGTTCATGAGGACAAACTGCTGGTACTGCGCGTGTGCAAAGGCTTGCTGGGCGGCGGAGAGGGATTGCGCGGTGGCAGACGACGCGGGTGGGGGAGACGGCGGTGGCGGCAGTTGGTATTGTTGCTGTTGCTGTTGCTGTTGCTGTTGCTGTTGTTGTTGCTGCTGAAACTGACGGGAGGAGAAATGCACCTGCTGTTGGGGGTGGTGGTTCTGCTGCTGGGGGTACTGTTGCTGCGGCTGGGAGTTGGAGCTAGAGTTGGAGTTGAAGGCGAAGTCGTTGGTGGATGAAGCGGGAAAGTTCATGGCCTTTGGAGTTCTACCCGCTCTTGGGTGGACGGGTCGCAACAACTGGCTGACAGCTGTGAGAGATGGATGTGTCTTCCCCCCCCCCTAGATGAACCGGGGACAAGACAAGTTGGGTGCCGCCGGAAAAGAGAGGCGATTGAGCGAGAGACTGCCAACTGGGTACTGGTGTGGAGCTTATCTGGGTGTGTGAAAGACACACCTCGTCGAAGGTACTTTGATTACTTCTGGCTGTGCCGTTTCGGGCTTGGAGTGGTGGAGGAGTGGAAGGGACAAAAGGGGGGTGTGATTGCTGCAAGACACAATTTGTGGATGTGGGATCACTGTATCCAGTATACATGACCGGGGCGCTAGTGTCATCATGATAATTGCATACAGCGCTAAGGAAGCGACGACCAACCACTCCCCTCGACCCAACACACGTTGGCCAGCCCAAAACCCTCCAGGTCTCTCGATGAGGTTCAAACCACTTCTAACGATGTTTCGAAATGGCAAGCGCCCTTCTTCAGTGACCTGAACGTCGACGGAGAGCTCGTGGGTAGGCGACCCTAGGGACAGCACAAAGGAGTCCTGTGACAAGATTCATGTTCTAGTCTCGGCCGTATGGCCGCTTACTCCTCGTCGATATCCATATGGCGGTTGAGGACCGAAGCCTTTGGCGTGAGCTCCCCATCTTCCTCGTCCTCTTTGTCCTCCTCAGCTTCCTCGTCCTCGTCCTCGTCCTCGTCTTTGGCGGCAGCGGCGAAGCGAGCCAGAATCTCGCGCTCGCGTGCGACATCTCTGCCCGAGAGGGTGGTAGTCTTTTCAAACTCACCCCGAGCTCTCTTGCCCCTCGTTGGCGTAAGCGGAACCGGGCAGCCGAAGTAGTACGGGTGAGGGCTATGAGCGCGGCCGCTATAACGATTGAAAGAACCAGAGCCAGCGGCCACGTCCGAATTGAAATCATCAGCTGAGGTCATACGGAGACGCCCCATCTGAAGGCAGAGGGTAGGCGACTCTTCGGGCTCCGTACCGGTGTAGTAGCACATTGTGGCTGGAGTCGTTTTGACAGTACGAGGGCGGTCAGGTGTAACGCCGTTTGGACCGTCCTCCCGTTGGAAACCAGGAGAGGGATGGGGCGGGGTGGAGGGAGCAGTCTCGCCTTGCATCTTGTCGATGTCCATGGTTGAGCCGCTCTGGGCGCTGTCGATGGTCTTGCCGTTTATACCGGGGGCCAAGAGGCTGTGAGGGCTCGGGTCGAAGATGAGATGGTTGCCGGCGTCAGGACTGGACTTATTGGGGCCACCACTCATGCCAGTTTTCTCGTTCTTTTCGAGGCGGATAGTCTTGTTGGATCTGGGGGCTTCACCGACACCCAAGGAGCCGAGGCGAATAGGAGTAGACGAAGCACGGGTGCTGTCGGGAGCTGCAGGGCCAACGAAGGCGTCAGGCGATTCTCTGCGAAAGCCACGAGGACAAGGTAGATGATCAGACAAGTCATCAGAAATGCGAGCGCTGGTACCGCGAAGCCTGGTACGACCCAAGCGGGAGACAGGCACAAGAATGGGCCGGCCAATGTTGACATAGGGCCCCTCGTAGAGATCAGCGAGGAAGGCCTCGCGGCGCTCCTCATCAGTACGGCCCCAGTCGATGTAGTCCTGGTTCTGAACGCCGCTGGCGGGCTTCATCTGATCGATGGTCCGCATGATGCTAGGTGAGAAGACATCCTCGCGCTCGTCCTCAACGGGGAAAGAAGTGTTAGTCTGATGCTGATGCTGGTGGATGTCGCCGGCGAGCTTCTTCTGCCTGCTGTTCGTCTCGCCACTCTGTATCATAGGCTGGAATTCAGGCCAGAGGGTTCGTCGGATACTCTCCTGGCCCTTGTTAATGTCCCCGGATGCCATTGCTCTGGTTCATCCGAGAAGCTGACG
This sequence comes from Colletotrichum somersetense, assembly GCA_030867255.1. Classification (NCBI taxonomy): domain Eukaryota; kingdom Fungi; phylum Ascomycota; class Sordariomycetes; order Glomerellales; family Glomerellaceae; genus Colletotrichum; species Colletotrichum somersetense. The sequence goes on along the minus strand of MU843490.1, from coordinate 132,829 downwards.
GAAAAGGGTTACGCTTGCTTGTCTGCTTCTGCCCATGTCAAGGGTCAACGAGGCCAAAGAAGCCTCGGATTGCGAAGCTTACCTCTGGAAAGACGCGCTATGCCTAGTATGAGAGAGGCAGGGAGAAAGGAGCCTTTTGGAAGAAGCACTGGTCAAGTGAGCATCTGGTGTCTGCCTGAAAGCAGTGGAAGCCCGGGTCGATGGGGACGAGTCGCCAGAAAGAGCCAACGATGGACAAAGTCTGGCAATCAAAAACCCGAATCGAGAGTGACTTGTTTTCCCCTAGGAGTCGAAAGGATCCAGAAGAAAGACCGTAAGTGATTAGGGAAGCTCAAGTGAGCAAGAAAGGGGCTTCTTTTCAGTGATTGAAGGCGAGTTTTGTTGGGCATCGAATTTTGCCAGTCTCTGATCTCCTTGAACCGAGATGAAGAAGAAAAGGAAAGAAGGAGTCAAAACAAGACATAAAAAGAGTTGTGTTTTCTCATTTGAGCGTGAAGCCGCTGCCCTCATCGAGGGCCCATGAAACTACAGAGGGATCGTGGACGCTCGACAGCCCAAGCTCATTGTGCGTGTTGAACGGCACGTCTTTGATGTTTGGGCGCCTCGCCGTCCAGGGTCATTCAGTGGCTTGGCCGCGGGAATAAGCGGCTTGATAATTCAAGCTATGATGAGGAATATTTTCCTATTGCATTGATGGGTTTGCTTGTCTTCAACACAATGAGATGCCCTGATACAGAAACGACAGAAATGACCGTTGGTGGCAATGGTTGTCGGGGCATAGCAACCCATACCTCCTGTGTCGAGACCTTGGTCGCCGTCTCCAGTACGCTTGTGGATACTCAGCGATGCCGCGGGTGCTGCCTAAAGCAGGAGTGCTAATAAGGAGAGACTGATATGGTCATGAAATGTGCTCTCAATAGGGTCGTTTCAGGATTGAAGGACTGCATACAGAATGGTCTGGCGAGTTTTGTAAGATGGCCGTCATAAGGACGGGAAGGCCTCGTTCATCTTACTGACTTACAGTTACGGTTACAACCATATCAAGGCTCGTTGGATTTGAAGTGTTCTGGGAACAGCGTAAAGGAAACAGATGATTCGGCCCCTGACGCTTAACTCTCCCAACACTTTGGGTACAAAATCCAGCACATATGCGAATCATGCTCAGAGAGAAGAAGCTCAGCTGCGTGCTTCGATGAGTTAGCCGTACTTAGTCCACTCTGACCATAAGCAGACAAAGTCGTTCAAACATGGTTCGTGACATGTTTGGATGAAGTGACGATCGCCGGGCAGCCCAAATCGAAAACCTTGTCTGGCACTGCATCTTCACTATCCTAGCCCCCTCTAGGGTCAGATGAAATCCTCCCGACGGTTTGGCCGAGACCATCCATGCCTCGGTGGAATACCCACAGCCTCGATGATACCCCGGATCGGCTGGGGTGCAGGCTGCATGTGGAACACGACAGGACGGTGCAAAGCAGAGAGAGACAAGCATTTCGAAGCAGTGACAAAAAGGCTGGGTGACAAGATGACAGACAGTAAGTGCGCTTGCGGAGACTCCGCCATTGGGTCAAGTTTCGTTTACCTGGAGACTTACGGGACGGCAGCGGATGTTTAGCGGGTGCGGGGTGATGTGGATTACCGTATAGGTATGTGATAGGCAGATTGGAGATACCTAAGTATGCGGGGCTGGCGAGGAGGTTCCAGGCTGGAGGTGCTGCTGTCTGTGCCTCTTTGAGAAGCTTCCCCGCCATCCTGTCAAGCCACCAGTCGGGCCGTTGGCTACACCGGATCACCCTAACTGCACAGGGACAGAGAGGCTAGAACCACAACGAGTTTCAACTCGTCAACTCTGCAGGTAAAGTGCAGTCAGTTCCCATGCTTCTTTTACCCTCCTGAACAGAGTATTCGCCAATGGCATCCCGCCTGCAACACAACCGACCTTGCCCCTATGACCTAGCTGCGTCTTTAGCAGCATTGTGCGGATTCTTCCCCATCTCGTCTCCGCCTTTTCCCCTCAGCTCCTACCACACAGCTGTGCATCATCATGATCATCATCGCCATCGTGCTACCGAATTAACCTTGGCCTGGAAAGGGCGGACGGGTATGGGTAAGGAAAATGGGAAAGAAGAAAGATGGCTACCGCTCCTCCTCCAACACACCACGTCGAGATGTTCATTTTCAGAGGATGGTCACGGAAACTAATAAGGACGGACGGCCTTTACCTCGCTCCTTTGCTCGCTCGACCCGCTCAATCCAATAGACATCAGGAGAGTTCCCAACACTAAACTCTAGGTAGGTTCTTGGCGACTTGGGCGCCAGGGGAATGCGGCGGCACCACCCACAGCAAACCACGAAGCATCGCAGGGATGCCCAGACTCGCGCAGATGAAAGACCAAATGACGTTGGCGCCCAGACCCTGCAACCTGATGGACGACGAGCCATTCGCTGCCGTCGTCTCCTGCACCACAAGCGCCAGCCATACGTAAAAAAATTGACCCCGTGCAATGTGATATCCTGACTTTCCGAGTGAACGGTTGGAGGGCGATCGTTGCCCATGCGTTTCCCTCCCCCGGTGCCAGCGGGGTTCCAATTGACCTTCGCGCCTTCCAGCCGATGTAACTACGCTCCCGGATCTGCAAAAAAGAAAAAGCAACTCGCAATCAAGTATAAAGTCCACCATGGAGTCATGCTCTATTTCTGTACCTGGAGTCGGACCTCTCTCGTCTTTCCACCAAACTGGTTATTCTCGCCAACACAGGTCAGCAACAAAAGGCCTTGTTGTCAACCATGGCGAGGACCCTTTCTGTTCTCGGACTGCTCACGGCGGTGGCTTCGGCTGCCGTTATCCGTAGAGACTATCCCAGTGATGACGTCCTCGCCAAATGCCCAGGCTACCGGGCTTCAAACGTCCAGACCTCTTCTTCAGGCCTGACCGCAGACCTATCCCTAGCCGGTGAGGCTTGTGACGCGTACGGCACTGATTTGACTGACTTGACTCTGATTGTTGAGTATCAGACCGGTAAGCAATCCAACGCCTCCCGCGCCCCTTTCGACGCTTCTACGTGGACCTATACTGAGACACCACAGACACTCGCCTCCACGTCAAGATCCAGGACGCTGGTAACCAGGTCTACCAGGTCCCTGAGTCTGTGTACCCCCGTCCTGATGCCGGCGGTGTGAGAGCAGAAAATTCCAAGCTCCAATTCAACCACACCGAGAGTCCTTTCTCCTTCACCGTGACTCGGCCCGATACGGGTGAGGTCCTCTTCGATACCTCGGGGGCCAACATCGTATTCGAGAGCCAGTACTTGCGTCTCCGCACCAAACTTCCTGAAAACCCCAACCTCTACGGTTTGGGAGAGCACTCCGACCCCTTCCGTCTCAACACCACAGATTACATCCGCACTCTGTGGTCACAGGATTCATACGGGATTCCCTCCGGTGCGAATCTGTACGGAAATCACCCTGTCTACTACGAGCACCGCAAGAACAGCACCCATGGTGTCTTCTTCCTCAACTCCAACGGTATGGATGTCTTCATTAACAAGACGGACGAGGCTGGCCAGTACCTCCAGTACAACACGCTCGGCGGAGTTCTGGACTTCTATTTTGTGGCCGGCCCTTCTCCCATCGAGGTGGCTCAGCAATATGCTCAGATTACCGGGCTGCCTGCGATGATGCCATACTGGGGTCTGGGCTTCCATCAGTGCCGCTACGGATACCGTGACGTCTTCAACGTTGCCGAGGTTGTTTACAACTACAGCATCGCCGAGATCCCTCTCGAGACCATGTGGACAGATATTGACTACATGGACAGACGAAGGTTCGCCACACCCATCCAGAAATCCGTCTTTGTATGCACACTCTAACACCATACAGGGTCTTCTCTCTCGACCCGGAGCGCTACCCCCTTACAAAGGTGCGCCAGCTCGTTGACAAGCTTCACAAAGACGACCAGCACTACATCGTCATGGTAGACCCTGCAGTGGCCTATGTTGAATCCCCCACTCTGCAACGCGGCATCGACGACAACATTTGGCTTCTCCGCAGCAACGGCTCCGTATGGATCGGTGTCGTCTGGCCCGGTGTGACCGTCTTCCCCGACTGGTTCGCCGAGAACATTACAAAGTACTGGAACAACGAGTTCGCCGAGTTTTTCTCGGCCGAGGACGGTGTCGACATTGACGCCTTGTGGATTGACATGAACGAGCCCTCCAACTTCCCCTGTTACTTTCCCTGCGATGATCCCTACGGCTCTGCTGTTGGATTCCCCCCCGAGCCGCCACCGGTCCGGGAGAACCCCCGCCTCCTTCCCGGCTGGCCTTGCGACTTCCAACCTCCTGGGACCGACTGTGGCAACAATCAAACCAAGCGATCCGATGTTTTCGTTCGCAAGGAAATATCCCCTAGGGCGATCCCCGCCAGTCAGAAATTCAACAATCTCATCATTTCCGACAGGCAAGTATCCGGCGACCAAAAGGGCCTTCCAGACCGCGATCTTCTTTACCCCAAGTACGCCATCCACAACAAGGCCGCATGGGACACGGCTTCGAACGCTGCCGGCGGCGGCATCTCCAACAAGACGGTCAACACGGACGTCATCCACCAGAATGGGCTCGCCATGTACGACACCCACAACCTCTACGGGTCGATGATGTCGACGGCCTCTAGGACCGCGATGCAGGCCCGCCGCCCCGGCCTTCGACCTCTCATCATCACCCGGTCGACCTTCGCTGGCGCCGGAAAGTCCGTCGGCCACTGGCTCGGCGATAACCTTTCCAACTGGCAGCAGTACCGCGTCTCCATATCCCAGTTGTTGCAGTTCGCCTCCCTGTACCAGGTACCGATGGTCGGTTCCGATGCCTGCGGCTTCGGCGACAACACTACTGAGCAGCTATGCGCTCGCTGGGCTGCCCTGGCCGCCTTCTCGTCCTTCTACCGCAATCACAACTCCCTTGATAGCATTTCGCAGGAATTCTATCTCTGGGACACCGTTGCAGACAGTGCCCGCAAGGCAATCGCCATCCGCTACCGCCTCCTCGACTACATTTATACGGCGTTGCACCAGCAGACTGTCGATGGCACCCCGCTCATCAATCCAGTCTTCTACCTGTACCCCGAGGATGAGAAGACTTTCGGTCTCGATCTGCAGTATTTCTACGGAGACGCCGTTCTCGTCGCGCCCGTCACCGAGGAGAACTCGACCTCGGTCAATGTCTACCTCCCTGACGACGTCTTCTACGACTGGTACACCCACGAAACGATCCAGGGCGCCGGCGCGGCCGTCACCCTAACGGAGCAGGACTACACAACAATCCCACTTTTCATCCGCGGCGGCTCCGTGCTGCCTCTACGCGCCAACAGCGCCATGACGACCAAGAAACTCCGCGAAGAGAATTTCGAGCTCTTGATCGCCGTGGGACGGGACGGCACTGCCAAGGGCAAGCTGTACCTCGACGACGGCGTCAGCCTGGAACAGGCCGGCATCACGCTCGTCACCTTTGACTACAAGGACGGCAAGGTTTCTGTGGATGGCGATTTCGGCTACGAGACGCCGCTCAGGGTCTCCAAGGTCACGCTTCTGGGCGGAGGACAGACTGCAGAGAGGCAGGTGGCCGTCAAGACGGTCGAAGTCGATGAACCCCTGACTGGACCTTTCGTCATCGATGTCAACTAAGTCTTTACGCTTCGCCCGGGCTCCCCCCTAGGTTTCTTTTCAATGTATATATATATATATACACAATGAACAAAACAGAGAAGCATCTTTCTTTGTGTCCTCTCCCCCCATACTCACTGTGCACTGTGCGATCTTCGCGAATGATGTTCCCCGCTCCCCGCTCCCTAATTGACAGGCACAAAAATCCTGTCAACATCAGCAACCCACGAGGAATCGGCGCTCGCGAAGGATATTGTATTCCCCGACCCGGCGCTCAGGTTACAGAAGACGGAGCTGCTCCCGGGCGTGTTCCCGTCCGCGGTGGGCAAGAACCCGACCGTCTGTGAGACGCCGTTGCACGTCACCGTCCCCCACCGCTGGCTCGTGTCCCCGTTCAGGTGCTTCACCCTCACCGTCGTCATGCCGGGGGCCTGCACGCTGACGTTGGAGAACTGCACCCTGCCGCCCGCCGACCCGCCGATGTACCCGGCCGCCGCCGTCCCGCTGCAGCCCGTACACGACACCACCCTCGCGCCGCCCGAGAGCGCGGCCGCCTCGCCCTCGTACGACGTCTCGGTCGGGGCCACGGCCCAGGTGCCCGCGCCGACGTTGGGGACCCAGTTGACGCGGTCCGTGAGGGTGATGGTGGTGCCGGAGATTGTGAGGGGCAGCCAGACGTAGGTGCTCCGCATAAGGTTCGTGCTGACCCAGCGGTCTCCCATGTAGATTGCCGTGTCGCCCAAGGAGAGGATGTACGACGTCTGAGACGTGAAGGTCTTGGAGCCGACGGGGGCGAAGGTTTGCCAGGCGGACCAGGGGCCGGAGAGGGAGGTCGCGTAAGAGTAGACCTGGCGGGGCGTCAGAGACAAATGAAAGGGGGCAAAGGAAGGAGAGAGAAAGTACGTTATCGTTCGGGTCCCAGCCGGTGAGCCTGCTTCCAAACATGAAGTAGTACCCGTTCTTCTTCAATATGGCGGGCGACTCGATGCTCTCATCCCAGAGGTAGACGTTTCGCGTGACGTTGAGGTAGTCGGATGATAGCGCGTCGATGCGCAAGCCATTGGGCCGCTGTTCGTCAACCCTCTCCGTCAGCAACGTATCACCGCCGTATTTCTTGTAGCAACGACGCAAAAAGAAGAATGAAGGAGGAGAACGGAAAGAGGAAGAAGGATAATAAGACGAGAAAACTCACGTCCTCGGTCAGAAGATACGCGGCCCCGTCGTCGTCCTGGAACAGCCCGATGTCCCGGCTCTCGAACCCCAACGGCCTCCAGCTGCCCAGATACGTGTAGCTGCCGCACACGGTGTCGGACGTCGCCACGCCGACCTTGGCCTCGGCGTAGTTGCTGCTGTCGATGTGCAGGTACATGACGTACTTGCCGGTCCCGCTGTTGTAGACCACCTTTGGCCGCTCGACGACCCTGTTCGGGCCGAGGTCGCCCGCCGCCGACGTCCGCGAGAGCAGGGCTCCGACGTAGCTCCATTCGACGAGGTTGCTCGAGGCGTAGCAGTTGATGTTCTGGAAGGCGGTGCCCTCGGTCTTGTCCTCGCCGATGAGGTAGTACGTCGAGCCGACCTTGGTGACGCCGGCGCCGTGGGCCTGAATGTGCCGGCCCGTGTTGGTCTGCGGGTCATGTCAGGTTTCTTGCTTCGCAAGGCGTTTTTTTTGGCCACGGGGCAATGGCTGGATTGGATGTAGGAGGGGGGAAGAAGGAACGCGAGAAAAAGAGAGAAAAGTAGCCGCTTACCGCCGTCCATGTCCCGCCGGGGATGATTTGAAGAGTGGCCTGCGCGAAGCGCGCTCCCGCCAGCAGGGAAGCCAGGCAGTCGAATAGGCGCATGCTGGCCGGCGGATTGTCGTGCAAGTCAACGTTGTATCGCAACCCAAGGAAGGATTGATTTGGCAATCACACGAAGGCAGCGAATACAGACACGCCCTGCCCAGCCAAGGTTTCCTGTCAGCACAACATTGTGATGGTATGGCCCGTTATATATTCTCCTAAAAAAGCCCGACCCGTTGACCCCAAAACAACCGCGAGCTCCTATGTTCCATCGCCAATTATCCAGATTGCGACGACCCCCTCTTGTTTTCGGCCCCGGTATCCCCATGTCACTACCTCCCCGTCAAGCTCATCTCATAATCCGCACGTCGAACTTTCCGCCAGCCTACTACGGCTTAGTGCCCGGTGAACGACCGGTTTAGTCGGCCGGGGAGGGAGGGGTTGAGCAGTCCCTTCAATCGACCGTCAGCGCTTCGTCACCGTCCGAACATCCTCAATGGCTCGTCGACCCACCCGGAGCGGAGGTGGGATGGGATGCAGGGTGTATGTGTGCGTGTCATGCGCTCACGTGGCCATCCATTAGCGACCATTTTAGGTCTCAAGCCGAGGTTGCAACCGACCGCAACCATCATGAAGCCAGGCTGGGAATGAAACTGAGATGGTTGCTTGCTTATTAGCAAGTTGGAAGCACAACGGTGGATGCCCAATTTCCTCTTCCCTGCAACTTACACAGCGTCGAAGGGGCTAAGGGGCAGGGCCGATATCAAGTTCAACCCCCCCTGATTTTCTGGGGTGCACCGGGCATCGGGCGATCTGCAGGGGTGGGTAGCTAAATGAATCGTTCGGGGTCGACTGCCGAAGCCGGTCCGGCATCGTCAAAAGCTTGGGATGCGACCACGCAGACGAAATTTGAGTCATGGGGGGAGTTTGATGTGGACTCTCATTTGGTCTTGACCATACTGTTTGCTTTTGTGCTTCCAGCCCATCTTCCTTTTTTCCCTCCCCCCCCCCCCCCCCCCGTAGCCTGGGGCTTTGCGCTCAGCGACTTGAACCAGAGACGTAGCTGCTAGCTAGCTGCTTGGGTTCGCCAGCAAGAAGCAGATTTTGTCCAAGAGAGTGATAGTCGTTCATGTACTTCATGTCAATCGTACCCGAATAATTCCTTCCGATCAATGGTGACGCCGTAGTATAAGGTTGACAGAAAATCCGCAGCGCCGCGCCAACTTCCCCAAAGAGTCGAACCGCCCAAGAACCTCGTCTTTGATTTCGCCCTATCCCTTTCGCCAATGGCCCCTCGTTTGCCCTTACCCTTTGTCGTCCTCTCGACAACGGAAGACAACGAAAATGGTGCCGATAGACTAACTGTCTACCTCCATCTTGTCCTGGGTGTTGCTTGCCTCGACTTCTGCCTCGGCCTCTGCCACGCTTTCCGCCTCGACTTCCTGCTTTGACTCTGTGTAAAGCACGGGTACTGATTCTTTTGTGTCCCCGCCGATCGAAACGCTGCTGCTAGGGCCAGGTCCAGGGCCAGGGCCATTGCCAGCACAGAGTCGATATTCGCCGTCTTCCTTTCGCTCGATGATGCCTTCGTCAAGAGCCCACTTGGCCAACAGTCGATCGACCCCGAGTCGCTGGCCTTCGCCTTTCTCCATATGCCTTCCAACATGCTCCGTCCACTCGTCCCAGGAACCGGGGCCCTCAAACACACTCTGGCAGTCCGGCTTTGGGCAAGCCGACTTTTGAGGCGGTGACCGGCGCGTGACAAGACATGTTGTTTGCATCTCTTTGACGTGACCCTCCCACTCCACTTGCAATTTGCTGTCACCCTTGGCAATGGCCTTTTTAATGGCGAATGGTGCGTGCATGCGCCGCAGGTGCTGGGTGAAGAGATCTTTCCGGTTGAACTCGTTCCCCTTGCCTTCTACGGTACTCTGCGGGCAAGACGAGCAACGGTAGTACTGTAGGCAGAGATGTTGAGAGGCGATGTGCCGCTTCCACTCGTTCTTCGACCCAAATGTGCTGGTGCACCCCGCGAACGAAAAAGCGCAAGGAAATGGCCTGGTGTGTGCAGCTGCGATGTGCTTGCGCAACGACGAAGAGTCCTTGAAGGGAGCGTGGCTACATAGCGTACATCTAGTCTCTTGCTTGGGAGTCGCCTTTTGTAGGGACCGCCGCTGTTTGGTTTTGGCGTTGGGGGTGCTCAGGTCGGCGGAATGCATCGTGTCGTCTGCACCTGATTCATTGGCGTCATGAGACGAACCTGTGTCTTCGTGATTGACGGGCATCGCACCATCAGGGAGGGTTGTGCGTTGTCGTTCTACGGCTGGTGGGGCCTCGTCGCTCATATGGCGCACATGGCTTAGTGCCTTTAGCTGTTCCGCTGCTTCCTGCATCTCAGCCGAATCCTCAACATCATTTTTGCCATCCACCGCTGCAGCGGCGGCGGCGGCAGCGGCGAACGACACGCCGGAAGGAGTGGTATCTACACGGCTGGCCGCCTCAAGGTATGGGGCGTCTTTGCTGTCTATTGACCGTCGATGCAAAGCCGGCGTGCTTGCTGCAAGCTCCCGCGCCTCTAACAAGATTCGTCCGTCCTCAACCTCCTTTGCCGTGGCTTTGGGGATCCCCGTGGAGCTCTTGAGCTTCTGATATAATTGGATCATGTTATGCGACGTGATATATCCCAGGAAACAACAGACCTTATCATGCTGTACAACATTCCAGATCGAGTGAGGCATCGATATTAGAAGCATTGTCGGAGGGCCGAGAAACATGCCCTCGACTTCAATCTTGGCAGCCAAAGGCGGCGTGTTGTGGAGCCAGCTATTGAAGAAGGACATGTCTGGACTGGCATCCCCAACGAATGTTGTGCACACGAGGACTCTCGCTTCATCGAACCGAAGGTCAGTGACGGATTCGGGGTCGATAAGTTGGTCCTCTCGCGATATCCTCGCTTGGGCGTCCCCATCCGCGCCGTTATGTGGTGACTGTTGTGTAAGTGACCAAGTAGATAATGGGCCCAAACTCAGAATCTGCCCCTTACCGGGCGTGAGAGTGAAGCATATGGGAAGCTGGGTTGATGGGGGCGGAGTTTTGCTGGCACCATTTGTGAGCTTGACTGCCTGAGAGCTTTCCTGTTGCCTCAACTGAACGACCTCTTCGTGCAGTCTTGGCACGCTGAAAGGCCTGCCCGCTGTGCTAAGCTTGTGTAGTGCTTCAATCAAGTGGTAGGTGAAGGATTTGCCTGCAATATCACGAGGGTTCTGCTCAGGGCCGCACGCCGCGATGACTTGTTTGGTGCCGTGGCTTCCAGAGACAGGAACATCTCGCAGCGAGCAAGAGTCGAGTAGCAAGAGAATGTCGGATTGAGCATCTTCGAATAAGCAGCGCACACCGTCCCACTTGAGCTTTGCGGCGTCATCTCGAGTATTGCTGTGGAAGAGCGGTCAGAAGGTTGCGGGGGTTCTTCTCGAGGCAGATCCTCAACTCACCAAGCCCAGTAAAGTTGGTTGTCGGACCCAACGAAACCGTAGCCGGCGTAGTAGATGATCAGCAAGTGGTTGGCTCTGGCTTGCTCGAGGAAGGAAGCCATCTGCACACCAAGTTTGATGCTGGGGTTGGGCACTGTGGGAATGGCCCATCGGTCGGTCCGGAAATTGTAGGTTGATCGGAGTATATTCTCCATGGCTGTAAGATCGGCCTCGACGGATGTATCCTCTTCCCACCGCAGGAGGAGAACAGAGACGTTGTCGTACGGGGTGCGCTCCGTCTGGCGTTGTATCAACATGGCGGCATCTTGCAGGTGCCTCGCGAAGGACTCGAAGTCATGTCGTTCGGCTGGAGGGGTCTCTTGGACCGGGTGTTGCTGAGGCTTGGGACCCCAAGTGTCAGTTCAGACATCGATACGGCTGCGTTCACCCGTTGTGCTCACCAACTCATGAGGGAATGGAGCCGCTTGTGTGGTGCTGGTTGAGGGTTGGCGCGGGAGAAGCTTTCGCCGTTTCGCTGGTTGAGACTCTTCCATCTGCAGTTCGGGTCAATTAGAAGACAACGTATGGTATGGCGGATTGAGATTGGGTTGCTTTGAGGTCATGGAAGCACCAGTTAGAGGGGGGAGCAGACAATTGCACGAGGAATTGGGGACGACGGCGATGAGGAGATGAAGGATGGTGAAGAACCGAGGAGCAGCCCAGCACAGGAAGAATGGCGGGAGCGCAGTGAGGCTGCGAGGCTGTGGTTTGCCCTTTGGGGGGATTTGGACTCTACTCACCTAGATTGAGCTTTGATTGGACGGTGGGCCCCTGGCGATAGTACTTTTGTGGGCCCAAGCCTGAGAAATGGAGAAGGCGGGAGGGCACCGTGAGAGGTCACTCTTGAGGTGGGAAAGGGTCCTTGCTTTCTCCCCATCTCTATCCGTACACGTACCTGAGGTAAGGTAGGTATCTTTTACTCTAAAGCAACTTACCAGGTATGCAACGCAGTGTATCGTTTTGCCCATGCCCTTCCTCCACCAATATTTTTCCTAAAAGCCGTGCCAGGTCAATACCGCAAATCCCGAATTCCACCGCCAATCTCGGTGCAGTTACTCTCTGTTACGCTCTCTTCTCTCTCACTCCTCTTCCCTTTCCCACTCATCCTTTGGGCGGGCACCCCTCGCCCTTCTCATGCAGCTCGAGGCCTTGCCCCTCCTCCGCCTTCACCTCGACCGTCGAGTCCCATACCTTGCCGTCTGGCCTAGGGCGTCTGGAGCCTGACGACTGGCCGGCCGTCATGCAGCCAGCTGTCTTTTTCTCTGGCTCCCACTGGTGCCACATGTACGACCTTTGTTCAAGTCTTGCTGCAAGGCAGCATCTTTTAGCTCCATTGGGCATGCTCCGGACATCATAAGTTCACGCCAGTGTTCCGTCACTCCAGTGATGCACCAGGGTATCCGTACTCGCCCGCCCTCGATGGCGGAAGTATCGATGCCGGTACCTAGGCAAGCTCTCTGTCTCGAGTTTGACGTGTTTGTGCACTGAGCGACGCCTGTCATGTGTCGCCCATGCCCATTCGAGAGATGAGCGCCTTTGGCTCCCAAAAGCAGTGTACCTACAGTGAGGGTAGTGCAGTCTATAGAGTGCTGTGCAGTCCCAACCCATCCGCCTCATCCGGGACACACGAGACGTGGCGGCGCAGCTGGGAAGCGCAAGGGACTTGCATTCTGACGGTGTACCGGTAACGGCACTGCGAGGTGAGATAATGACCTGACTTTTTAACCGATTGGAAGCATAACACTGGAGAGAGACGACCCTCCTGCTTGGCTGATTTCCTGCCCACGTCGGGCAAGGCACGGCTGCAGATGCGCGGTGCCACACCATCCAACACTATGACCGACGTCCTTCACACTCCATCTTTTCTGCCGCTGGCCAATCAAGGCTGCATGATCCGGTCTCATCAGCTTCCAGTGCAGTACAGTACATCCTCCTTCCTGTTGGATTTTGCTGCGTCAATCGCAGCCTCCAAGGCGATGTTTGCGCTAGCTGCATTATTGCCTACGCCCTCCAATCGCGATATGCTAGCATTTGGTGTTGTCTCGAGAGGGGGTGGAGGCTGGCTCATTGCGGCGTGAGTCCAAGAACCAAGTCAATTCATTGAAAGCTTCGGCAACGTCTGGGGATTGGTGCCCGCGCCTGGACCACCACCCTTAAGGGAGGGGAAAGGTAAAATAAAATAAAAAAAGCCGGCCTCGTCCCACCCCGTACCTGTGGTGTATGTATGTATGCTTTGCCTCGGATGAAGGGTCTTTCCTGGTAAGAGACATAGCTCTAGGAGCTTGGGGCACCCTCAGTGCTGTTGGTGAGCACAGCCGAGCATGGATCGTGTATTGTCAGAACCACAATGCTCTCTGACTACGGGCCAAAGTTAGGTAAGGACCCGACCCTTCGTGATAGCCGCGCTGCGTGTGTGGTTGCCGTTGTTCAAATGCTCGGTGGATCGGCCATGTGCGTGCTGTGCAAAGCGACGATCATTGTGCATTGTAAATCCAGGGCTGCATGCAGGTCGCCTCCGTTCCTTTCATCCAACCTTTGATCAGGGCAAAAATAGGTCCGGATCTGGAGTTCTGGGAGCTCCCGGTGGTGTCATGTCCCGAGTCGAGAGGTGGGTCTATCTCCGGGCAAGGAGGCAGCCGGCACCTGTCGATCGTCGCCTCCGGGCTTTCCAGCTGTTTCCCACCCACCGTAAGAGGTTGGGTCTTTGGCACCGATCCGGTGGCCAATGTGCCGGAACGAAGAGCAGTCGACGTGGTGGATTCCCGTGCGCCACTTTAAGCTTGTATTTCGGCAAAAGACAGCTCGGTGATGTCCCGGGTGGCAGGCCTCAATATACGCGTACGTACCTGTATATAGGTATACCGGGTCGCAATCGCTCCTCGGTGATTCTTGGGCAGCCCGCATCTTCCGACGCCAAGTCACTTGTTCGGTTCATTATAAATTCTGGGCTGCAGAGAGCCATCTTCGAGAAGTTGCTGATCCAAGGCAAGGCAGCGTTGACTTGTCCGGGATATTCCATGATGATGGATACGGGCCGAATGTGTGGGTGTCTTGTGTTGTGGCGCAGAGAGTTGGCTTCGCGAAGTCCAATGTGCGGGGGGCCTTCCAGCCAGGCTCAACAATTCGCAAGGTACAAATGGAGCCGTCACTAGCCCGGTCTTTCTGACTCAGTGATTGGGATAGTACCTGTACCTGTATAACACATACATCGTAAACTAGTATCTGTATGTGAGATGCGTCCGTCAACTTGACGGGTTACGCGTCTCTTGCCAAGGAGGACGATGGAGGACAACGCGGAAACCCGAAAGCAAATGAGAACGTATCACTGTCACGCGAGCGCTTTTAGTGGCGACAGGCAGTACGATCGATACTAGTGTAGGAAAGCTCCGAGAGTCGAGTGAAGAGGATTGGGAGTCAGCGCCATCGAGCCGCCCAAGCCTTGCACAGCCACGCGGGACAAGAGGTTTCGAGCTTTTTGGACCAGTCCGAAGAAGGCATCGTAGCCAATCAAGGGCCTAGTTCAAAGGCTTTTCTATACCCGAGGCGGGGACCAGCTGAAGGATGAAGGCTCTGACGTGCGGGTGTGGTCACCGGAAAGGGGGCAACCTGGCCTATATCCTACTATACCTAGGTAGGTAGTGTACAGGGCAAGTGAAAGGCGGCTGCTGCTGTATCTTGGAGGCCGCACAAAGTACAATCGATTACATGTAGTCAGCCCCAACGGGCAATGCAAAACTCACTGCTGCATTGATTGGAAAGATAAGCTGCGTGATGAAATTTCAGACACAAGGCGCGGGGTTTTGTGATTCCCTGGTGGTGCGGCAAAACATAATGCAGGCGCTCTAGTTTTGGGCCTGCTGAGAACAGTCAGAAACAGGCCATGGCCGTGCTGCCGGGGTCATGTCATCAAGGATCTGGTGGGGTACACCGTGAGCCTTCCTCTCTCTGGATGAATAGAGGTTAGTAAACGAGGCACGCGAGTGGATGCTTCTCGACGTCGGAGCACGGGAATGCAAGTCTTTTGAATTCAACCAAGTCGCAGAAAGTGGGTTCGAGCTCGGATGTACCTGTATATCAGACTGTCAGCGCGCGCTGGCCACGGGGACAAAGAGTGCGCGCCAACAAAAACGGAGTGACGCCATAGTAGACAAAATCCATCAATGACGACCGAATAGCCCGGGTTTGTTAGGCGACTTGAGAATGCGTGCGAATGGCAGGCGGCCGTTTCTACCAGGCCCGATGTCTTGGCTCCCTCTTTGGTGTCTTTGGAGCGAGTACTAGGAGGGAAAGGTAGCTGAACCAGGGCAAGATCTTCTCTCAAAGACGTCGAGGGGCACAAGTCCGGCAGGGGGTGGGTTGTATTAGCCATTAGCCGGATGATGGGGAAAAGAGGGTTGGCGCTCTCCGGCAGAAGCATCGGAAGAGCTGCTGGCAATTGTAGGAAATGAATGGAACGTGGATGAGGCAAAGGAAGATGCTAGATAACTGTACCTCGACGAGCAACTAAGCAAGACTTGATGGAGGTTTGGCCTGGTGGGCTGACTCCAACCCACCTGCCTACCTTGGGTTATTTACCGCCCCCACCTGAGGTTGGTTGTACACTACAGTAGGTAGTTTGGGCATCACGCAATCAGGGAGGAGCGAATGTCTTTCTTACCACATGCGCATGCCCAAGGCAGGCAGGCAGGTAGGTAGGTATCTGTAGATAGGTAGGTACCTGCTGAGATACCATCTACAGATACCTACCTAAGGCAGTTTAGGTATTAAACTAGGTTCAAAATACGAACAGCAGCTGAAGCAGGTACGTCAAGAAACCACGGATGGGATGGGATGAATGAAAGAGCAAGGGCAAGGCACCGACCGTGGCGGGACTCCATCTGCGTGCGTGCGCAACCCTTCCCTGTCATGTTACCATGTCATGTCAAGGCACCTACCTGCCGGACCGCTCCATCATCATGGAGCATCTACCTTGTTTGCAGGTCTCTTCGCTCGTACACATGTAATCAGCACTATAGTACAGATGAGATAACCCGAGCCATGCCGCAAGGCAGATAGGTAGGTAGACAGGCAGCTCGCTTACTGTTAACACCCAGGTAGGTAAGCAGCACGTCCAGACGGCAATCTTGCAGCACCTTGGCCGAAACTAGTCCGTAGGGACACAACAATGTTTCCCACTCCCACGCGAACCCCTCGCAACTCTGCCCAATCACGGCCTATGAAACTGTCTGTCCATACATATATACTTTACTTACATACATCGTATGTAGTACCACTGTATGATGATTCGGAGAACAGCGAGCCCGTCGACCTTGAGGCCATGCATGTGTTCCTTGCCGACCTTGCCCCCCCCACCAGCATCCCCGGGGACCTGCACTAGGACCGCGCTTCTCGCTGGGTAACGAGCCCCATCGAAGCTGTCGAACCTACCTTACTAACAAGTGAGTCCTTCGCAAAGTGGGCGCAAGTGGCAGGGCTTAAGGAGGGGAGGAAACCCGGCTCCATCTGAGTGGGCGGCCCAGGACACAAGCCGTTCTCTTGCGTCACTCGTGATCAGACCTTAGATTATGACCAGCTGCCTTACCCGTACATCCTTGACCTGCCTACCTACCTACTTACTGGCACACACCTGCACTTGCTGCTAGTCTTTTTTTCCCACGATCTTTTTTATTTTCCCCATAACTTGCGATCGCAGGATCAAAAACCGGATTAAACATCACCTGTCTCCAAAGCGACGTTTTGCGATCGCAGGATAAAAAAATCGGATTAAACATCACCTGCGAGCGACGTTTTGAGATCACACGATCGAAAATCGGGTTGAATATCTGCCTGCGACGCGACGTTGACCTTGACCGCGCGAAACAACCTCCCTTCACCAAAAACAACAACTACAAACAGAAACCGAGAATCCGATCGCAACCACCAAGCTGGCTTACCCACCAAAACCCGCGCCACTCATGGACCTTAATGGGGTCAAGAGGAGGGACACTACCAAGGGCCCTCCTCTCCGCATCCTATCGCTAGGTACGTGAAACCACGACATACAACGAGCTCAATCTTGATGCCGCAGAACACTGCTAGGCAGATCCCAACAGGCGACGCACTTGACTGACACGCTTTGCGACAGATGGCGGAGGAGTCCGTGGTTACTCCATGTTCATAATTCTCCAAGAACTCATGCACCGCACCTTCGTCGAGATCGAGGGTAGAGCCCCTCGCAGAAACGAAATTCCTAGGCCATGCGACCACTTTGATCTCATTGTTGGCACCGGTACCGGTGGCCTCATCGCCTTGATGCTCGGCAGATTGCGCCTGGACCTGGAACAGTGCAAGGAACTCTACGTAAGGTTGACCCGCATGGTTTTCGAGACCGACAAGACCATCGCTGGCATCCCATACCGATCAACACTCTTCAAAGCCTCCAAGCTTGAGGAGGCGATCAAGGAGGCTGTCCGAGAACACACCGTCTACCAAAAGGAGGGCAACGACGGCACCGAGAACGACATGATGAGCCCTCTCAGCGGATACAACAACTCGAATCCTAGGAGACATGCCAGCAACGCCAGCACCGTCAGCTTCAGCGCACGCAGTCCTCAAGCCCAGATGGCACGGCCTGTTTTCAACTCTCGATACGGCGACCCTAATGCACGGCTCTATGATGCTCGGGAGAACAGGACCAAAACGTAAGCACATGTGCTCCAAAGATCCCAGTCGAGAAGTTCGTTTGGTTGACAGTTAGAAAGCGCCGTTTTAGCAATGTACAAAGGTTCCCGCAAAGGCGCTCCCGCCGCCATCTTGCGATCCTACGACTCGAGGAGAGAACCTCCGCCAGAGTTCGACTGCAAGATCTGGCAAGCTGGCCGCGCCACGTGTGCGATTGGTCTTGCTTTCAAACCAATCCAGATTGGACAGTCTGTCTTCCATGACGACGGCGGCGGGACATTCAACCCTGCACCCGAAGCTCTGGACGAGGCGGTGTTGAACGAGTGGCCCGGCCGTGATGTCGGAGTGTTTCTCAGCGTCGGCACTGGCAGAAGGCCCAAAGGGAGCGATGCGAATTCGCACATGTGGTACGAAGGCTTCTTGGGAGAGTTTGCAGAGGCCCGCCGCAAGCTCATCTCCAAGATTGAGGGCTGCGAAATTATCCACGAGCAGATGAAGAAGGAGCACCTTCTCAAGCGCAACGTCAACATCGAGAACTACTATCGCTTTAATGTGGAGGTTGGCGTCGGTGAGTTTGGTATGAACGAATGGCACCGCCTGGCCGAGATTAGCACGAGCACGAGGCAATACCTAAGGCGGGACGTCGAGCAAAAGATGATACAAGGGGCTTCCGCGAAGATGGCCAAGATCCACAAAGCAAACATCAGGTTCTCACGCCTGCCAGACGTTCCCGAACTAGTCAAATCGAACTCTGAGGTCACCGAACCGCTATCGTTTGCTGTGGAGTTGCCAGGCGACGTGCCCACATCGTGGCCACCGCACAATACACCACCAAGCCGTCAGTCATACGAGTCTGGATCGGAACACTTACACATACCTTCGCCGATGAGCCCTTCGCCCAGAAGCTCCGGCGAGCGACTCCAACCGTCGCCGGCGCCAAGAGCCGAGCAACGTCCCCCGCCTCTTCCAAAGGACGATGAAGCCGACCGGCTGGTTGTTACTGCACCCACACCTTCTCAGTACAGGTATGCGGCCGGCGCCGACAAGATTGCCATCACGAGCCCCGACGAGCACCCGCGATGGCAGAATAAACAATACAATAATGGTTTTGTACAGCAGTCGCAGCAGCCGCAACGAGTTCCACCGCCGCTGCCTCCCAAGACACCACTGCCGGAACATCAGGCTGCAGGCGGCCGTCGCCCCATCAGCTCACCGCCCCTGCCTTATCCCATTGACGACGAGCCTCCACCAGTGAATATGGCTAGAAAGCCGGACTACCGCGGGAGATGATACGATTTGGGCTCAGTTGAGATACCCCGTTTTCTTGCAAGCAACTGGGACACCCTGGAACCCCTTTCCTCCACGATGAGCGAGATACGAAGGCCTAATGGGTGTCATGATTGGACAGCGACACGGCCACAGGAGTTTCTATTGGAAGGCGATTTCGGGTTTGGGGATTCCACAAAGATACCATTCTTAGCACATGTGCCCCATTTAGTGCAGAGGATGTGCTGTGGCGGCTACGAAGCCTGCCACCTTAATGAAATGACGACATTTTCCTTCGTCTTATTCCCTGACTTGAGCTATTTCTCCTAGTAATTCCGATGAGCTCTGACTTCATCGCTCGGGACACTCCCGCTTTTGCGGCCGGTGGCAAAAGCGGGTACCCGATAATTCGGTCGGCTAGTGGGGGGGCACTACGTCACGGCGAGTCGTCCCTGATCGCGGCTTAAGCTTAAATCACGGAAAACCCCGAACTGCCCAAAGTCGGCATGCTACCTCCATCATATTCCCGGGTGGCTTGTTTGATCTACCTATTGTATTTACTTCGGTTGTCCCCGGATTCATAACAGTTCAATTCGTTTTATTTTGCGTTGTTCCCCTTCCAGGGCGCCTATGTTAAACCCATGACATTCTACAGATGGCTTCAACCGTTGACACGGCGTCCATCCAACGACAAAGGCACTAAGACACTCAGCTGGCAATCGTGGCCTTCAAATTACTAAGAAATAACCTATTTCGCAACACGCACTACTGGGGCAAGCCCCAGCCGCGCTTCAGAGGTCATGGCAATGCCTCGACGTTTTGTATCTGTTTGCTTCTCCTTTCGTGGTCACACTTGGGTAGCGCATCACCAGTCAGGAAGAGCATTATTCACTGAGTTGGTCTCTCACGGAATGCAATTGTGTCTCAAGGACCCAAGACATTTTGAGGGCCGCTGAGGACTTCTACAGGGGCCTTTTACGAACCTCAGTGCGGGTGTCTTTGTTAATTTCTTATCCTCCCCCAGAGTGTTTCCAGACGAGGCTGACGAATTCCACAGAAGATGATAATGCGCCATTCCAGTGTACAGACACACTGCCTAGGCGTTGTCTTGGTGGAGGATTCTGATGCCATCTTTCCTGGTCCCTCTGCCCAACCGACGTACACCGAGTACTGAGACATTCGACAATGCGTAGCGGCCAAGGATCGCACGTTCGCCTGGGTGTCTCTGAATCTAGGCATTCGTATGTGCTAGTGCACTCACTTCTCAGTCTGTTTTGTCAACTTGGAAGTAACTTGCATTCCGGGGACGATATCTTTTTCAAGCTCCACCCGTGTCCCAGAACGTCAACGTGGTGCTCATTGTCGCTCACACATGAAGCAGCCATCGTTGGCTCTTGCTCATCATTCCTGTGTTCAAAGAAACCCGTTGCCCTTCAGCTGCCGTGACGGAACGTCTAGTTGGCTCAGCAGGAACCGCTAGTTCAAACCCGTAGATTATACCCCGCAACACTCATCGCGGTATCATTGATTGTGTTATGAGATTGGAGCGGACGGGCAAACCATTCATGCGCCGTGACAGTTATCCAACCTCCCCCAGTAGGAAGGTTTTACTATGGCTACGCAATTAAACGATGCGGCTTGCGCTACAAAAGCTACACAGTTTCACAATTGGCGTGGGGTTGATGGCGCTTTTACCCTGTACAGAAGAGGGCTTGAAGACTAGAACTCTTTCACCAAGTGGTGATTCGTCTGTATATTGCTACATACCGGCCCTGCCGGACTTGGAGCCCGTCTCCGCGAATAGTCGATCCTGAGAAATGCGATGAGAGGCTACATCGTCGGCGTCTTTTACATCAGCCATTCATCGAGAATCTCTGGTATCGATCCTTTCTCTGTTACAATAGCCTTTCCCATGCCTTGGCGGCATTTTCCACCCATCTTGCCGCCAAAATGATTGGCCCCTCTCACAGCGAATGCGGCGATCCAGGCATCTTAACCTTGTTTATCAAAAGGTTCAGACCTAGGCACTAGCGGCGCAGCTAATGCAGATCACCACAAACCCCCGAAAAAAGGAGGCTGCCTTGTGGCTTTCTTGAGGGGTTCCCCGTCTCCCTTCTCGCTCCTTCCAAGGTCAGGCAAATCCTCGACGCTAAGCCAAACATGTCGAAATCCGACGACATGCAGGCTCAAAGAAACAACAATGCCACCTGTCCCACCCCAAATCAACCCCCTCCCCCCCTGACACGAGTCCGATCTTTTCTTTCTGCTTATCCCCGATTTGCCTATAAGTTCAGCCCTATCAAAACTACGACTCCCGGGTCACACGTCATACTTGATATCGTGCCGTCAATCTACTGCAGGACAACAGGAAGCACAGGAACGGATGCTCCGGGGGGAACGACGAAGAGGGCCGACACCGCCGCTTCCGCTTCAAGATCATATCCGAAGGGTTGAAGCAGCGGGCAGCGCGCAACATGTCTCGCGCCGAAAGGACGACGACGTCGTGTGGAGAGTGTAGGAGGAGGAAGCAGAAGGCACGTACACACCTTTTGTCTTAACGACCGCCCCCAACCCCCATATCGTTCGATTTTTCGGCGCCCTCACACAAATCAGATGTACTGAAGGACATGGAACGATATCTCGAGTATCCGGTCGCATCTCAAATTGTTTCAAGCGCATCGAGGGACTAACCCGGATGCAGTGCGATCAGGAACAGCCTTGCAGCAACTGTCTCCGTCGATTCCCCGTACCGGCATGCGAATATCGGGCAGGAAAGTAAGTCTCGTTGACTGGAACACAATTGCTCCAGTCACTTGTGCGATTGGTGTTTTCCCTTGTTTTTATGCGGCCCATGATCTGACTGGCCCTCCTAGCCGGATACCAGGTACATCAACATTTTTGGCACCAGCACGAGCAGGAGGCCGGGTTCCCATCCACCCCCCTCTGCCAGGCGCGAACCTTGCCCCTGTTCAAGTATCTCAGTCTCCGAGGACGGCCGGCCACTCGCCCGTCAGCGTCGCCGGCTGGGCTGTACATGAGAGCACGACATCAAACTCGAGTCCCGGGACAGATTGTTCGACAGATCCGTCTGTCAGCGACGCGCCGTGGTCTCATCCGGATCACCTCGACGAAAACAAGCCAGCAGCGGCACCAGCACCGTGGCTTCCGCTAGCCGACCCTCAACGCAGCAGACTGGACTCGGACGTCTCCCAGGCGTCGCGGCAGATGCTTGCATACCGTCTCGCGGTGCCAGGCCTTGTCCTTAACCTCACCGACAAAGGCGGCGTTGGTGACCACGATGGTTACGACGACGACGAAAACGATCAAGACAACAAACAACTCGTCGCTGATGAATCGATTCCCCGAGGCCGGCATCATGCAGCGCAGCCCGGATTTCAACGTCCAGAAGGGCCCATCAGCGGGGTGGACGATGAAACCGTGCATCTCCCGGTAGTCCCGACGGTATTGAACAAGAAACTTCTTCGAATATGTAAGCAGTTACCTTGATCCGTCCGCTTGGCTTGAGGAGAAGGACGTGCTGAACCTGATATGTACTGTTCTTAGACGTCACAGTCCTCTCCCGGTTCAAGGCCTCCCTCAACGGTGATCCGGACCCCAACAACCCCTTCGTGCGCCACTATTCGCCCTTCTGCCTCCAAGACCCTCTTGTCGTCCGAATCATCCTCTACACCTCGGCTTGTTTCCTTCACGAGACGGGTCACGTTCGGACCACGGCCTTGCGGACCCTCAAGGGTCGTGCGATTCACATGCTCAACGAGAGCCTAAGGTCTCATGGTGCCGATGGTAGGCGACATTCAAGCTGTCGGGATGCCGCCGAGACCGCTCTCGCCTCGACGACTGCCAACAGCAGTGGGAGGTCTAAACACCCTAGCGACGCCGCCATCGCGGGCGTCATCCAGCTCACCGTTACCGAGTGGTATTGGGGCGAGACGGAGGACGACCTACAGTACCATCTCAGGGGCTTGCGAGGCATGATCCGGCTACGCGGCGGCCTCAATCAGCTCGGTATGAACGGCCTATTGGCGAAGAACGCAATCGCGTATGTACACTCAGCTCTTTGTCTTGTCGAACGCAAAACCCACATGTCGAATTGGTGGCGCCGCTCCTGGCGGACTCTTCGTATAATTCTTTCTTGTATTCTCATCTACTTGTTGCTGCTGTTGAAGATGGTAATTCTTCAATGCATCCAAGATTCTTCACCCGACTTCTCCCATTCTCCCTCCTGCCTTTCCCTGTACTCTTTCAGTCTCTTGGTCAAACCCCTTTTACCCCCATGTTAACAATCTTGGCCGCGGAGTATATATCGCCGGACGTACCATATTTCCAATTGTCCGTTCGACCGCCTGTTCGTTGTTTTTGCTGGTCTACTGCCCACAGCCTTGACTCGTAAACGGGTCTCGTTTATGGGCTTCCACGCGATATGCCCCTTCGGCACTTGTCAGCTCGTATAGACCTTACAAATTACTGACTCATATGCTTACACATAGTCACGATGTCTCCATATCTCTGGCGCACGAAAATATTCCATTGCTACTGACTCCGCTGCCCTCAGACGCACCAGCAATGGCGGCGGACCCGTGGGGTTCTACGGGATATGCCTTCGATGACCCTATAAAAGACGTGCCCCTTCGGACGGCACACATGTCGCCTTTCGTCAGCCATCTGCCCTCGTCCTTTGGCGTGCTCCCGACCTTTGCCGACTGCGCCGCGAGCCTTGGCATGCACCCAGCGACGGCCTCTATCCTCGACAATGTAAGGTACCTTGTTGGCGCCGTTGAGGCGGTCTACGGTACGGCGAACGAAACGAATACAAGTAATACAAGCACGAACATGGCGGCGACGGCGACGACGACACAGGCTTCCAGAAAGGCCACGCTTATGGGGAGGTACATGTATGAGCACATTTCGGGCCTCCACTCGACGACTCCAGGGTTTCGACAAACCTCGTCGCCGGAGGAGGTACCTACTAGGGCGAGACCGCCGCCGACTAGTCGCAACTGCCCCGCCGTCGACGAGGCATCCGTGGGAAGTGGGAGCATCTCCAGCAGAAGCACAGCGGGACGCGGTTCTGTTGGGGCGGGCCAATCGCCATCGGGTCCAGTATCCGACTCCGAACGGCTGCAGACGCGAGATGCTAGCGATTCTCCAGCGAGCCCTCGATCGATGCAGCACTTCCATCACCGAAAGTATTTGCAGCAGAGCCCGGACTTCATGTACCAGGTCGTCCGGATGACGGCCATCGTCTACACGCGGGCCATCGCGACCGGTACCACTCTGAGCGGCGCATGCACGGAATCGGAATTCCTGCAGATCTGGACGACGACGTGGCGGGTGCCCCTGTCGACGTGGAACGGCGCCGTGGGCGTCTTCCACTGGATCATGTTGGCCATCGCTCCGGCGTGCCACCGTACGCCGCACGCGCGCTTCGTCAAGAACATGACGACCATCAGCACACTGACACTCGGCGTAGAGAACTGGGCCATGGCCATGGGTGCCGTTAGGGCCGCCATGAGATTGCAGCACTGGCTCAGAAGCCAGCAAGGCACCAAGGGAGCGGACGAGAGTGATGAGGCTGGGTCTGGGGCTGGGCCAGCTGCTTCTGCATCAACAGCTGCAAGAGGAGGAGCAGGATCAGCGGCGGGAGGGCAAGGCTCCGGCCTCGAAGAGCGGTGAACGGAGCGTAACATCAAGGATTCAACTTCCTGAGGAGAAACCCGCGCACTCGCCCAGTGTGGATGTTGTCTCCATTCTGCAACGTCATGGGGGGGTAAAGTATGTGGCCAGGCCAAGACGACCAGTCCACACAACCACATATGTACCCGCAGGCTACAAACCCCGACCAGACGAACGACCATCAACAGTCTCTTTCGCCCCAATCAGACAACAATAATATCCTCCCCCTTTAATCAAGGAGATAAACCCCGAAAGTGCCGCCATTACCGCAGTGGCGAGCGGGCTGTTGTGCTTGACATGACGTCCCTGAGCATACGGATTCCATCACCGGTTCTGTCCGGAGTCCTTTGACTAGGTCGCTCGTTCCGGGATGGCAGCAGTTGACTTTTCCACGAGGCGTTGAAGAAGAGACGCTGCCGGCGGCAACGCCGCAGGTAGTGTAACGGTTCCGTTCACAGGGGGTGGCTTGCTACTGAGAGCTCCTGCATAAAAGTGGCATTGGAAGGAAAGCACAAGCAGGGGCCGGGGATGAAGAGCAGGGCAGAGCAGGGGCTGGGGAGCTATGGTATTGTGCAAATACTGCAGGGGACGAGGCTTCCTCTTGGGGAGGATCACGATATTGTGGTGCAAGAAATGGCGCCTTGCCCATAACGTCGTTATTTTCACGCCCCCCCTCTTGGGATATTCCCACGACCCGACTTCCGAAATTACTCCTGGGGAATGCGCTTGCACCTTCCGATAGCTAAGTTCAAGAGCGTATGAAGGTGTGTGGATGGGGGTCGGCTGGGATGTGGAGGGAATTCCAGAGAGACTGGCCCATGGCTCTGCTGCAAAGCTGAACTCTAAAGAGTGGGAAATGATGGAATGCCCTCACTCCGCTTTGTCTCTTTGTCTACGCCCCTCCCCCCTGACCGGTCACTAGGGTGCTGTACCAGCGCATGGAAATCATTCCAGGAGCGGGGGTACCCAGCAGACGGTTTCTCTCCGTGACATCTCAGGACGATGCAACGCTGTCCACGTTTTTGACGGCAACATCCCAGTTTACACAAGTACTGTCTGTTTACTGCTGCTGAGATGGGCTGCATTGGGGACTTGTGAAACGGGTGACCTTGCTGAAGGGATGGGTTCGGCTGTCGTCCGTTGCCTACGGCAGCCACGGCCACGTGGATATGCCAAAAAATCCTAAACCATTTCACCGTTTCCGTACCCGGTCGTCCGGAAGCACACATACGCCGTCGCACACCATCTACACTGAATCCGTTGGGACGGACTCTTATCGGTAACGCGCTGCAGGCCATGCATGTACTGTAACAGCGGACAGTACTCCGTAGAGGAAGGTGGAAAGGGTGTATTCATCTAGCCTCCTCGCCATGTCTGTCACACTGTATCCGTACGGATACGGAGATGCTGCAAACCTTCAACGGACCAACTGGTAACCGTATTGCGGGGTTTCCGCCTCCAATTATCCGACTTCCTTCCGCAGGCCGCGGTGACGTTTGTCTGGAGCTCAGAGTTCAACAGCTCAAGTAATGATGTGGTAGAGACGTACGGCGGGGCCGATCCCGAACGTCCGCCGAATGCCTCTACCGGGAGAACCTGCATACAACATGAGATCCGAATAGGTCGCGTTCTCGGAAAGTAGGATATATGGAAGACAAAGTAGGAGGCAGGATAGTGGATGCATGAGAAGAGGTAGTTGTATGAGAGGATGTAGGGATGCAAAAAAAAAGGAAAACATAAAGGAGGGAAAAAACCGGAAAGAAGGGGGAAAAAAAGAGAAAAAAACCTGGAGACATCTTTGCGTGTGTATACCGGTAGCACCATGTGGCGGTACATAGCAGATGGATGGAAAGCCCGCCGAGCTCGAGAGCGGAGAAAGAACAAGAAAGGGAATGTACAGGTATTGTAGGGGTGTCAAGTTACTAAGGTGCAGACATACCTGTACATACCTGTAGTACTCCGTACAGGGTCTGATGTTCGTCATACACGTATTGTAATACCAGATAAAGTGTTGGAATTGCCTAGGCGAGCAGTGTTGTTCCCTTTGGTCAAGGTCCAGTCCCAAGTGTTCGAGGATCCCCAGATGAAGATTTAGAGTTTGGGGCCACGTTCCACATCATGTTTCGAACGACTTTCTTTCCCATGGCTGAGAAGGGCGGGTACGCGTGGAAAGTAGCGACTTGCCACGCCCTGTGTCAGGACCGACTCTGGTTTATCTCTTAGTTTTTGGTTTGTACCTTGCGTTGCGGTAGGGAACGTTCCTTGTGTGATATTATGTACCTTTGAGATGTGATGAGACTGGTACATCGTATCTTCCTGGTCACTTGGCGGACTGATGTGTGGCGGGCGCAGACAGGGCAAGGGTTGTCAATCTAGACTTTGGCTTTCGTCCTGCAGAAGTGGTTAGCTTTTGACTTTTACTTTATACCGCAAACATGAGATCCAAATGACGCTGCCGTGCATCTTCTGCAACGACACTCTCTGCCTTCCTTGCCACATATTCACAAATCCATGGCCAGGCTTGCATTCAACTCGACTCGCGTACCTGGTTGTGCTCGTACCATGTTTAGTGAGTCGGTTGAAGAGTGTTGAACTCAACTCAACTCGCCTCGTCCCGCATGGCATTGGGTCATTGTTCCCAGCATCTCTGCCCGGGTTCCGACTCATGAGAAACGCATGGCATTGTTCTTGCTTAATCGTGCTTCTCCCTTCCAATTGGCCACTTCGGATGCGGACAGGTGCTAGGTGCCGCTTCGCCAGTGACTAGTACAATTCTGGTGATTTTCGAGAAGCTTCGATAGTTATCGCATTGTCGTCGTTAGCTTAGAAACCCCCTTCTGGAATCGTGAGATGGGGGTAGCACGCGAGGACGGACCCCATGACCTTGACCCTTCGGTAGGTAATGTACATCGTCCGTCCTCCTTGCCTCCTTGCTTTTGCCATCGCGCTTTGACGCTGCAGCGAAGGGCTCGCGTTTGTTCTCATCAGGACGACCAAGGTTCTTCCAGAGGGGCTTCTGGTGCTGTTCCATTCGTTCCAAATGTTCCATTCCCTCCCTCTCTTGCGACCTAGTTCAATGCAACCTGGCAGTCTGTTTAGCATCTCTGTCACTCTTCTCGTCGTCTTCGGATGACTTCACAGCGGGCGGGATCGGTCGGTAGGTACTTGTGCACCGGAACTCTTACAAGTCCCCGGCGGAGAGGGATGGCCTACGGTAATTACACAACCTGCGACTGGTCGATGAGAAAACGCCCCCCTCATCGTTCCCCTCCTACCTCTGAACCCTCCGGCTCTCTAATCCGCCGGCCACTTGAAGCGAAGCCGGTGTCGGCCTTTGACCGCTTTTGCCACCAAAGGCTTGTCCGCCGCTGCCCATAGAAACGGATGCTAGATAAGAATCCTGCAACGGTTGTCCATTGGCTCCTATCTTTGGTTTAGCGCTGAAAATTACAAGACCAAACACTGAATGGGACTCCGAGAACGCGACAATCTCTTATCTTGAGAACTGTCGCCGCGATTCCAACCATCATACCAGAGCAGGTATAGTAGCAGCGGCTGCGCAGGATGTGAAGCGCTTGCTTGTTCGAGAAATTCGACCTCATGTATTGCGTCAGTTTAGATGGGACCGCTTGCTGTGCACCACCTAACCCAGCCACTCAGAGAAGACGTTCCGGTCTCCAACGTCTTTTTTACACGTCTAGCCCTCGCAAGCGTGGAAATAAAAACCACGTAGGTCGAACTGCACGCTTATCGCTGTCCAATGTTGCGTCGTCAATTGAGGGGATCTCCCCACGCAGCAAGCTTCGCAGGCCGTGACCAAAGTCAATTCTTAACCATTGAGTTGACAATTTGCATGTGGCAATCGACTCTAGTCGGCTATCTCATGGCTGGAGAACCTGGTCCTGGAGAATGACGGTTTCGTAAAAGCAGAAGAAGGAGAAGAAGAAGAAGAAGAAGAAGAAGAAGAAGAAGAAGGAAATCCTATACATTGTTGCTTCGCGTCTCGCAGCTCTCGTCCGTGATTGTCCGTCTGAACCTTTGTTGTCCACCACTACATTTTCCGAAACGGTACCCGGGATTCCTCAGCAACTTATCTAATTAGAGTTCGGATACCGTAAACGACTTCAGTGTATCTCATCTGTTCCGGGCAGAAGCAAGCACCCTTCCTTGGTTCGTGCTTTCGGCCGACTCGACCATTTTCCCGTAAGATATTCGCCAACGGGAAGTCTTGTAAAGACGTCGGTTCCGCGTCGAGACCGAGGAAGAAGACGAGGCGCCTGTAACCCTAGGCACCCACAAAGGATGGCGGAATCGTCGCCATCCGATACATTGGGCCCTTTGGCCGTGCAGCCCCAGTCCGAGACCACGGCGTTGCTACCGAAGCCTCCGGCGTCCGCCTCCGATGAATCCTACTCTATCCGGCAATGGCTGGCCGAAATTCTGCTCCTCGGCAAAGCCGCTATTCCCGTCATCCTCGCGTACACACTACAGAACAGCCTGCAGACCCTCAGCGTGCTCATTGTTGGTAGACTGAGCCCCGAGGCCCTCGCTACTGCCGCGTTCAGTTACATGTTCGCTATGGCAACAGCTTGGCTCATAGCTCTGGGCGGGACAACGGCCCTCGACACGCTTGCATCAAGCAGCTTCACTGGATCTTCGAACAAGCACAACCTGGGCATACTTTTGCAGAGAGGCATTATCGTCTTGTCGGCATTCTATGCCGTCGTGGCAGTGCTGTGGTGGTTCTCTGAGCCGGTGTTCCGAGCATTGGGCCAAGAGGAGTTCATTTGTGTGCAGAGCTCGGTATTTTTGCGATGGCTGATCCCGGGCGGGTTGGGGTATGTGTGGTTCGAAGCAATGAAGAAGTACTTGCAGGCACAGGGTAAGTCAAGGCCCCCGGATATTCAACAATGCGAAAATAAGGGATAAAGACGAAGTCGAAGCTGACGTCGGCCCGTGACAGCCATCTATCGTCCGGGCACCTATGTGCTCCTCATCACGTCGCCACTAAATGCAGGGCTCAATTATCTGTTCATCCACACCTTCGGTCTCGGCTTGTACGGGGCTCCCGTCGCCACCGGCATCTCGTATTGGGTTTCTTTCATGCTCCTCGTAGCGTACGCTGTATTCGTCCGAGGCAAGGAGTGTTGGGGCGGGTTGGAGTTGCGCAAAGCTGCAAGAAACATTGGGCCCTTCGCCAGGTTGGCGATTATGGGTGTCGTCCATGTCGGCACTGAGTGGTGGGCTTTCGAGATTGTCGCTCTGGCGGCCGGGAGACTTGGTACGATCCCACTGGCAGCGCAGTCAGTCATTATGACTGCGGATCAAATCATCAACACTATCCCCTTCGGTCTCGGCGTGGCAGCGTCGGCAAGACTAGGGAACTTGCTGGGTGCGCAGCGACCGCGGGATGCAGCAATGGCAGCCCATTCGGCGGCGATTCTCTCCGTGTTGCTCGGATCCATTGTTCTCACTGTTCTCATGGCAACGAAGGATGTGTTTGGAAAGATCTTCAACGACGACGAGCGCGTGATCCGGCTCGTGGGCGAAGTGATGCCGTACGTTGCCTTATTCCAGATAGCAGACGGTTTAAACGGATCGTGTGGTGGTGCGCTTCGAGGTATGGGCCGCCAGTGGGTTGGGGCTGTGGTGAATCTGATTAGCTATTACGGCGGAGCTCTCCCGGCCGGGATCTACCTCGCCTTCAACGGATGGGGCCTTGCAGGATTGTGGATTGGACAATGCGTCGCCCTGTACTTGGTCGGAGCGCTGGAATGGGTTATTGTTGGGTTCAGCAAATGGGACAATGAGTGCCAGAGGGCTCTGGATCGACTGGACGACACCAGCAGCGATGGCGAAGGTGGAGAAGCAGTTGGGACTGCCGGTAGCCTGGTCTAGTGAAAAAGAACGGTGGCTCGCGGCTGCATAGGCAGTCGCTGCGTCTCGGTATGTGATGAACGAGTCGATGGCTGGTAGATTTTTGTCTCTTGGATTACCAGCATAGAGAAGCAGGGAGGGTATACAAACACGGCGTTGGAGTACCAGGCGAGGAACCAGAAAAAAATGGAAGGGAGCGGAGAAAAGCAAACAACTTACGGTCAAAACTTAAGGTAGCTACTGAGAATAAGATGATGCCGAGATACTCGTGGCGGTTCCCCGAGCAAGGCAGCGTGCTTAGGAAGGAACGTAAGGATCTATTTGTTGACAGCTCTTACCCAAATTGCTAGTTGCTGGCAGGCGGTAGGAACGCTCCCCCCCGCGTTATTGTTGTAGTACATTCATTGCCTTGACTTGATGGGAAATTTATGGCCTTCGTAGTCTTCTAGAACCCCAAAGCAGATTGGATATAATGAAGCACTAACAGAATTTCTGCTTTTCGACGCGACGTCCAGTTAGTGACACCAACCCATCCGATCCGTTGCGGGGCAGTTGTGTCACTGAATGGTGAACCCCGCCAGCGAACCCCACCATGATGATGGCATGATATTGCAAATCGCTCACAAAGAAACCAACGCCTCAAGAGAACGCCCAACTCAGAGAATAATTCAACATCATACTCCACAAAGCCGGCAGCATAACGGATAATCAACAGTCATGGCCCCTATCGGAGTGGCTATTGTTGGCGGTGGCATCTTTGCCAAGGAACAGCATCTGGTAAATAATCCCACAGGCCTTGTCTCGGTCAAGTAAAAAGCGATCCCTGGAACCTTCAAGGTCACACTGACGGCAACCCGAATAGCCCGCCGTGGAAGCGAGCGACCAACTTATACTCAAGGCCATTTATTCGCGGTCCCTCAAGTCCGCCGAGGATACGGCGAAGCTCGCCACCAGTTCCGCGTCGCCCGACCTGTACTCCGATGACTCGGGTGACGGCAAGTCGTTCAAGGACCTTCTTGCCCGCGACGACATACAGGCTCTCATCCTGGCCCTGCCCATTGTCAACCAGCCAGAATACATTGAGCAAGCACTCGCCGCCGGCAAGCACGTCCTGGCCGAGAAGCCCATCGCCCCCGATGTTGCTCGGGCTCAGAAGCTGATTGACTACTACAACAAGGTCTCCGCTGAAAAGGGCGTCACCTTCGCTGTCGCCGAGAACTACCGTTTTCAGCCCCGCTACACTGCCGCACGGGATGAGGTGCAAGCACTGGGCAAAATCACCGGCTTCAACGCGAGGGTTTTCTTCTTCGTGCAGCTGGGTGGCAAATACATCGAGACGGCGTGGCGCAAAAAGCCAGACTACCAGGGTGGCTTCCTTCTCGACGGTGGTGTCCACTTTGCAGCCGCACTCCGGCTGCTACTCGGCAAGGAGGCGGCGCCGGACTCGGTTGCAGGCTTCTCGGCCCTGACCCAGGAGCACTTACCTCCCATCGACACCATCAATGCTGTCATTAGGACCAGATCGGGCGCCACGGGCTCCTTTGCTGTCAGCGTCGGCTCGTCCTTGAGCGCATTCGACTTCCAGGTGGCGGGAGAGAAAGGCAGTGTCACCCTGTCGGGCCATAACCTCACCGTCAAGCCTTTCGATGGCGAAGCACGGACAACCCAGTTTGAGCAGACGAGTGGTGTTAAGGAAGAGGTCAGGGCATGGGCAGAAGGTTTGGTGGCCGGGAGGCCGAACCCCTTGCAGTCTCCCGAGGAGGCCTTGGCCGACCTCGAGCTTCTTGAGAAGATCTTCAAAAGTGGTGAAAAGGATGGTGCGGTCCAGAAGCTGCAATTGCAGTAGTGGATGAGACATTGATAACCAAGAGATAAGCTCCAGTCCGCCCCCTGTGGGTGGGTGATAGAGTTCAAACTTCAGAGCTTCTTTTCCCTGGCCTCCACTACCTGAATTCGCTCCAGCCCCTTCCGCATTTCGTCTGTCATGCCAGATGCGGCTGGGCGGCCAGTAGATCTCTCGACAAACACATGTACAAACTCACCAACTGCTCTCACAGGGCCGACTCCTTTTTCGAACAGAGCAATCTCATATGCCACGCTGGACTTGCCCAATTTGTTCACCCGGAGCGCCAATTCGGCAACTGCAGGGAAGGAGATGGACGCAAAGTAGTCACTGTGCGAGTGCACCACGACGCCGTGCTGCTGAGACTCTGCGGGCGATAGACGACAATGCTCAATCAGGTATGTGTTGACGACCGAATCGTATCTGCAGAATACGCCTTAGTCGGTCCCCGCGCAAGCAAATTACCTAGCTGGCTCGAGGGAAAGCATACAGAAAATTGTAGATGCTGTTGTTCATGTGCTGGTACATATCATTGTCGGCCCTGAAAAACCTTGTTATCGACTGTTCAAGCATCATACCCTGAGAGGAATGCGGATGAAAACGCGAAAAGACTGAAGTGTGATGATGTGAAGATGACGGAGACACATTGGCACACTCCCCCTCCTTTACTCACCACCGCGTCCGGTAGTCCAACATGTAGCGATAGTCCTCCCTCCGACGCTGCTTTAGCTCGGCATAACCCGTCATGATGGCGTCTGGGTGTAATTGACGAACGAAAACGAGGCTTCTGATGCCCTGAAGCTTGTCACAGTCGACAATGTACCTAGTGATCTGGGACGGTTGAAGGTGATATATGCGATTTAACAGCAGTAAGGTACGTGGTGGTCGCTGGTACTCTTCTTTTGAATTATGGTTCATCACATTCCTTTAAACCCTTCGAAGCGACGCCCCAAGTACGAGAAGCCCTCATAGCTTTCGCACTAAGACGTGTGGAGACATCGGCCACGGACTGGGCTGGGCAACGCCAATCTCCTACCCAGACCGAGGCACAGGGAGAGGAAATGGGTTGACTACATCGGGAGACCCGATTGGATCTGTGATAGATCAGTGCCCTATATAAGACGCATGTGCCCGACTTATGTAATCAAGAGATGGGTCAGTACGCAAAAGACTCCAGCTGCCGGGCACCAATCACGCTGTCGCAAAACCACCCTGTCTGAGCTAGTGTCTGTCGAAACCCAACCTCAGCAAAGTTCTGCCAGGTCTGACCGCTATCAATTTTTGTGCCTCCTTTGAGGACCTATCATCACCAAACTCGCGGATCCAGGTAAACTCTTGGAATCTCAGGTCTGAGGGGACAACCTGCAAGCGACCTATCAAAACGTGGTCCCTTACCGATTGTCAAACTTCCTTCAGTTCAGCCACCCACCGCCCTCCGCTCCTCCTCACCCTGGCTACCTTTCGGCGCGCAGTCACGCCTCTGGCACGAATACCACTTCGACTGGAGTCTCTTTCGTCCGCCATGGCTTCCGCAAAAACAGTATCGATATCAGATCCGGTTCCGGCGCCAGCCGTCGCCCGTGTCGCTGCGTCCAAGCCGTCGGATACCATGCCACCTGAGGCCTCTGAGAAGTTGCCCGACGTGCTGACCACTCCCGTTGGCGACATGTGGCCACGCCCTTACTATTTCGAGGACGGCCTGCGTAGAGTCGCTCCCTATCACTTTACCTACCACACCTGGGCCAAGGAGCGATGGCGGGGCCGGAAGCTCATCGAGATCTTCGAGGACGAGTTCCGGGACCGTACCCTAGAGTACTATCGTCATGCTATGGAAACCGGAGCCATTGTCGTCAACGGGAAGGTTGTCGGCCCGGACCATGTCGTCAAGAACGGGGATCTGGTGAACCATACCATTCATCGTCATGAGCCACCTGTCACGGGGGAGCCTATCCGTATCATCCACGAAGACGATGAGATGATTGTTGTGAACAAGCCGTCTGGCGTGCCTGTGCATCCTGCTGGCAGATACAAGTACAACTCACTCATCGAAATCATGAAAGCTGAGAGGGGCGAGCACTTCCTGCCGTACCCTTGCCATCGCCTGGACCGCCTCACAAGCGGCATCCTTTTTATAGGCAAGACGCCGCAGGCCGCTGTAAAGCTTACTGCGCAAATCAGAGCTCACACGGTACGCAAGGAGTATCTGGCTCGTGTTGCTGGAAAATTTCCTGATGGTGAAGTTGTCTGCGATCAACCCATCCTGCAGATATCTCCACGGTTGGGACTCAATCGAGTGCGCGCCAACGGAAAGTCGGCCCGCACCGTCTTCAAGCGTTTGGCATACTATCCGCCGGACAAACAGGGTGACTTACAGCCGGAGCAGCCCAAAACCCCGGAACAACTCGCAGAGGAGAAACGTCGGCCTTGGATCAAGAAGGAGGGCTACTCGATTGTCCGCTGCTTGCCTTTGACGGGCAGAACGCATCAAATTCGCGTGCACCTGCAATTTCTTGGACACCCGATTCAGAATGATCCTTTGTATGCAAACCAACGTGTCTGGGGCATCAATTTGGGATGCAACGACTCTGACGCAGTTGAGAACACAGACGAAGACATCATGTCGCGCCTGGAACGGATGGGCAAGCAGGATATTGCTGACGCGGTGGCATACCACGACGAAATGGTGGATTTGTACACAAAGAGACGGGCCGAGAAGCTGTCGGGCGAAAACTGCGAGATTTGCGATACGC
Source organism: Colletotrichum somersetense (assembly GCA_030867255.1). Lineage (NCBI taxonomy): Eukaryota > Fungi > Ascomycota > Sordariomycetes > Glomerellales > Glomerellaceae > Colletotrichum > Colletotrichum somersetense. Next base: position 97,772 of record MU843490.1, on the reverse strand, counting down.
CGCTGTACACGGATCCCGGCGCACATGAACTTTCACTTTGGCTTCACAGCCTTCGATACGAAGACGCCGGAGGCGCATGGGGATACACTAGCCCGATGCCCGGATGGGCCCTTCCCCCGGATGGCATGAACGGGCCTACGGAGGTCGGTGGGCTGGAGGAGCTCGTGGAGGCTGTCAAAGAAGAGAACCCAGAAATATCCTGAGGGTATCGGCTGGAGCGATAAAAACTACGTACCTTGGCTAACAACGGTCCCGGACGGACCGATTGGCTCCACCAATCCAATTCTATTGGGCTTGGGACGATGCGATACCCCGGCGGCATTTGCGACATTTTCATTCTCGCAACAAGAAACAAGATTTTGATCGCGCTGCATTGGTCGATAGAACGGCTGCCCTTCCCCTTCCTTTTTTCTTCCACAAGATACGGACATCGGTTGTGACAGCATACATGTAGAGTTATAAAACGCGTGAAGACGTACGTGACGTTCACACACCATCGTTGTGTGCCTGCGACCTCAGAGGGACGGCCTTGTGTTTGTAAACTAGCTTACCTCAAGTACAGGGGACTCACGACGGACCTTGCACGGAAAAATGGCCGGCCACTGCGCCCCATGTGTTCTAGGGATCAGGCACTGCCGGCGCCAACAGACTTAGACCACAGGCCCGGATATGCCAAGCTACAGTCTTTTCCCGCTTCGGGAGCGAGATCCGGTCCGGTCGGAACTATTAATGATTGGACGGTCTAAATGAAAAGAGCGGTCGGCGCTGAGCTGCTAGCGTGTCCTATCCACTACCTATCTGTCTTAGCGCGACGAGGCGTATTTGCACCAACTCTTACAGGTACACGAGTGCAGAGTATAGTAGGGTGCAAAGTACCTCACTGCTAGACCGCCGCTCCCCTCATTCTCCTCAGCTCCGCCTCGCCCTGACCAGCTGGCCCGCCTTGAGGCCAAGTATGGATGGCAGGCCTGGCACTGCGCAGGCCTTCGCGCCTGGCCCTGCAGGCTATACTGCAGGCCCTACTCGAATGGGGCCTTTCAACCGCATCTCCCACGAGCGGAAGTGCGGGAGGAAACGAAACAGACAACGACCGGCTTCCTGAGTCAGAACTGACAAATTTTGACCAAAGATCAGAACTGGATATTGCTCCGACGAGACAGCATTTTTCAGGGGTTCGTATACCCCGGGTTCGAGAGTGCTCAGCCCACCCAGAAATAATTTAAAATCGCTGATTCCGGATCCTCTCTTTGTTTGGTGCCCTCGACGCCTTTCGCCGTGTCCGAACCCCTCGTCAGCAAGAACCGAACGTCAGTGACATACCACGAACCACACAACGGCCCTATGCGATTACATGCCTGCAGCCTCGGTTCATCGGGATGACGCCTCGTACGAATACAAACCGATTGGAATGCGCCATGACTATGTGGCGGAAGGATGCGAAGCGGACGACATCGGCAAGAGAGAAAGTGAAGAAGGAGGGAGGGGATGTCACCGATCGGAACAGTTTCCCCGCCATTGGAGCGAGCACGTCGCTGACGGATTGGGGGGCTCTGCGCGTGCCTATTGACGTTCAAATGAGACATTGCTTGGCGATGACAACGATCAACAGACAGAGGCATTGAAGGAGGAAGCCTCCGAACGCCACAATCCCGCTGGGTTGGAAAGTTTGGTGAAGCATATTTTCAACTCGGCGATACGCCCCATTTCTCGCCTCCTCGAGGCCATGACAGTATTCTGCGATGGCAATTTGCCTCGTTGGCAAGGATACATCTTGGAGAGTACTCCTCCTTTTTCAGACGTGAAGTAACATGAGACGATAGCAGGGTGAATCCGACCACAAGATGCGTTACAGAACCCGGAGAAGAGCCAAAAAGGATTCCGGAAAGCCCTGCACGCTGCCAGACTGTAGCTGGCGCATCGCCATCGAGCACATGCAAAACTCACACCACGCCGGATTCTCGGAGAACACCCTCTTTCAAAAAGGAAAAGGAAGAAAAGAAAGAAAAAAAAATCTGAACAGATAGTAAGCGGAGACGCAGACAACGCAGCCAACGTACGGATTCAATAGCAGTGATCTCGCGATTGCTATTAAGACAGGTCTTCATCTGGCCGCAAACATGCACAGCTGCGTTACAGAGATCTACCAACCGCATCTCGAGCCATCTCTGCAAGCCGCTAACCGCTGACCGCTGGCTGCGCTGAACTAGAGCTTAACTGGAGCTTGCTTATCCGGCGCGGGCGGGTGGGAAGGGTCGTGAAGCTGGAATTGAGGCATGATACTGAATCCCATCCCACAGCAGGGAGAACAAGACAACCCGACTTTGGGTTTCCCACTTCCGCTGATTCTCCTATTGACAGTGATAGGAGGCAGGAAGAGAGTCATACCAGGATGTGCTATGCATAGCCCGCCATCAGCCTGCATTCCATCTAGCGAAAAAAGAGACCAAAGGGAAAAGATTTGCAACGGTAGTTCAGTAGCGACTTTCCACATGATTGGACAGCCGGAATTAAGCCCGATCATTGGGAATGACAGACACGCCATCTGGTCGCACAGGCAGCGCATATCATGGCCGTTCCCATAGCGGCCACTGCAAGTGGTGTCGCCAATTGCGGAAAATGGAGAAAACTAATGGTATGTATCCGTAGTGACAGTCAACAGGACCCGAGGATGTCATCCCGTCAGCTGCGGAGCTAATATTCCCTTATTACACGTCTTCAATGGAGCGCGACACCGGGGCATTCGCTGACAGAGCGAGTCGAACTGAGGAGGTGGCCGAGTCCGAGCCGCCGGAAAGTTTAGGTAGGCAATGCGCAGCTTGGCACCGGCACTTTGGCATTTCTAGTTGCAAAGATGAGGGGTCTCTGGGCGCTGATGGATCGACATCGCTGCCTGGATCCTCGAGGCTAGGAGTTTGAGCAATCGGACAAGTGAGCCAAGAAGTTTCTAGCATTCGCTTCGTAGTTGGCATTCGATACATCAAGCGAACAGCACTCAAAATGCTACTGCTGGTCTTGTTCCTGGCTGGCCAAGCGGCTAGAAGGGCTGGCTCACGGTAGACCGAGCATGCCAATGAAACCGCCGGCGTCAAGTCACTGTCCTCGTCGTGCTGGAAGTCCTTGGAACAGGAGGACGATAAAGCACGCTAGGTAGCAATTGATATGCCTTGTAGCCAAACGTTGTGAGCCATTTCAACGGAGGTGGTTGACGGACGAGGAAAGATTGCCACTCTGCTCGGTCTTGAGAAGAAGAGCCGGCGGCAATAGGCGTCACCACCTTGGTTGCCCACGCTATATGACGCCAGACCATGGATTGAATTCGCCGTTTCTCCCCTTCCCAAGGTTGTTCCCGCGATTGTGGACCTTAGATCTTGGGCTTGCCAACGTCAAGTGCAAAGAAGCCGCCTTGCGCCAACCACTACGTACTGTTGACGCACACACACACACCCACAACGCATACACACCGCAGCCATCCAACTATGCCGTGTTAAACTTCGTCCCTCTAGATGCGGATAAGCGTGTTACGGCTGGGGGTGGTGGAGGGAGGAAATAGTAATTGGGCTCGCCGCCGGGGCCGGAGCAGGAGCAGCAGACAGGTGTGAGAGCAAGTGGCTACTAAGACGATGGTTCACGGCAGTTCGATACGTACCGGTGGTGGAAGAGTGGGAGGCACAGCCCACCTGCCTGCCTCGACCCTTTTTTTATTTTTTACCCGCTTCTTTTCCCCCTTCTCGGCTGGTTGATACATACCCACTTTTCACCCACCCCCTCCTTTCCTTCCCCTGCGATGGACACTTTTGCTTCCTGTTGCTGGTGCTCCTGCTGGGCCGCGTATCGTCGTCCATTAGACTAGTCCATATCTGGACTTAGCGCAAAGTTTATTTTTCGCAAGGGGTTACCTATGCCCTCCTGTGTCTTTCTCCACTCGTTTTCCCACGGTTTGCTCCAAGGCCCCGACTGACCTCATAGTCCTCACCTCACCTTACCTCACTTTAGCAGTCACTTCATAAGGGAAGATGAATTGCCTCTGCTTATCAATCGCATGTGCTTGTGCGCGCGCGCGTGTGTGTGTGTGCATGTGCGTGGTGGGTACATGCGAGAAAGTGAGAAAGTCAGAGAGTGAGAAAGGTGGGGAGAGAGGAAGAGACACGCAGAGGGATATGGAGATCGCGCAGGCGCCCATATCCACTCAGACGTCCAAATCCATCTCTCTCCCATCCTCACTCTTACCACCACTCGCACCCACATATGGACGGTATCTACTATGGGCCAACATCCCTGGCCACGCGCGCGCGCACTACCCGGCCACGGCCGCATGCTTGCGAAGTGCTGACCGTTCGTGGCGTGGTGTTTGGCGCTGGTATCCTCGTCCTTCGTCTTCTCAGACCCCGCAAGGGATTAATTGATAGTCAGAGCTTCATTTCATCATGTTCTACAGATATACGACCCCGGTCGTCGGATTGTGGCCGAAACCACCTTCGAGGCATGTAGCAACCAGTGCAGGAGAAGTGCTGAGCCTCGATCAGCCAGGCAAGGCTTTGCCGTACGGGAAGTTATGGCGCGGGCTTGCGGCACAGCGTTGTTGGTGCCGGGCCAAAAGCGCCGCCCATCAGCGCAATATTTACCGAAGTGTGTACGGACGGAGTATACCTACCTACATACGTTATGAGAAGAGATGGGCAATGGAGATTACCCATACCCTGTCTTCCTTGCGTTATGTACCGTTAGGCCTGGGCGTCTCAAGGGACACACAGGCCATGCATGGCATGGGTATGGCTATTCCGAGCAAAGACAGGGCCCGATGTTATGACTGGCCACTACTGGTGCCGGTGTAGCCACCGCTCGTTACCTCCTGTTTGTCGCTGCTTGTCGACCGACCAGCCGCCCACTCATCACTGACCTTGCAGACGGCCTCTCTCCCCCACCTCCATGTTTCCAAGCAACCAAAGGTCGATGCGATGGGCGAACGGACTCCAATGGGACAGGCTTCTGTATCCTTTCACCACGTTGCACACTTTCATGGATGAAGCGGACAGGGAGGGTATGGATGGCATGGGAGGGCAGAGATAGGCCTGGCCATCGACGAGGGCATGCACGATCCAGTGCAGGATGAGGAGGAGTCGGGCTGTGATTTGGCGGTGCCTTTCTGCAACGGATTCGACAAGGCAGGCAGGCACCTGGGTACCTTTTCCACTGCAGGGACTGCGGCTTGCCCTGCCCTGTCTTGCGTTTCTCCTTCGCCTTACCGTTAACCCAGTCGCCCTCCGTTCAGTCATTCCCAACCCTATGCCTGCCTTATGACTTGACTAACCATATAATAGCCTTTCTTTACGGATAAGCAACTCTCCACCCACCGGGAACCCTTCTCCCAGATCGGGCTCGCACCAGAACAAGGGATGTTGCTCGCCCACCTCGACTGGTACCAGCTGCCTACCAGACGTGTGGTCCGTATCCTCATCAGCCTTGTGCGCGACGCGGCGTAACTGAGGTACTATTACAAGACAAGACGCAAGACGATTTCCGAGGAGCAGCGGCTGCAAGGCCTCGGATTGACTTCACGGATATCCCGCGACTTGCAGCAGCAGCAGCAGCAGCAGCAGCAGCGTCTTGCCATTGGGTCGAAAAAAGTGTAGCGCAGAAAAGGTCATGCACCCAACGCACCGTATCTTGGGGCAGACGTGCGTGTGTGGTGGTGGCCCATCCCATTACCTAAGGCAAGGCATTTCATACGTCTTCCGCATCTTCTAAACGTAAGGTAGGTAAACTACGTAGGTACCTCAGAAGCAACAGTCAAACACGCCCCCTCCCCTCCCATCATCACACACCACCTCCACATCACTTTACCTCCCACCTCACCCTCACCCCCACCCCCGTGCAGGGGGAGAGTGGTACTTGTACCTAGCCAGGGTGAGGTACATTGCCTGCCACCCCGACCCGGTACGTACTCAGCCGCTGCTTCTCTCTGGCGTAAGATACGTACCTGGACCTTCCACACCCCTGGTCCTACTTGCCTTCTTCCATGTTCCTTGCGCCGTCTATCCTGTTCTGTTCTCTGCAGACCCTTGACCACACCCATCGAACCCCATCCTTGATAGATCTGTAAGTTGTTCTTGAAGTGGGTTAGCAATTTACGCCGTGTCTGCACCTAACATCAACTGTCATGTGCCAAGTTACGTCTCTCTCACTCTCTCTCACTCTCGCACTCTCGCACTCTCTCTCTCTCTCTCTCTCACTCACACACCCTCGCTCGCTTTCTCTGCCGCTTCACCGATACTTGGGCCTTCTCTCAGTACCAAAACGAATCAATGGTACTCGAGCACCGAGTGCACTTGTCGTACACATTCTATCTGCCCTCGACCCCTTGCTACCCTGCACTACCTCCAGTCCGTCTCAAAAACGACATACCATTCGCAGCTCCTGTGGTCCGCATCCTTACCCTCATAGCTTGGCTGTCTTCGCTACACATGCTAGCCCGAATGCAGCCATTCCTCGAACCCCTGCTCCAGACCTGCCTTACCTTACATAGTACGTGCAAGTCAGTCCCTTGGGCCTGGTCGTGAGGTACGTACCCATATGGTCTCGTTGAGTATCCCTCTTCCTTCTCCTCCTCTCCTCCCCCCTCCCCACCACCACCACCACCACCACCACACTCTTCCCGCCTCTTCATCCTGACTTTGTGGAAGTCACTGGCCCTTCTCTTCGTCCCAGTGCAGTGTACGTATACTGTAATACACACTCTCTCCCCTAGACCCATGCTCCCCCCCTTCGAATGTACGTACCGCCGCACTGCTACCCCCCCCCCCCTTCACCCATCGCTCCCAGCTGCCCTGAAACTACTTTGCCGCCGGCATTGGGAGCCCTGTTCTTGCGTCTGCTCCTGTCGTTAATGGATCTTATAACTCCGGATGCGCTGCCAGTTGACCCTCTGCATTTGAGCCCTGCCTTCGTACCACGAACAAACAGCAACTAAACTTGCCTCTCAATATATATCTTCACTCTCCTCCCGTCTTCTTCTCCAAAGTATGGCCCATACTGTTGTTGCCAACACCCGAACAAGATCTGCCACCACTACCGTTGTTGCACAACACGACAAGTACGCCACGGACAACATGACGCGATCAGCCTCTGCAGAGCCTACGAAGCCCACCAAGCGCAAGGGTACGCATAATCAACTTGATTCTTCAAGGGACGGAGATGACGATGACGAGGTTGTATACCACACCACGTCTGTGTTGTTGGTGCCGCCTTGATCGTTGCTTCTTCAGCCCTTTTCCACTACCCTCAACATCTCCCTTTCCCTTCGTTGCTTCGTGTACGGACACTATGTTGACTTGGCCGCCTCTACCCACACAGGCACCAGAAGCGTCTCAACGTTGACGCCCTCTCAGCTGGCGCGCAAGCGTGCCAATGACAGAGAAGCTCAGCGGGCCATCAGAGCCAGGACAAAGGAGCACATCGAGAGGCTCGAGCGTGAGCTTGAGGAGCTTAAGAGCGAACGCGGCCGCGACCAGAGTCAGACCGTTCAGGAGCTTTTGCGCAAGAACAAGGCCCTTGAAGAGGAACTGTTCAAGCTCCGCGAGAGCATGGGCGTTCCCAACGGGCAGTCCTACCCAAACTCAGGTATGGCTGCCTCCTCAGTTGCCTCGTCTTCTGCGTGGTTGCCTCTTGTTCGTGCTGACTCGGCTCCAGTGTACGACGACAACCTCAGCTCCATTAGCGGGGCCGTCCCAAGCCCAAGGTCTTCACCCTTTCCTTCCAATGGCGACTACAACGTGATGCAAGAACTCGGCCCCTCATACGTGCCCATGCCGGATGCTTCAGAGTCATGGGGTCCAGGCATTCCCGTTTCCGTGCCCTCCACGGTCTCGAGCCCGTCATCTTCTGCCAACACAGACGAGTATGGTGCTGGCTACATCCCCACGAGTGTTCCTGCGCCAATGATGGACGCCCGAAGCATCCCCGCCAAGATGGATTACGACGAAGTTGACTCTGGTGGGTGGTCTCCCCTGCATGTGGTGGTTGGGTTGCAACGCAATTCTGAGACGCTAACCACTCAGCTCGTAGACGCTGGATATCCTCACAACCACTCAATGGGCCATCACCAACAGGTGCCCATGTCCCATCATCATCAATCGTATCTTCATCATCACCAACAGTCGTGGAACTCATACCCAACTCCAGTGTATTATCAACAACCGTCGGCCCATTGACCCGCCGGCCCGGCACCATCCTATGGGAGGTTCCGACGCTCATCGTCCCACCCACATGTCGAATCGACCAGTTGATTGTCGGATTCATTCAGGATTGCCGCCGACTGGCTCGAGTGAAACCCCTCGATAACCTTCTACGGCCTACCAGGGTCAACGTGAAGAACTTTTTAGAGTACCACCCGGCCTCGCCCACCACGGAACCTCCACGGTGCCAGCTAGCCGACCTTGAACGAGCCGCCTCCACAGCAGTCACGGGTCCAGGCGTCAACCACCCTATTGCCGAGCTAATCACAGCTCTTGTCAACACGGCAGGCGTTACCAATGTCATTGAGCGCCTCGCAGTCTTCGCCATCACTCAAAGAGCCATTGCCTGGTTGGTACACCCAACGCGTGACGCGTATGCGGCCATTGTGCCGGAACTCACGCCAAAGCCTTGCCAAACCGGCATCCCGCACCCCCAGTGGATCGATCTTGTACTCTGGGCCCCTCTGCGCTCTGCACTTATTGAGCGGCAGGAGGTGTACGCCAACGAAGAGTTTCAATCCGTCTACTCGGCCAGTCTCAGACTTATCAACTGGCCGTGCCGACCAATTGACGCTTTGGTAGTCGACCCGCAATCTGGAGAGATGTGGCTGAGCGACACGTTCACCGCCCACGCAATGCGGATCGAGAACTGGCGTCTCGATGAAAACTTTGTTCGACGTTACCCTGAACTTCGTGGCTGCGTTGCCGTCGAGGGATCTTGAGGGGTGTGATCGCGCTTTCGCTTGTTCACACCCTTCAAGCCCCGAACTGGGAGTTTCGTTTCTTGGCGCTTGTCCTCCTTACATTCCCTCCTTGTTCCGAGCCGGAGTTTCATTCTAGCTGGAATGGGATGGGTCCCGGAAAAATCCAAACACTCACACACTTTGCCTGGATGGTCTTTGTAGTAGATTAAACACAAAACGGGTTGGTTCATCGTCGTGGCATTTCACAGGTGGGCGGGGAGCACGTCTCTTAGGGCCGGGTCTGTATTGTTTTCACGTCTTGTCTATTTTTTCCGTTTCCCTTGCCTTTTTCTTTCTCTTTTGATTCTGATTCGACAAAGATACACTGGGGTGGGTGCATGGGACCAGGTTGTTGGATTCTTGCACTATCAACTCAACTATAACTGGTTTTATTTTTAACGTTCTGTTTACTGGAAACCCTGGAGAAAGAGAGGCGCTGTGTAGGATTTTGGGATGGCATTTTAACTTTTATTTCACTTCTTGTCATTTGTTCCGGGCACAAACAAACCATTGGGCGGTTTTAGACTCTTTTTTGGGGATGGGAGATGATACACCACAACACATTCTGGAATGGGATTGAAACGAATGTGAATATGGACTTTTCATGTTTAACCATAGTTACGTAGCCGACGAAGGGAGAATCCTATCCAGGCACGCAGAAACCAAGAATTTGATGAACATATCAAAACAAAACAAAACAAAACAAAAGAAGAAAAGCTTTTTAGTTGCCTCGTGACCCACGATGCAGAGACTTGCTTCCTGCATCATGCACAAATAAGGAGCTGGTCGAGTTGAGTTGTAGGAGAGTGTTGATATGAGATTATGGAGAACTTGAGGATGACAGACTTTCGACAGCATAGGCGCCGCCGATCAGTTGTGCCGAGTCATGCTTCTCACATTCAACAGGAAACAGACAGATACAACAGTTGAGCTTCCCGTACCAAGCTTACCAAGCCCGACCAAGACAACTTTGGAAGAGGCGGCATGACATGACTGTTGTAACTCTATGTATTCCCCACCCTGTTGTTAGGTGTTGACGGGGTTCCAGAAACCCTCAGACAAACACCCACTCCAACACTTTCCATCACACAAAGAAGTAGGCAGGCCGGCCATAGCTGCACTCCTCGAGTTTCTTCCACGCGACATGACGTTACTCGTGGGACCTGACCAGCGGCGAGTTCCCAATCAGACTTTCAACCGCCAAAGAGTCGAGATGCAGGGACAGAAAACAGGAAAAATCTGACGAGAGAGAGGCAGAGAGTGGGAGACTTAGGCCTTGACACAATTGCGATGAAAAAGCGACTTCTAAGTCCGGCACGACCAGGGAATAGAGGACGCTATCCAATCATGGAGTTCGTGTTAAACCTTCTTCTGCCCGCGGGTCGTCTAGAAGATGGGACAACCGGCTCAGATAGTGTGACACAGGCACGCATGCACGTACGTCCAGTACATACCATATGTTTCCCCCCCTAGTACCTTCAGTTGACTAAGCCGAACCGGACCGAACATACGACGGCAGAGCATGGGTCCAGGACATGCTAGCTTGGCCCCAACAGACGATAAGCCTCAGATAGCAACGTAAAGGGCAGTTGCGCGGAAAGGTGTAAGTGAGTTCATAGTCCATCCGATTAAACAAGAGCAAAACGGGAAAAAAGAGAAAATGTACAAAAAAAAGACAAAAAAAAAAGTCTAGAAACAAATAAAACAAAAATAAAATAAAGAGAAGGACCGAGGCGGGGACCGCCGCCGGGGATGGAGACCGCGGGCGCCCGAGAGAGAGAGAGGTGAGACAGAGAGCGCGCGCAAAGGCATGAGGCCAAGGCAAGGGGAGGCGCCATTGCCGCTTGTAGAGGCACATGTTGCGTAAAAACGGCCAACCCTGTCCGTCACTGTGCCTTTCCCAGTCTCTGCTTGTATGTAGCTCATCAATTCTGCTTGCCTGGTTGCCTCATGCTTTCTGCCTTCTAATCTCCCTATGTTCGGCATCCGAGTCCAGACGTGCAAGGAACTCGGATGTTTCCGCTCGCCTACATGATAGCAACGGCCCAGGGCGGGTTAATACCTAGACAGACGCACAGTCCCAGATGGGTGCGCCGTGTCGAGTAGCTGGGAATGGTAGGTCACAGTGCCCATCCCCGCCTGCCGCCACCGCCGATGTCACTTGGACCCCCTTCTCCTTCCCGTGCAAATGGGACAAGAAATGGGGACTGGGGTATGGAGAGGAGAAGCTTTGTCGCACGTAATCTCTACGGGGAACACACACACACACACAGAGAGAGAGAGAGAGAGAGAGAGAGAAAGGACATCGGTCGAATGCTGCAGACGCCCGCACACCCAGCGATGTGATATCAGCTGGCCCAGGACAACCTCATCGACGGCGATCTGTATAAGGGTCATCTCATCAACGTCCCGTATCCCCCCTCGCTCTACCCTTGATGTGCTCCGCCCTTGCATAGTGGGAAATGGAACACAAGAAAGAGCAAGGTGCGCGAGGTGAGGGTGTTTTGCACGCAAATACGCAGGAGAGGAATGACATGGGATTATGCAGTGATGCTGAGTGGGTACGACGTGGGAAATGTATAAGAAAAAAATTGGTACCTCCACTCTTGACGAATTTAGCCTCCCTCGCTCGCCAGCCAGGCCGTCCACCGGGGCGTGCTCCAGTGCTTTCCGTATTGCAAGTTGCAAAAGGTGGACTGTCCCAGCAGATGGTTGCGATGCTGCGGAGCCTTTGGGCAATCAATCAAATCCGAGGTGGTAACAGCGACGAATTGACAACCATTCCTGGACTGGCGTAGGTACCCTTCCATCCAGACAGGCTCCATCGTCGACCCCTTAGGACCTTTATTCTGGGGCCACGAACCATTGTAGAGCCTCCAGATACCTCCCGACGAATGCGCATGCATGTCTGAGTCCATGCGGCGCTCGCGGAACCGGGGGGGGGATAGGACGAGAACGAGATGGAGGCGGAGACAGCAGGAGAATGAGGAGAGGGGGGGAGGCATGGTGACAGGCTGTGGGTGGGATCCATCTGAGGAGGAGCCCGATTACCAGTCCGTTGGACGTCTCGGCATCTCTCTCTGGGGATCTGGGTCTTTTGGTGTCCGCAGAGCAGAGCAGAGAGGTTCGGACTCTGGAGAGGCGAGCGAGACAAAGTTGGCCGAGTGAAGTGCGATCTACTGGCCGGTAGGCGTCTGGCCATGAATGGGCTCGGGGGGCTGCGGTCCACCTCTCCACAGCTCCTGCCCCAGAGAGATCTTTGGGACCGTGGCCTTGGCCGATCTCTCGTCGAGGGGCACAGTCGAGATCCGGTGTCTGGGACGGTCTCGCATCGAGACAGACTTTAGTTGGGGCTCGCAAGCTGGCTGGGCGGCATACCGCCAATTATCCTCCAAAGACTCGCATTGTCAGTCGACCCTTCGCTTCGCAAAGAGTCCCTTAGCACAATGGGTCTGCGTGCGGTATACCTAACCCCTCTCTCTCTTAGACATGATGGTGTACTTGTATTGTAGTTTGTGCACCACCGGTATCTGTACGGGATGTATCAGGCGATCGAAAACCTGATGAGAAATCGGTTAGAGTTTGGCATATTCCAAGGCACACTTCTGCGAATACGTAAGTGATGTACACGGACGCGCTAAGGATGGATTAAATCAGCAGTGAAGTGTCAGCGGCAAGGAGACGGACGAAACGGCAAGATGGCCTGCTAGGGACACATACATGGATACCGAGTACAGGTGGGTACGTACCGTAGGTACCGTAGGAATGAATGTACGTACCTAGTGGAAGGGACCTTGTCCTGATTTATGGGTCTTGGCTTTGCGGACTTTTCCCGCTCGGGAGAGCTAAGGTCACCTGGAAGTATGTGCTTTCCTTTGCGCCCGACGACGACAGTGGAAACCTCAGGCATCAGCTGCTCTCTCCTGCTCTCTCTGTGTGTGTGCCGGGATGGGACCTCCAAAGCTATAGTAATAATATGTATGGATCTGCCAAGTGCGTGTATAAGTGGGAGGTGCTTCAGCGGCCGCAAGCCACTAGACACTCGTGGTCCGTGACGGCCCGTGGACTGGGGGGCAAGACAAAACGGTGCCCGCAGGCGATCAAGAGAGAGGGCCGGGACAGGCCCGACATTACTAGGCCTGGTCATGTCAATGTATACTCCGAGCCGGGGACGCACCGATACTTCAGAGAGTTCAACGGCACCAGGACGCCCCGTGGGCTCGGGAAGAGTGGACGCCCAACGCGGGTGGACCATTGGCCCGTCTCCTTACCAGGAGGCTAAGGTTTCATTCTGTCGTCTTGTTTATACTACCTAGGTAGGTAGTGCTCCCCCCCCCCCCATCCCTCAGGCAGCTGGGTTATTTGGGTTTTCCAACTCCCCCTCACCGGTCCATCCACATGATCCAAGGGCCCCTTGGGCATGATGGGGTGGGAGCCGAGGATAATGCCAGAGGGTTGGCGCGTCGCCCACTTCATCCCGCAGCCGGAGGAGATGGGCGAAATGCAACGCTGAAAACTTGAGGGGACTAATGCAGCGGTACTGTCCAGTAACAGACAGGGAACTTGGGCATGAAAATGGAGTCTTTGTATCCGGATCAGTGGATAAAACGGAGACCACTGCAAGGCACCTTACATACCTGTACACTATATCCGTATATACTACTTCGTACTTATGATGATCTGCCAAGGAGCTGCAACAGTGCGAGTGTGATATGGGTGATGTGAAGGCTGCGCAGCTTCAGGTGAGCCTTTCTCTTTGCAGCGTTGCTAGAGACGGACATTACTTTCATCATAACCCCCCGGCCCCGTCTACTGTACAATCTGCCTGCCGAGAGAAGGTGGTACAGAAACAAAGTTTACACGGATGGACGCTTCTCCTCAATAGGCCGTCTGCCTTTGGCTCAACTTGGTCGGGGACCTGGGTCGGGAAGGAGGCACCTTCGGAGTATCTCTCAACTACCAACGGAACGCCCGTCTCGGCTAGAGTGCTATCAGTGTTGTGCACTCTACGTAGTATGCCTGAACTGATTGTTGTTGTTGTTGCTTGGATCGAGGATTGAGGGTCGGAGGAGCGAGCAGGCAGCCAATCCGATCGAGTCCCAGCGCAACGTCTTGCTGCCCCGCTGGGCGTCTTGGGCGTGGTCTTCTAGTTTACATGGTACAGACCAGCAACCGGGACTACCAACCAGGGGCCAGGATCAGCCCGGTTGTAGACACGCCCCCGGCCCGGACGTCTCACTCTACGCTCACTGTAAAGTAATGTACGCGCCGGAGGCTTTTACATAGCATCCGACGTTTCTGCAATCAATGGTGTAAAAGCGCCGGGCTTGACTGCGGCGAAGAGTAAGCACATAGCACGAGGCCGGCCGATGGGACGGAAAGTGCCGAGCAACTGCCAGTGGGTTGAAGATCAGTGTTCCACACACCTCCTCTTGGGGGTCCAGTTACAAAGTTACCGGCCGGCCAACTTGCCCACCCGTGCTTTCTTGCCTTGCCAAGCGTCATGTTTCCTCTTACGGTAAAAAACGGACTGGGCGAGCCTGTTGGAAGTGAGCTAAACTCGAAAGGGCTCGTTTATGCGCTTACACAGACAGGGGTTTGTGACGGACTGTCATGACAGCCCATGGCGCTGTCGGCCTTGTAAGGCCAGGCCTTCCGTTTCCTTGGACACTTGGTAGAGCGAGGGGGAAGGGAATGGGGGTCGATCCTGCACAAAGTACGAAGGGCGAAAGAAAGCTGGGCCGGTCGATCTGGATGCGCACAAGGGCTGACCAGACCACAAACGCTCGAGATGCCAGGGTGATGATGATCAAAGATGGATGAATGGGTTGGTTCGATGGAGTCGACGAGGAGAGCCCCCCCGACGATGCATTTTTAGAGGTGTACACCTTGTCCGTCTTCCCAGTGCGGCGCTGCCTGCTCGCTCTTCTCGGCAAAACACGGCTGTATACCACAATAAGGTCAAGGGTCGAGGAGGTTGGCTCGCTCTCTCCACATCTATCACAAGCCGGTGTAGTGTGTCATGAACGTATGGGGGGTTGCCCAGCACGCCTCCAAACTACAGCACCGCTGAATGATGGAAAATGATTGGTGTGCATTTGCGACGGACGGCCAACGCACCCAAGCGGGAGGGAATAGCGCCAGTGCAGCCCCGATGCGCAGGAGAGTTGTTCTAGCGTCGACGATGGAATTTTCCTTCAGGTAAGGCGGTTTTCCGGCGCTTGTTCCTCTTGCGGTAAGGAATGAATGCTACCTAGGTAGGTAGGTAGCTAGCTACCTACGTAGTAGCTACTTAGCTGGGGTGGAGGTACCCCAGGTAGGTAGATAGATAGGTAGATACGGTACGTCTCCTGATTGGTTGATGCCTTAGGCCACAGGGATGCGACCTCTACCTTCCCCCGCTCTCGTCTCTCTCACCGTCACCAAGGTAATGTACCGTACCTACCTACCTACTTACCTTTGGTACTATTGACGCTCGACCTCGAAACCAGACCACAGCCTCGAACACCGGCAGCATCGTTCCTAGACATCCTGTGCAGGAACCGGAGCGTGGCTTTTTCGAGTGTTGGCCCACCGAGGAGAAGAGAAAAGAAGATGAAGAAGAAGAGGGGGAAAGAGGCGACGACACCTTCTCCTCCGACTGGGGGTGTACTACAATGCGAAGTTGTGCTTTGACGCACTCTTCGCCTTGCCAAAATTGACCATGAGGGGTGAGGGAAACCGAAAACTTCACACGCTTTGCCAGGTCTGTCTCACCGTCTAGCTACATGCCGACTTGATCCTGGATGCCCCATCCAATTGCACCAAGCAATCGCCAATCATCCCGAGCCGTAACCATAACCTTGCTCTCTTCAACTCCCAGGCGCATATCACTGCTCTTCCGACAGTAAAGAGATAGGCCGGGGGGGCATGGGCATCGGCAAGGAGGGCAGACGCAACTAAGGTCGAGATGCGAATGAAGGCGAGGCCAGACAGGCCAAACCAGGCCACCTTGCTGGTCTCGCCCGTCCCATCTTTCGTCATTCGCTGCTCCTCATCACCAATCAACCCTGGCTTTCCCTCCGCCTATCGAATGCTTCGATGCCGAACCATAGCCCGGTCGGTCCCTGCTGCTGAAGTCAGACGTCAATTCATATTCGACAAGCTCAAGACACCCGTAGAAAATATGGAGGGAGCTCGGAAAAGTAAATGGAAGCAATGGTAGGTGAATGAAAACGTGGGCTTTGCATATGCATTCGTGGTACGGGGACCCAAGCCCGCCATTGCAGGGAGACTGAGGTACTTCCAACCACGCTGAAAAAAAGGAACAAGATTGAAGGAAATATCTATCTGGCCATTGGTCGATGAGATGGAGAGACAGACAACAAACCCACAAGCGGGCCGTCCGAACAAGCATTTAGGAAGAAGGGAGGAGGGGGGGCTTAAGGAAACCTGTCTTCTCCAATCAACACCTCGACCCAAAAAGCTGTCAATGCAAAGCCGTTGCTCCGAACCAGATACCTACTCAGCCCGTTGGAGCCGGCCAGCCACGCGACATCAACACGGGCGTTTTCGAGGCCTAAAGGCCAACAAGTCTCACCTGATAAACTCTCTAGGCCCAGCGAGTCCGTCGTCAACCAGCGAATTGAGGGTTAAAACTGCTCAGTACCGGTAGCTGGGTAGATTTTGCGATTAGACATTTGCGAAGAACAATCGAAGCACCATGGAAGGTTGTCAGGTTGGGGCTGGCGAGCGATTGACGAATACTTCTAGATCACGGCAATCATAGTTTATGGCATGAACCTCTCTGGATGAAGGGGGGGGGGGATTGGATGTAATGCAACCTCACTCGCTGGTCGAGGAGAGAAGGAAGAGGAGGAGGAGACTATCCGACGAAATGGGGCCGCGGCACTTTCGATTCGGTGAAAGAGTAGACGAATCGATGCAGCTTCATTTCACTTCTTGATGCGGCCCAAGGTTGAGGGGCACGTGGACGACACATTGCGATGGTTTGCCAGTAACCATGTGGCTGGGGTCCAGGGTGGTCCAACGTCCCGTCCCTATTCGTACCTAGGTAGGTATCCTGTTACGCGGTTGGCTCGGTGCAACAACGTCCCGTCATCATCCAAAGAATCACCGTACACCCCATCCATGTTCGGTTCGGCTAGTGTTTGGAAGACCAGAAGACACGTGCAACTCGGGAGTCCGAACGAGAAACAAGGAAAGGGATAGGATCGCCAAGAGCTAGGTACGCAATGTCAAGGTGAGGTACGCATGCGAAGGGAGCGGGAAGCTCGAGTTCAGCTATCTATTTACCTACCTACTGTACATTGATAGGTAGGTAGGGAGGTAGGGGGCAGGGTACATGGACAAATCGATGCAGACCGGCAGGCTGGCGGCAACTCTCTTCCGTCAAGAAAGTGTGAGGGGTGAAGTGAGAATACATGAAGCAAGATGGAAAGAAAGCTTAGACCATTTAGTAGTAGGTAGGTAAATGGTCCATCAAGCCACCCCGAACAGGGCCTACCATGCGGCGATGATGCCGTGCGAATACTACCTAGGTAAGGTAGTGATCCAAGGGTCACACATGTACCAACTAATATTGACCAAACGGTGCTTGCTGTACGGATACACCACCACGTTGACGATGATGCCTCTTGAGTGTGTGGGCGAGGGAGCAATGACGGCACGCAAAGACATCATCCACGGTTGGAGGCAGTGATGCCTGTCAAAGGGCCATTTCTCGCTGTATTTTTCCCACCCATGTCAGCCACTCGGATGAAGCTAAAAGCGAGGCGGCGTAGTTTTTTTGTTGTTTTTTTAAGGCGTTCTGGGGTCCAATTTAATCGCCAGGCGTGTATGGTTAAGGAGAGAGCGTGGAGAGGGGCACAGCACACGGGCGTATGTACTGTAAAGAGTCACAGGGGACCATGCCTAGTGTACGTTACGTACCGTGGTGGTGTGGATGCTGCAAAATCGCGGTTCCGCAGGGCTACATGCAGTTGCCCCGCAATTGTCTTTATTTGTGTCTGTCTGTCTGTCTGTCTGGCTGGCTACGAGTACGAAGTACCTGGTGGCTCTCGCGTTTTTGGGGGGAGAGTTTTGAGGAATGGAGGGGATGGGGTAACCCCTGTCCGTCATAGATGCACGGGCGATCACCACATGCTTGCTGGGATTTATGGGTTTGAGCCAATGAACCAAACCCCCTCTTACCCCCACCCAGCAATACCCCAGCGCCGCAAGGGCTTGCTTGGGGCGTCGTTTTAGCAAAGCATGTATCTGTCCGAGGTGAGGTACTTGGAGCCGGTACTTGAGGGCCAAGTGGGGAAAGAGCTGACTGCTAGTGCCAGGCGAAAGCCGGAGAGATCCAATCCCCCCCGTGGCAGGACGCTAACGGAATGACGGGGCCATGATCTTGCATGCATATCTCATTTGCAGAAGACGACCAGGGCTCATCACCACGCATTTTACGGTACAATTGGAAGCTGGCTGGTTATATGTTTCGTATATCTTACTACCTGTGGAGGTGGTGTATCCGTACAGTACAGCACGACTTTCTCGCAAAAGAAATCTAAAAATAATAAAATAGAATAAATGTAAACATACGTACCTCAATACTCGAGTGCTAGATATTGGCCGGCGAAATGCTCCACCTGTCTGCCATCCAACCAGCATCATCATCCGACCTTTGTCCCAACACCCACCAGCTACCTAAGCAGTAGGTTGGTAGTAGGAATAGATAGGTATGTGTGTGGTGGACAGATAGATGGGAGGGGCGCCAAGGTCGACGACTATCAACGGGCTCCAAGTTCCTTGTTGCAATGCCGTGTTTGATCTCCTCGCCGGTCTCCAAGTGAGGTATTTTGCCGGCCTGTGGTCGGGCGCCTCTTTGGTCCGTCCTCAGAATCGTAACACCGTGACATTTTACGCGTACAGCAGGGAGGGCATACCTCGGCAGGAAACTTGAGGGTGCTCCAGCGCTGCAGCCATCATGGGGTCCAGTCGAGTCGAGTAGAGTAGAGTCGAGTAGAGTAGAGTCGAGTCGAGTCGAGTCTCGATACACAGTACCAAGTACTAAGCAAGGTAAGCAGGTACTGAGATATTGCAAAGTACCATGGACTAGTCACCTGCCGATTGAGAGGGTAGAGAAGCAAACAGGTCTCTTGGCTGCAATGCTTGCTTCCTATCAAGGTGATTTACGAATAGTAGGTGGTGTGCTTTCTGGGTGGGTTATGCTTTGCCTCTGGGTGGAGGAGCATCAAGCGTGGTTTCCCCAGCTGTGTGTTCGTACATACCTGTTTACTACTATGTACGATGTACACCGTACGTCTCCTGCGACCGAACTGGAAGAGAGCTAGTTCATCATTGCCCTCGCTCTCGCCCTCGCCTGTCCGGTCCTGTCCCGGCGGCACTACTACATACGTACTTGTACTTCTACACTAGTAAGCAGGGTAGGCAGGCAGGTACCTACTATTATCGTGTCGTCCAAAACATTGGAATATCCATATCAAGACATGCGCTGGGAGGGTAGGCATGGCATGCCCTCTCCTGCCTGCCTGCTGCCTGCCTGCCTGCTTTTCGTACGCGTACACTACCTACGTAAATTACCTACCTACCCACCTATCTACCTTACCTACTTAGGTAGGTGTGTAGGCTGTTTAGTTGCACCTACACTACACTACAGATGACCGTCGATGGGCATGCCTGGCACCCATTTTGACTTTCTCCCCACGTCCCTTGCCTTGTACAATACCCCCGCCCCTCCTTTCCTTCTAACTTACCTGCCCGAGCCAAAGGACGTCGAGTGAGTACCTAGTACTGAGCTTGCCTACCACCCTACTGTATGTCGTACTATCTCTATCTACGAAGGGTAGGTAGGTACCTGGAGTTTCCAATCCTCGCAGTAGCCCCTGCCCCTGCCCCTTCCCCCTCTTTCTTTCCTCGCATCTTCAGCAAGACGCAGCTCGGGTGTCTCACGCCGAAGAGCTCCCCCACACCACCTCGTCTCAACTCACACCATTGCTTACTCCCAAACCACCTAGCTGGTACCTGCCTAGGTAGTTTACGTAGTATTGTATGTACAGGTAGGTAGGTAGGTAGCTGGGTAGCTTAGCTTGGCTTCCACTGCGGTTCCAAGGAGCGGAAGCTTCTCCTCCCACCCGATCCTAGGACACTCCTCACTGCGCTTCTCCCGCCGTTCCCGTCCCGTCTCGCACTAAAGCGTCTGTCTGTTCTTGAGCCCCTGGAGCGAGCGAGATTGGCGTCTCTTGGCGCCCGTTCTGAATTACACCATGTTGCAGCTTTTCGCCTAAGTCAACCGGATCTGGCATGTTGTGTGTCGCATCTCGCCTCTGCTCTTCTACTATACCTACCTACCCTAGCTAGCTAGCTAGCAGGCAGGCAGGCAGGCAGGCAGGCAGGCAGGCTTTGAGACGTTTCTTGCTTACCTTTCTGACAGATACCTAGACTACACCGTACCTATGTAGGTACCTACCAACGTGTGTACAAACAGTATCGGCTGCATTACCCCGCCCTCCCTGCATCGTTCGTTACTTCCATGTATGTGTATGTAGGTATGAATGAATACACTCCGTCAACAGTCGGCCGTGTTTGCGGATCCGCATTCCCATTTCCTCGACCCACTCTGGCCTTCTTCCGAGTGCAGTCAGTTAGTTCCAACTAAACTTTGTGACCGTTTGGTCCCTTGCCGCCCGCCATGCCACGCAACGCACACTACACAACTCCTCCTACCTGATCCCTACCTTTCTTCTTGTCGACTAGCTATACACAAGAGCTATCAGCAACACGTGCCACCGGTCTAGACGTTCGTATCCCTCCCCTGTCTCGATAAATTGTATCCGTACCTAACTACCCAACACGGACTGCTTTAGCTTTATCGTCCAAGCATACCGTTGCTGCATCATCTTGCTCCTTAGCCAGGTCCTCCCAGAATCGCGCCTTAGTATACGAATAGATACTTCTTACCTATACAGTATGGGCATAGTCTAACTTCACTTCCGCGACGGTTTCTTCCATGATGCCTGCCACCATCCATCACATCACGCCCAACACGCCCGCCCCCCCTCTCCACCGCTCGCCTCGAATTGTCACCTCAACTCCTAATGGATGGACCCTTTGTCCGTCTGGCGGGCGCAGAACTGCTGACGACGACCAAGACAACCGCAATGGTCTTGTCTTGTCTCAATTTCGATATTGTGAACTGGTCCGGCGGCACTGCACTGCACTGCTTGCTCTGCCGCTCCCTCCGCCCGCTTTCTTCGCTGCGGTCTGGCACGCCACACTTCAATCGACAGGCGACCCTGCACTTCTTCAACGCCACCCGAGCCATGGGATGACAATACCTGGTGTGCTTCATATGGACTACTATATCTGCTCAACTACACATGCTAGCCGTATCACAAGGTGTGATGGCCTTGTTGCTGCTCTGCGCGGGTTGCTGTTGCCTCCGTGCCCGGCTACCTACACCATCAACGCGCGACCACTTATCCCGCTACGAGGTTTCCTCTTCCGTGGGCCGTTTGCGAGGCAAGCCACTGCCTAAGAAACCAGAACCGTTGGACCCCTTCCTTTGGGAATGCGCCCGCCCGTACAAGTACAATGTTCCTGCTTGGTTCATGCGCAACACCTTGCACGTACACCCACCCACCCCTACGTACGGCACGCACATATACATACTCAAACACACACAGGGGAATGCCCATTCTGCTTGCGAGTCAGCCTCACGCAGAATCTGATGCATGCAAGTTTCTGAGACATCCGGCTCGGGTTCGTGTGAAGTGAGTGGTTTCCTCAATAGACTTTTTGGCAGGTGGCGCTGCCCACGGCACGTGGCTATAATGCACGTCTCATGTCAAGGCAGAAGCGTATCTTGACCCCTAATACGCTGCCATGCGTTGCGATGGATCATGACCTCGTCGTACCTACCTTACCTCTCTTGCCCACCTTTGTTTGCCCGTTGAGGAACGAGGGAGGCTATCCATCGAGCGCTGAAGCCTCCGACTGTCGGACAGCTTACCTAGATTGGCTCATGTTCGACCGGCGCGTTTCTCCAGGCACACACCGTCGGTCGCCTCGAGCCCATGGCCGTATGTATGGTATGGGTGGTCAGTGCTATCTCATGCGGAGGGCACACTGCTTCAGTAAGATGATGTTCTAGAAACAAAGACGGCTCGATTCATGACCCTGAGGCCTGTCGCTTTGTAAGTAGTCGGTCCGCCAGTCATCACTTACACTTTTTCCGCCACCGTGCCATCACCGTGACCGAGTGCCTCGCCATTGCGACTTGCCATGCGCTGCCGCTACCTGTCGCCATCCGCACAACCATCCTGCGACGCCACGAGGTGGTGTGAAGAAGGGCTGGGTAGACCGTGCCGCTCTTGCGCTTATAGTTGCTGAAGCGAGATAATCCATGCGACGTTAGCGGGGTGTTCCCGTTGCAGTACATCCGAATTTGTCTTGACCACGAAGCAGCATCGATGCCTTGTCAAAAAATCGAAAGATTTACACTTTGCGCCGTTACTTAGCTTCGGGTCCGTGTCTGTCCCGGAACCCCGCCAATATGGCACTTATGGGTGTGTCAACAACCATCGAGAAACTTGCTTGCTGCTCCCCATTGGATTGTCAGCGATTTAGGTGGTTTTGTTTTGCAAGCCCCCTCCCGGCCTTGCATGTCTTCGAAGGGCCCTAACAGCACAACGGGCCTAGGCCCGTTTGCCTTTGATTGGCAGAGACCACCACCGTGGTGAGGGGGAAAGGCTACTACTTGCCGCCCTGGCCAATCTAGTTCTAACCAACCCTTCTAGAATACAACGAAGAACAAAGAAATCGTCGTAAGTAGGTGGCGATGCATCTACACTACTGCTACTACCTATTAGTCTGTTTGGGCTGTTGGCTCCCGTTTCTGTTTCCCCACGCCGGACAGACACCACCGCTCCTACCACACTACCTAGGTATTAGGCATCGGGCAAGCCCCACAGCGCTCGGCATTCTCCCCTTCCGGGTTATTTCGTCCTCTCGGTCATCTTCCCGGCCGTTCTTGAGCCACCAAAGGACCACGCCGCCCCCTTTCTCTTGGTTCACTCACTCTTTTCTCCCATGCTCTTCCTATCGGAAACCCCGGCGCACAGGCAGCCAATCTTTTTGATGGCTTAGCTCGAATTCCCTTGAGCTACTGGTCGAACATCGGTCGGCCAAGCCGGTCTATGCCTCAGTTCCTCCTGTCGGTCCGGAAAATAAGTGTTGGTGAGGGTGGTGGGGCGGTTTTCCGGATTTTTCCCAGCCGAATCTGCGCGGATTAAGGAGTCTATTGCACCGGCTTGATTAGTCCCTGCCGGGATTGCCCGGAGTGCCCGATGTGTTCTCATTGCGTGACGCTACATCGGACTTGGCCTTCACCCAACAGTACTGCCATTGGAGAATTGATGACGACGCCCCCTTTCCGGATCAGGAGATGAAGCCAATTCGACCCTATTTGGCATCCTGTCCAGGAGCTGCAGACAAATGCCTACTCGGCCGATAGGGTAGGGGTCTTGTCTGAGGTGTTCCGTAGCCGTCAAGGGTCATGAGAATCGTGACATACCTGCCTCATGGCAAGGTGATTCCTGTCTCATGGCGAAGTGATTCGGAGCATGGGCTGTGACGCGCTCTCCATGTTCAAATTACATCATGCAGATGCCGATGATGCTGTTGACATAGGGCGTCGACGTTGCGCGCCTACGTGCGCCGGCTGAACGGCGTATGTACACTCACCACCCCCTCGGATGTGATGAAGCTCTTCAAAGCTCGGCTGTGCGATTATCCGACCAAATGGCCACCAACTCCGACCTCACGAAGCACGTAACTCGTTTAGGTCGCCGAGAACTGTGCCCAAGCAAGACGCTCAATGTAAGCCGTTAAACTGGCTGGCCTTCTCCTCTTTGTTACGTATCTCAGAGGCCATAGAGCGAGCGTGGGATCCGTCATGATGTGGCTGAAGAATGGGATGTTGACCTACTGAAGTGTGGTGAGATCTCCTGTATCATCCGAATCGTGGCTGTTGACGCTCAAGAGGTCATTGAGTGGGCGATCCGTCAGTCTGACTGTGGTTTGGCAAACAGACTTGAGTCTACTGTCCGCGGTGCTCCCGTCGCCGGGTTGATCCTCACACTGAAAGGGCATAAGCCCATTCCCAGCTTAGCCAGAATTATAGCAATGATCCGCTTGATGATAACTCGGTCTCAAATACTCCCAGTGTGAAATCCAACAGGTGGTTACATCTACATGCAGCGGTCTGCTTGTTTAAAAGTATACTGGTTTGGCCATGTGATAGTTGCAAAACTGAATGCCTCAGCATGTCTCAGCATGCCATAGACTTGATATATCTGGCAGACTAGCAAAATATGTATCAATTGAATAACAGACGGCTGCCCTGCATGTAAGTAAGCATTGCTACTTCGTCACGCGATATGGGGCTGCCATCAAGATTCCGATTTGCCTGTTCCGCGAGCGAATGGTGACGAAGTTGTTGCGCTTCCACTTGCAGTCGATCGGTCGATTGTCAAATTGGCTCAGGATAATTGTCCCTCACAGGCGAAGAATCAGGGGTCTCGAAGCTGCACATCAAGTGGTGTTTGGGGCACAGAAAGCTGCCCTGGATAGAGAGCAACACCGTTGTGCAACATACAAAAGCGCTACATGCTAAGACGATGCCAGAATTTTGCGACGATACGGCTCCAATTGAAGTCAAAATAGAGCTCAATGTCTTCCCCTGACAATCCATCTCTTTTCCGAGAAAGTGTCCATTATCAACTGGAGAACCCTGTCAAGGAGCGGAGCCGGTCTCCGGACCATCGGTGCCAATGTTCGCCACTGCTAGGCGAACCACAGTTCTTGACCATATCTCAGGACAGAATCCAATACCAGTCGCCTTGCAGACGCACGGCGGACGGAGTTTGCTTCGGTGACCCGAGAGGCACAAACATGGTCTAACGGCTGAGCTCTCTATTGATTGTCGCGGGCATCAGGAGCCTCTAATGATGTGGGCCATCCTAGCGGCAATGAGGGACCCATCACCCCGCCGTTAAGCAGAGTGGGTTGTGGTCAAGCAAGATCCAGGAACCAGTGTAACAGGCTCAATGAATGAGCATCCAGTAGGATGTCACAAGCATCGGAGCTCGCCAAGTGTGTTGTCCATTCGCCTGCTCCCTGAAGGATCAAGCCGGGGTTGGGTGATAGAGCGACACGCCGTATTCCCGTACCCAGTGAAAGAAGCTTGTTTACAGGTTCAGAAGTGAGGAGAGTGTCCCTTGAAGTAGTCTCGGTCAGAGTACCTTTGATCTGCCCAGTTCACTGCCATCCACCAAGATGGGAATATGGACACCTGAACTCATAGGCTGGGAAGTGGGTAGAGCTTTCCCACAAGAGAGATACGTTGAAAGATGGACTGTCCACATATGAACATTTGAATGGAGCCGTGGTGCCGGAGCTGATAGAGGTGGTTGACGGGCCACACTGGTGAAGGGGGCCCGCGACTCTGCATAGCTTCGCCGGTCAGCCGTTTAGATTCGGTGGATGAAGAAGGATGTTTGATGGGACGCGAAGAATGTCTGGCAGTTGTTAGTCTGAGCAGCATTTGCTATCGGACAAGGCTTGCACCAGACTCATGCTCCGTCCATCATCGAGCCATCTTCCGCTAACCGACGATTGCCTTTCCACAAGACAACATCTGGCTGCGATGGCACTCGTGAAAATTTACAGCTTACGAATAAGACGTTCAAGAGCGATGGCAATCAGCTTCCATCTCACAGAGACGTACGGTTCCCGATTGCGCAACCGTGACGGGAATTGAAACCCACCGCCGAGGCTCTAGGCAGTGTCGTGACCCGTTTATGTCCTGTTTGCCAGGCGAGGAGTACACGTATCGGCATTACAAAACACCACGCGCGTCTTCAGAGTCCGAGCCAGTCGTGCCGGTCTTGGTATGGTGGAGAATGCCGTCACCATCCGGCCGGCCCACGCTGCACTAGTGTTTCTCTATTCGGCCGAACCTCGCTAGATCTTCGCCAAGTCTGCGTTCTGTCTCCGACCCGTTTCCGGCAAAAGATGGGACTCATCTGCTGTAGCTTCCGCTACCGTGGCCGAACTTCAGCCGGGGACGAAGACGTTGAATGTATCTTGATCGCGTCGTCTGACGGAATTTCGGGACGACGTTCATGTCCAAAAGGGACCAGCCAATCCGCTGTCATCGGATGGGGTTAAATGCGGAAACTCATCCGAGCTTTACCCGGCAAATGAGGGGCATTTCCCCTCACGGCGTGGAGTAGTAGGTAGCGCTGGTGAAGGGCATTGGATGTCAACGTCAAGCCAATTCATCGACCCCGGTGTAACAGAACTCTCCACCTTTGCGCCCATCGGTTGAATGGCATGCATGATTGTGTGTCGCTGCTAACTGCTGCCGGCTGCAGGCAAACATGCCCTGCTTGCCTGTAGTTCCCCGGTGACGGTGGCGGCTACTCTATCCGATTAGCTCCTGTTATGTAGGACACAAGACGGACCGGCCGGAAAGGAAAGTTGGCAAGTTCCGGTCTACAATCAACCAGTTCCTGCCGCGTCTGAAGCTGTTCCACTTCTCGGGGTTTTCATCAATCTATTTAGCAGCACGACCCGTCGGAAGAGCTCCTGCCCATTCCTGAGTCTCTTGCTCATCCCACCATCTACCCTCTGGCCTGTTCCTCTTCCTTGTTTGTTAACGTTTTTGGCCGGCATCGTGGATTGTTGAAGCGGCCTCTGTAGATAATCCAGTTGTTTCGCGCCGCCCACCGCTGTTCAGAACCCACAATGGCCGACTTTGACGTAGAAGAGGTGCTCAAGAAGCTCACCGTCTCCGAAAAGGTTGACCTTCTTGCGGGTATGCTTCATCACTGCATTCTGCTCAATCGCTCTCAGTCAAACTATCATCAAGTACAGTAAAGGGTCAATGACAAGCTAACGGCGAAACCTCCAAGGTATCGACTTCTGGCATACCAAAGCTCTCCCCAACCATAACATCCCCTCTATTCGACTCTCTGACGGCCCCAATGGGGTGCGCGGCACCAAGTTTTTCAATGGCGTCAAGGCCGCTTGCTTCCCTTGTGGTACGGCCCTCGGCGCCACTTTCAACACTGAGCTCCTCGAAGAGGCCGGTAGGAAGATGGGTGAGGAGGCCAAGCTCAAGGGAGCCCACTGCATTCTGGGACCTACCATCAACATGCAACGTTCCCCGCTCGGCGGCCGAGGTTTCGAGTCCATTGGCGAGGATCCTATCCTGGCCGGACTTGGCTCCGCTGCCATCGTAAGAGGCATCGAGAGCACCGGCATCCAGGCGACCCCCAAACACTTTGTCTGCAATGACCAGGAGCACAGGCGCAATGCTGTTCACAGTATTGTAACGGAGCGCGCGCTGCGTGAGATATATGCACTTCCCTTCCAACTGACCTTCCGTGACTCCACACCTGGCGCCCTTATGACGGCCTACAACGGCGTCAACGGCATCTTTTGCAGTGAGAACTCCGACCTGCTGGACAAGCTGGTCCGTAAGGAGTGGGGTTGGGACGGCATGATCATGAGCGATTGGTACGGGACCTATAGTACCACGGAGGCAGCCAACGCCGGTCTCGACCTTGAGATGCCCGGCCCCCCTCGCTTCCGTGGAGAGCCTCTAAAATTCAACGTATCGACAGATAAAGTCCGCCAGCACGTGCTCGATGAGAGAGCTCGCGCAATGCTCAAGTTCATCAAGAAGGCTGTGGCTACCGGCATTCCCGAGGGTGCCCCCGAGAAGATGGGAGACACCCCCGAGACCGCCGAGTTGCTGAGACGCATCGGCGGTGAGAGTATCGTCCTTCTAAAGAACGATGACAACGTGCTTCCCCTGAAGAAGGACAAGAAGGTCAGCAAGCGCTCACGGGATGGAAGACATGATAGCAATCGCTAACCTCATACGACCACAGACTGTTGTCATTGGCCCCAACGCCAAGGTCGCCACATACCATGGAGGTGGTTCTGCCTCCCTGGCTGCGTACTACGCCGTTACCCCCTTCGACGGTATAAGCGAAAAGCTCGATTCTCCCCCCGAGTATACCGAGGGCGCCTACTCACACAAGCTCCTTCCCCTCCTCGGCAATGTCTGCAAGTCGGCTGACGGCAAGCACGGTATGACGATGCGTGCCTACAACGAGCCCCCGACGGACCACCACCGCCAGTTTGTTGACGAGCTCGTCCTGACCAAAACGGAGCTTCTGCTCGTCGACTACTACAACCCCAAGCTCAAGTCCAAACTCTGGTACGCCGACTTTGAAGGCTCTTTCGTCGCCGAAGAAGACTGCACCTACGAGCTCGGCCTCATCGTCTGCGGTACGGCTAACCTCTTTGTCAACAACAAGCTGGTCATCGACAATAGCACCAAGCAGCGCCAGGGCGACGCTTTTTTCGGCGCCGCCACAGTTGAGGAGAAGGGCCAAGTCGAGCTCAAGAAAGGCGAGACGTACACCTTCAAGGTCGAGTTCGCCTCAGCTCCGTCGTCCAAGCTTCAGGCCGGCAACGTCATCTTCGGCGATGGCGCTCTGCGCATTGGCGGCTGCAAAGTCATTGACAACAAGGCCGAGATTACCAAGGCCGCCGCCCTCGCCAAGGACGCTGACCAGGTCATCATCTGCTCCGGTCTTAACGCCGACTGGGAGACAGAGGGTAACGACCGTGCAGACATGGACCTCCCGGGCTACCTCAACAAGCTCATTTCGGCCGTCGCCCAGGCAAACCCCAACACTGTTGTCGTCAACCAGTCGGGAACCCCCGTGCGCATGCCCTGGGTCAAGGACGTCAAGGCCCTTGTACAAGCCTGGTACGGCGGCAACGAGACAGGCAACGCGATCGCTGACGTACTCTTCGGCGACGTCAACCCCTCGGCCAAGCTCTCCCTCAGCTTCCCCGAGCGTGTCCAGGACAACCCGGCCTACCTTAACTACCGCGCCGAGGCCAGCCGCACGCTGTACGGCGAGGACATTTATGTTGGATACCGATATTACGAGTACATCGACCACCCTGTGCTCTTTCCCTTCGGACACGGTCTGTCCTACACGAGCTTCGGGTTCAGCGGCCTCAAGGTCACGGAGAAGGACGGTAAGATTGCCGTCGACGTCAATGTCAAAAACACGGGCAAGGTGCAGGGTGCCGAGGTTGTGCAAGTCTACATCGCGCCTAAGCAGAAGGCCAAGGTCAACCGCCCTCTCAAGGAGCTCAAGGGCTTCGCAAAGGTGTTACTTGCGCCAGGCGAGAGCAAAAGTGTCACGGTCGATATCGAGACCAAGTACGCCGCTAGCTACTTTGACGAGGAGCGCCACCAGTGGTGCGCCGAGGAAGGAGAGTATGAAGTAATTGTCAGCGACAGTAGTGTTTTGACGGATAAGGCCGTCAAGGGTAGCTTCAAGGTTGGCGAGACCTTCTGGTGGTCCGGTCTTTAAGAAAGAAAGGGGTTTGTTTACGGCGGCATATGGGGGAATGATGTTTTGACCAACGGGTGTTCCCCTATCTGGCTTTGGATATGGATGAATGGACCCGGCAGCATCTACACAGGGTCAGATGACTGATTGGCCACGTGGGTGGGCCATACAAACAAGTCCTCATATAATCATCCCAATCTATGGTGTGTCATGACTGTCATCACACTCGTGATGCCCACGCTGCAGAGCTCTGGCGCTTCTCCTGCGAGACCAAACAGCCCGCTAGATCTGTTCCGCAAGACGAACGATCGCGAAGTGTGCCAACGCTCAGATAGACCGGTCAGGTTTAATTTCGACACTAGCTAGACATATGCGGGCCGCTTTACAGATGCGATATTGTCTATCGGTCGCATACTCCATGCCATGAAGGTTTTTACAAGAGAGCTTCTCTTCTCATGCGGTGCCTGCGCCCTTCTCTCCCATGTCTTCGTCTGAGCTTGGTGTTCTGCCGTGTTCTGACTGCAGCAGCTCGTCTGGTGGCAGCCAAGGCTCAGCATCTCCCAATCTCTGGACGGTGAGACCCGCATTCCCGGCGTTCTTCATCCCCGCCTCGAGCTGGCGCTGAAATGAGATGCGACGGAGACGTTCGGATTCCGCGGGGGTCAGGTGGAGCTAGGTTCGCGTAAGTATTCGGTCTCCCGCAGTGGCATCTCGACCAAAGAATGAAATGCGATGGGTTTTAAGAAGAAGTTACGTGGAACCAAGCTTACGTAGATTTCGATGAGGACGGCATGGATAACCAGAGCAAGCCAAGACCCGGCGTCGAAGACGGACGTGAAACCGGCCGCGATCTCGGCGGGCTGGCGGGCGTAATAGTTGCTGTACACAATGACATTGAGACCGGGGCTCTCGCCCGAATAGTAGTCGCCACAGCCCGGGTAGAGATCGGTGACCTTGGTTTGATTGTGCCTGAAGATGAAGTCCAGCACGGTGCACTGCTTGACCTGGTAATAGCCTGAGTCGGCCGTAATCATGACGGCCAGGAAGCTGATGATGCGCATAGTGATGATGAAGCCAGCCTGTGAAGCATGATTCATTAACGCGTTATTCTATCAAATTGTGAATGTTTGCAGTGGTTTGCCTTACGTAGACCCAGGCTCTCAACATCCATGCACGGTGCTGCTCGATCTGGAGCTTCTTGATGTTGTAGAGAGAAAGGCCCAGCGCGCCGAGAAACATGATGCTACCGGCGCCCATCACCGTCTGGACGCTTACGGCACCGCCAAAAGCACGACGGGTGACCATCAGGACGCCGATGATGCCAATAATGCTGAGGAGGAGGACGAGGTACCCATTGAGGCGATGGAACAGTGCAGCCTTTTGGCGGATGACAGGTATAAACTGCAGGCAGGCAAGAAACCCACCAGGAAGCATGCCGGTGAGGTGCATTATGATGCCGACCCGCCCCGTGCCCGACTGATAGAAGTAGCACTCCCCTGGCAGGGTGCGTTGTTTGTCATCCGGGTTGCAAAAGACGCCATCGATGTTGAAATATATCGTACGGGAAAGGGCGAAGCCCATCATCCCTCCCGCCGTGACGACAAACAGGATAAAGTTGTAACCCCTCTTGAAACCAATGGGGTGATAGACTTTGCGCGCAAGGGCGACGAAGCCTTGGGCGGAAGGCATTGAGAAAGGAAGAGTAGATGACATCGCGATGCTACCCGAAGGGGGCTCGGGACAACGCAAGGTTGAGCTGGACTAAGGAGTAAGACAGCACCGCCGCCCTTCTCCTTCTTGCCTGTGGAAGAACGAGAAAATGATCTGGCACAGTCGCAGACACGAGCGGAGTGGGAGAGCAACTCGTGAGAGGGGACCTTTCATTTTAAGTTGAAAACCCAGTCAAGGCAATGGCGACGTTTCAGGGTCTTGGATGCTGTTTTCAAAGCGACAGTTTGCTTTAGCGTGGGGCCACATAGAGGCACAATATCGGGGGGGGGGGGGGCAAACATCCACAGCTTCTCGCAAGCAAACATCTGGGCACCAGCCAGGCGAAGTCAGGACTGGGTTGGGAACGAAGGTCTGGATCCTCGGCAAAAAAGACGAATCACGGAAGCTAGGTATACATACATACATGATTGGGTGTTTTGACAGCCACCGAAGTGATGGTTCATGAGTTTCATAGCACCACCATATGCCGGGTAGGCTGAGTTTGGCAAGGATTCCCTCTACAAGACGCTGAGCAGCGCTTTCGCGTTGGTCGAGTAGGCAGAAATCCGGCCGCCGAGGACTGCAGCATGTCTCCATGCTGACGACGGAGCGCTGCTCCTTCCCAAGAGATCCAGGCATGGAAGTTACCCATGGAAGAAGGATGGCGCTCGTGGAGGCGTTGCGGGGCGGCGCGTGAAAGCCCATCAGTAGGACCACCGGCCAGCGGTAATGTGGACCAGTTAAAAAGCAGGGAAAGGATTTCAGGCGACTCGACTACGCCAGCTGTTGCACGACGAGAGCTTTTCTTCCACGCTCCCCCGCCCAGCCTCTCAGAGTGAGGTGAAAAGGCGTACCGTGCAGAAGACAAGTAAGCCGAACGAGCGTCCTAGATCCATGCGGCCGTACGGGATAGATCGTGTGCATATGGGCAGCATTAGTGTTGATATGGATGGCGGTGATGAGCAAGGAAAGGGGAGATGGCTCTATGCGCCCTGTAGCGGTGTGCCTGTGCCTCGACGAGGGTCGTCGTTACACCCATCACACAGCCGCAAACGCGGATGCCGGACGCTGGGAAAGGAAATCCAAACTCGGGCTGCGAGCAACACTGCGCCGTACAAGACAGCCCATCTTGCTTGTTATTGTGTTGAGTATTGGGCATGATGCTTATACTGTGTTTTCCCAACTGTACCGCTATTATTGTGTACCTGGCAACCTCACAAGGAACCAACCGCTTTGCAAACTGTACCTTTAGACAGCCCATCTCGCGTCATGCTTCGGGAAAGTCAGAAAGAGATTGAACTAGACCGCCGAACCGAGTTGAGGGGATGGGGCCTCGACATCAACATATGGATTGTCTGGCGGAGAAAAGAGGGGTAATATGAGAAAAAGGAAATCATCCTGGTGAAAAAAAGAAAAGAAAAAGAAACAATGACTTTGGGGCCCGGTGACTGACGCTTTATTCACTCGGCCAAGATCTGGATGGTGAGGTAGTAGGTAGGTAGGAACAGGTACGTATCTGTTCAGGGCCCTCAAACCGTGGCCCACCTCACTTCCCCGACGCGTCCAGCCCATCCGCTGCTCGCTCCCACAATCGCCGCCACCCCGGTATCCGCGTGCCCGGCCGCGTCTCGGCCCATTTTGCCGCATCGCCCGTTCAAACCGGCCTCTGCTCGCTCCTACGTACCTACCTATTCAGGGGTCAACTCCATTCAGGTATCTGCAAAACGCACAGTTGGTGTGATAGCCGTGCGTGTCCCCGGGTACCGAGATGGCGTCAACACAAGCCCCTTCCCCGACGGTGATTGCACAAAAGCAAGCCTTCCTCGCAGCCCAGAACCGTCTCCTTTCGCAGCCCCTCCAGCCGTCTCCTTCCTGGCTCGCCGCAAACGAGGCAGCCGAGACCCCAATTCCTGACCCAGTCGTTGAGCATGTCGTCGCCCGCCTCAACACTGCCGTACTCCAACATTCGCGACGCGCCTACTCGCATCAGGCGAGCCGCCACGTCGCCGAGCAAATCGACGCCCTTTACCTATCTCAGCCGCTCGCGACGCATGATGACGAGCCAGGCGAGGGATTGCCTCTCTCTTCAGACTTGAGTAAGTCGTTCTTCTGATACGCCGAACGGACCCGTGCCAATATTAGTATGGATGTGATGGTTAACAGGGCAGCACAAAAGCCGAGGAGGCGGCCATTAAGTCCCTTCCCTCTACATGGCCGGCCGACCGCGACGTCCTGGCATACCCCGTGGAAGCCAGGCGGTATGCAGAGCAAGCGGATCGCCTCAAGTCGCTCGCTGAGACGAGGCAGCAGGTCAAAGCCCGCGTTGGACGGGTGCGGCGCATGGAGGCTCTACTCGGCCCTCTTCGCTCCGAGAGTGATGGTACGGGCGTGCAGGAGAATCTTGTTACCCGCGACGGTGAGATCGAAAAGGAGATGGAGAAGATGCGAGTTCTTTTGGCACGCGTCGGCGGTCGTGTCAGCCTTTTGCCTGAATCCACGGAATCTGGAAGCTTGTTCAGGGAAGATGACTCCCTCGTGGTGGAACGTGTCACCGCAGGGGAGAAACGAAAGCTAGACGACCTCCTCGACAGCTTCTAACGGGCCTCCCGAGGGCGGTATACCCCACGGCCAAAGTGGAAGCACTCGTTTCGTTGGGCTCATGAGAATATATTGGATAATGATGGGAGAGAGGTGTTAGGTTCTAGGTTCAGAGGATACCCCAAGGTCAATCAAAAAGCAATCCGCTTGTTCCTTCCAGTCCCTGCCAAAGTTTTGACAGAATGCCATCAGTCTCAAAAGTTGAAGTTTGACCTTGCTAGTAAGTCCGCTCCCTGAGCAGCCTGCGCTCCTCTGCCAGCACCACGAAGAACTAAGAACGAGGTATCGCTGAGATCCTCACTGGTAGGTCTAATGCTCTTCTTCCGCTGTTTGATCTCTCCCTCCAGAGTGGCATCTTTGGCACTGTCGTCCACATCTAGGCCTTTCGATTTCTTGTCGCCCGCTTTCGATGCTTTCGGTGTCTCTTCCCCTTCTTCGCTATAGGGGTTTGGCCTCACGACTCGCAGCTTGACGATAATCTCGTTCTGGCAATCTTTCGATACTTGGTAGTATATCCGAAGACCAACCACAGCCACAGCATTCCAAGGGTCCCTCTCAAACTCATCCTGGTCATCAACGGATGCCGCCGCCGCCGGCTGCGGCGACATGCGGCCGACAGTGATGGGCTCTTGTGCTTCTATGGCATCGATCTCGAGTTCTAATTCCCGCTCGGAGAGCTCTGACAAGCTGGAGACACTAGAAATTTCATCGTCGTCTGATTCGCATATCAAAAACTTGTAAGGTCTCGAAGGGACTGCTGCTTCGCTCTCTTGTGGGGTGGCTTCATGACCCTCACTCTTAACGCTGCCGACATCTCTCGCATCACCTTTCGACTTTTGAGTATCGAGCATGGTCTCTGGTTCTCTGATGGATAGCCCTCCAGGGCAACGAACAATCGTCTTCTTTGCTTGCATATCCATGGATGGACTTGCTCCGTCATGGGCATGGGGAGAGGCTGGTGATTCTTCAGGGGCAGTGATTTCTGGACGGTCAGCAGACTTTTTGTGACGCTCTCCCTTTCCAGGAATTGTCAGGTTGTTTGTCCTTGGCCCAAGATCCTCAAAATCGGCCTCTTGTATCAGGGTATGTTCTTTTGTCGTGGAGCTTGGTGACTCTATCAATGCGGGAGTTTCGTTATGTATATCTATTCGCTTTGATGGCACTGAGCGAAGTCTTCCAGGTACAGACTGCATCTCTTTTGTGGCCTTTAGCCTCTCTATTTTAGCTTTTTGCCGTGCTTTGCGCTTTGCCTCCTCTTTCTGTCTTCTTTTGACAGCTCTGACCTTAAGGTAGTGCTGTTGTTCTCGCTTCTCGAGGAACTTCCGTTTGATTTCGGTGCGTTTCGTTTCTCGGCGCTTCTTCTCATAAGCTTCTCTGGCTGCCTCCTCTTCGGAAGACTCGACTATTTTCCCTTTGCTGTGAGCAAGATCGTATGCCAGCCCTATTCGGATAAGCTTCTCCCGGCGACACTTGGCGTTTTTTCGAATGACGTGCTCGATGGGAAGAATCTGGTGGTTTCGAGTCGCATCCAGCTTGACAAGGATTTCGTAGCTACCGGCTTCGAGATCGAGCTCGACGTTGACTGACCGGGTCATGCGGTAAGATGCTTGACTTCGTACGACATAGTCCTCCTGGCCGGCTTTGTGCAGACGAAATTGCAAGTCAAACCTGTACTGTCCTTCAAGCCCTCGGAAGTAACGGTCATCCAGCTGAGCCAGGACAAGAACCACTGGGCCCGGCTTTGAAATTGTGAAGGCAAAGTATGTATCGTGGTAATCCAGTGTCCATGGTACCGAAAGTGTCGTCCATATAGATGTCACCTTCCAGCCAGGGCCAAACAACCGAGTCGCATCGAAGATGCTGTACTTCTTGAGGAGGTCACTGTAGGAGATCCAAAAGGCTCCATCGTCCCCAAACGTATGTTGGAGTTTTTGCAACCACTCCGGGGTCCATTCCTTGGAGCCGTCACCTACTTCTCGTTAGCATGGACTAACATGAACACCCATCAAGAACCTTAGATATCACTCACTCCAGGCGCCTTTCCACTCCCCCTTGCCCCAAGGATTCTTCAACAACACTAGTCTATGGCCATCCACCTCGACTGCTTTCATGACACTATAGGCATGCATCTCAATGATACCCTTTCGCTCACCCCAGCCTCTTGATGCAAATCCCGTGGAACAGCCCAAAAGCCAGTCCTGGTTGACTTTGAGCAGCTTCTCATTCCAAAAGCACTCCTTATCAAGAATGTCCGTCGTGTATATCTCAGAGGTGACGCCGCCGGTGAGATCTTCAATGGCCTCGCCGGTGAAGCCGCCCTCGATCGATGCATAGTCACCATGCGCCTTGGCATAAGCCTTTTCGAGGAGAGGCAGCCATGTTTCATTAGGATTCTCGCATTGAGCAAAGTACAACGCACCGCTGTTTGTCTGGTAGATGCGCCTGTAGGCCTCCTCTGAGTTGGCGCGCTCTCGGTCTTCCCAAAGAATACGTTCGAGATGGCCTTCGTCATAGTCGGGCTTGGTGAGATATAGCTGCGACGCAGGTTAGCACGAATAGAAGACACCGCCTCCCATGCCCGCCGGTGCAGCATGAGTCGACTTAGTCATGGAGGATAGGGCAAATATGCGGCTACATACCTTGTCGTCAATGATCTCGCTGAACCACTCTCCATCGCGATGAAAAACAAATCCATAGACGCCGACTTGTTGATCGTGGGCAACGCAAACCTTCTCGATTAGACCAGGCTTGTTGCTGAGGTTGCACAATGCAGCCATGAGCCAGCAGTCCCCATCCCGGCCTTGACGTACATCATCGGCAGTAGGCCCGTCGATAAAAAATTGCGGCTTGTCGAATATGTCGACAACTCGTTTGACGGCTTTCGGGTGGAACGAAGATTCCGGAGGATCCCTGCCCTTGGTATTCCAGAGTGATTCGAGGCAGTCTCGGCGCCCAAACTTCAAGTCAAACTCGATGTCATAATGAGGGTCTCTATAACGTTGGTTCACTCTTCGGCATTCTCGTACAATCTTCTCGACCTTGGCTTTACAGACAGTTGCAGCCTCCTCGTACGAAGTTTGAGTGCCGATGCCTACGACAGTAGCGGATCGCTTCGCAACACCCTCCGCATAAGCGTTCTGGGGAATGACGGTTGTGGCTGAGCACGCTGATTAGACAAGACTCATGTTGGGTTTGGTGCGAGAGCGAGCGGTGGGGATCTCTTGCATCGAGGAGGCGACCAACCTTTACCCGGGGCCTTGGTGGTAAACTTTGCCCAGAAATCGTCGACGATTTCTTGAGGAGGCTGTTGCTTGGCCTTTCGGGGTTTGCTAAGGATCACGGGCATGCTGGCTAGGTGTGTTCTGTGATGCGGATGGTTAATGATGTTTGGCACTACAGACGAGGAACTGGATTCGGTATCGGAGCTGGAGCTGCTGGTGGATGACATGGCGGAAAGCGTTGGAGGAATTGCCCAGGGATGCTGTCACAGAACTGGCGGCTGGTAATGACTATCGATCGTGCTTGCTAAAACTCTTTCAGCTGACCCGAGCTACCTTTTTGGAGGCTTTAGCTAGGTTGCGTTGTTCAATTTGCGGTGCTAACGAGGCAGGTAGCCTCAGCTGCACCACTACAGAACTTCGAGGAAGCACAAGACAATGTCCAGGAGATGAAGAGAGCCCCCACGAAAGGGCCAGGACGGAACGATTAGGTCGCGTCAAAAGAGAACATACACAAACACGAAGTCGACAGGTTCACTGGTCGCGAAATGCAGGTTGGGGGCGGCGCTCTCCATCCCTATATACCGACCTACACAACACATAAGCTGAGAGGGCCCAGGATACCCTTGCAGGTCTACCCTGCCAAGATGAGGCTCTTTGTCCAACTAAAAACCGCCGGCTTACGAAATTTGCCCTCGGGCTAGCAACGTCGCTCGACGTGCAAGCCAGCTTCATGAAGAGCAGGTAGGGTGTGACGAGCTTCGAGTTGTGCTTCACTCGTGACTTATTTTCATAGCCAAGCCGTCTCGTGTCATCAGGCAAATAGGCAGAGACAGGCAGAAGGAGTGGGTTAAGCTGGCGGCTTCCATAACATCAGGCTGTTGCGCGACAGTGGGATCCAGAAGATGGCGCCGATGATGCAGGCTGCAGCATGCAAGACCACTTCGTGTGTCGAGATGGCCTAGAGCTGATTAGCGCCTGAAGCGGGCTGGCTGTCGACATTTTACCCCGCTTCGGACATATGAGCCATTCATGGCCAACCCTTGGCATCGAGTAAGAAACCGATGCAGGCGAGCGGTTTGGGGATTCGCCTGTGCGATCTTGCTCACCGAATTGTCATCGTAGCCGGCATGTAGTTGCTGCGTCTTGGGTCATGGGGACAATGATTACAATTTGCGACAGGCTGTTTCGGCATGACGTGGCAAGATGTGGGAGGAAAGTCAGGAGCCCTCGACTGCAAGCAAGCCTTTTGAGGTGGGAATCACGGGATATGTGGCCAAAGCTTCTGCCGCGGCGCCGGGCCCCGCCACCGTCCGGTTACGCCGCAGCTGGGACCGCAGTTCAACTCTACCCCGTTATCGTCGGCGCCTCAACGACCGACTGGTAAGTAGTGGCGATGCATACAGCAACATCAACAACCATGCCCAATCCTGATTATCCGAATGACAATCGCCACTGGCGGCTGTGGGCGCTAAGTCGAGCTGAAGGCCAGATAGGTTTTGAAGGCCTTCTTCAGCTTCTGACCAGCTCATGCCACGGCTGGCTGCATCGAGCTCAGTGCAAAGCCTTAAACTCCTCTCCTCCGGTCTCGGTGTTTCTGGGGGTTATCATATCTACCTTGTTCCCATAGCTTGCCCAACATCCGTGCCATCGCAGCCCGTAGATAGTCGTAAAACATGTTGGAGCACCCTCCAACCCGGATATGGCGCGGTTTCGGCAACCGGATGTTCGGCCCCCCATCCACCCTAAACTGCGTCCCATCCACCACAGCATCACCCAATTCAGATCACCCATCACAACTGCAACGCCCCTCCACCAAAGACACTCAGACAACTCAAACAACAACAGCTTCTTTTTTTGTGCGTCACGCCACAACAGCTTTGCCGGGGTGTCCACCATTTTTCCCTTCGAAAGGGTCTTCTACTCAACAACCACTTCCACCGCCCCAAAACTCTTCTTCTTCTTCTTCATAAGATACTCGGATCTCTCACCTCCCCCTCAAGCCCCGTCTTCCATTCCAAGAATATTTTCTCGTCCGTTACCTTCAGTCGGCATCCGCTCAGTGCCAGTGTGAGCCGTCCATCTAGGCTATTGCCGACCGGTGCATCACGACAGTGCAAATCCCCAGCCACAAGCTATCTCGACACCACTATGCTGTGACTTGTTCTCGTTGCTGTCGTCGTCTTGCGCCCAGTCTCGCGCAATGCGTTCAGCGGCACCGCTGCCTGTACTACTTTGTTTGGGGTACCCAACCTCAAGTAGCCAAGCCAAGCCCAAGCGGACCGACCGTAGGTGGCTGCGAGGGACTTGAACATTTTGTTTCCAACTGATGGACCGAAGATGCATTCAAATACGTTGAGACCGTCCGTCGTGAGAGTCGTTGCAAAGAACCAAGCGTACTATGAAGAAAGGAAGCCTTTCCCGTTTTGTTCCAGAAAATGAATAGTGTTGACGAAGGGGAATCCGTGTAGACGCCGTGTAAAGCAAAGGATGCCGATTGGCGACAAGACCATTTTGTGCAGAAATTGAAGTAGTAACTAGAATGAAAAGGGGGAAGGTGCAGTAGTAGCAGCAGTAGTAGTAGTAAATAAGTTCGAGAGGCGTGAGTGGTCGTACTGAAAACATGAGCAAACGGTGTCACACAAAGCAACGCCGCAAAAAGGAAGGACTAGTCTCCACAATGTACAGACTAGTTTTGCTGGCCTAGACCAAAAAGCCGCCTCATTTAAAGGTGGACACGGCCGTGGTCGCTGTCTAGGCGACAGGGGCGATGGGCGCAACCGCGGGCTGGGGGATGCCAGGGGCAGCCTTCAGGTCCACATCGTTGGGGATCTCGCCGTTGGTGTTCTTCTGGGGGCAGTCACGAGAAATGTGACCAGCCTCGCCGCACTGGTAGCAGGTCTTGCCAGCAGTGTTGAGGGGGCCACCGTTGGGCGCAGTGCAGTCGCGCGAGATGTGACCAAGCTTGCCGCAAGCGTAACATTTCATAGCCTGAGCCTGGCAATCCCTGGCAAAGTGGTTGGGGCCACCGCACTTGTAGCAGGTTGCGGGACGGGGGCCACCGGCGAAACCGCCACGGCCGTAACCGCCGTATGCGCCGCGGGGAACGGGGCCGCCACGACCCATGTTGACGCCGGCAGGGCTGGGGCAAGCGCGCTTCCCAAAACGTCAGCAATACAAATCGTAGGTATGAGGGTTCCAGGTTATCTTACAGCGAGATGGCCTGGCTGTCCGCAGTTGTAGCAGCGGCCGCTCGTGCCAGCGCCGCTCAAGCGCAGAGTAGGGCAGTCAGCCTGCACATGGCCGAGGCCCTGGCAGTGATAGCACTGCTTGGCCTCGGTAGTACGGGGCAGAGGGCAGCCGTTGGACTCGTGGCCGGGCTGCTTACCTGCATTCTGTCGTCAGTGGTCCGAGTGATGCGGGCATCGGGGAAGCGCATAGCTTACAGTTGTAGCAGAGACGCTCAGCAGAGGAGCAAACTTCGGCGTAGTGGCCAACATTGCCGCACTTGTAGCAGGCGCGACGAGAGAGGGAAGACATTTTGATGGTTATGTGACTAAGATCGTCCAAGTTAGCCTTACGTGTCCATGGCATCGATTCTCGTGCATCTAATGTCTGCCACACACTCTGCAGCGGCAACTTTCCGTCCACAGAATATTCACTGAGTCCAGATCGAGTGCCGACTTTCGCAGGGAACAGTATCCAATATGCAAAACAGCGCAGCCCGCATCATCGTTCCATGCACCGTGGCCGCAGCGGAATCGCAACAATGCCGCAATGGTGCCTCAGTCGGCAACAGCGCAATCAAGAGGCCCGGCATGGTGGTTTCATCTGCAAGGACATATAGCTTGATTCGGCAGCGACTGCCCTTGAGGGCTGTACATAGGATAGACAAGTGATCTGGCGCTCGCAGCGACATGCCATGCAGCAGTTGTTGCTTCTCGTCCCGAAGACAGTGCCCCGGAACTCAAGACTTTTGGGTTCGTCGCATTGCTACGATGGTAGCTGCAAACTAATTGAGGAATTATGGTGCATGATCCACCAAGGCTTTTCGGGAGAGTGGCCATCGGTTCCCAAATCGAGGGCAGGACCGAGCGCGCGGGGATGATCGCAAGCGAGACAGCGCAACTTTGGTTCAGTGTAGACGGGGGGCCGACTCGGTCTTCGGATTCAGTGAGGTATGGTGAAGGGCAATATATCCGAGAGCGGGGGATATTGCAAGAGGTGACGGAAAGTGTTGAGAAGGCGCGTTGTGCTATTACTGGGGCAAACGACAGTGATGCTCGAAACCCAGAGATGGTGTGTGGGTTTGTAACCAGACCAGTAGGCGGGGTTGGCGCATCCCTAGCGACGGCTACATCGCGCAACACAGGCGAGGACGTGATGCGGAAGTCGTCTCGAGTGGCGCGCGCGTTGATAATCCAGTAGTCGACGTGGTCTGGTCACTTGACTCGAGGCGGGCGAGGGGCTGAGATATTCTTGAGATGCGCTGGTCTGTGTTGTCGCGATGCGATGCGATGCGATGCGAAGTGTGTGGTGGCACAGCGGCGGCAGCGAACAGGAGTGATTGTCTTGCTGAACGAGCTGGGCTGGTCGATCCTTGGCGTATCGCACACACTTGACACGATGGCGGTGCGATGGGAAGTTTGCGGTGCTGCATGGGCAGACAATGAGGGGGGCGGGATGACTGGGAAAGAGGGACAGAGGCTCTGAGATGGAGAGAGAGAGGGGTAGGGAAATGAAAGGATTGAGTATATGTATGTGTGCGCGCGGCGCATGCAAGAATAAACAGTCGAGGGGAAAGCTTACCTTTTCGCGAAAAATGCTGTTGAGAATATCGGGAAAGTCGACTTCGTTGCGAAGAGAGTTGCGGTTGATAGTGCGGGAGGGGAGGGAAGGGGATAAAAAAATAAATGGTTTGTGATGGAAGAGGGGTCTAGGTAGTGAGTGACTGTGCACTAGGTACCTAAGCGGGGGTGAACGGGAGGGCGAAGAACGGAGGCGAGGAAACTTGCTTCCGGGTTATTTTTATTTTTACTAATTTTTTTCTTGTTCCCTTCTCTTTCTTTTGGCTACCTAGAGAGACGCAAGTTTGCAGGCGAGGAAGGATTCAACCCCAAAACGACCCGATCGGACTTGACTAGGGGGGTGATTTTTCAAAAGCGGAAGGCAGTGAGTAAGGGCCCAAGGGGGATGTGTGTGTGTGTGTGTGTGTGTGTGTACCTACCTAGGTAGGTAGGTACCTCAGGTATGTATGTATGTAAGACGAAGCACGAAACGAAACCACTAATTCCTACCAAAGCAAAAGTATCAACCCGGGGCAATTCCATCGGCCAGTCACTGCAGTAGGTAATGTCGGGGGTGACCCCCGTCATGAACCTGCCCACGAATAATACGTAGTGGAAAGGGGATGATGGGACCCGGGCTGGATTCGGATGGGAGGAGCGAGTTGGCTGGACTCGGCTGGGTGGGGGAGCGCGCAACAGGCAGGCGACGAAGAAAGAAAAAGTAAGTATTCTCAACCTGTTACTGCTGGACACCTACCTACCTACCTACATCGTATTGTACTTACATAGTACTACCTACCTTACGTAGGTAGATGATGGCCCCGGCGCACATACGTTTCTGGAACACGGAGACTGGAGTGAAGACAGGACAGTAGGGTCGAAGAAGAGGCCCGAGTTGTTGCTGACACGCTCATTCGAGCCTCCAGCTGCACTTTCCGCATCCGCATCCGCCTGCATGCATTCGCACTTGCCCAGCCTTCGCGCCCTGTCATCGCCAGAGAGTGAGCACTGGCGAGGATGCATGATCCGCTTTCCCACGCCGACGACCCAGAAGTGTGCACCATTTCTTTCCTCTCTCATCCACCTACCTAGATAGGTTACCTATGTAGGTGGTCGGTACTCTGAACATCACACGTCTAAACAGATGCTGAAAGAGGCCGATTGTTAGCCGAGCGCGCCCGGAGACGGAAACCTGGAGCGCACGGCCCTCTTCCGATCCACGTCCATGTACAACAACATCAACCACCGCACACAAAAAAATAAAACAAACATAGAAAATAGAAAATAAAATAAAAGGATCAAGGCAGAGGCGACTCTTTCAGTGCGTCTCGGGTTTTCGATCCGGCGCACCGCCATTGTACGGGAGACACGCGGACTGGCCTTGGGGGTTTCCGTCATTCATCACGACGTAGAACAAAAAAAGGTGGGGAGGACGGGCGAGTTACCTAGGTAGGCACTGGGTACCATAGGTAGATATATAAGCAGGTACTTGGGCGCTACCTTGGGTTGGTCTGTACCCTTAGTCTCTCGCCTGTCCAGGGCAACCACCAGTAGCTGCTGCTTTCTCAATCTCTTCTTGTCTCGCGTTCGCTTTCCCTCTATCTCACTTACTCACAGGTGTCCTCTCCGTCCCTCATCTTACTCAGGTCGACAGCGGTGGAGAGTATGTAAGCGCCAACGTGTTGTGGGAACCACTCGGTCGTCGCAAATCACAGTTCTCGTGCTTTTTGTTCTCGTCTTCATTTGATCTCCTAGCTTCCCGGCTATATTTCCCTAGCATGCTAGCTAGATAGCTTGGGGG
Organism: Colletotrichum somersetense; assembly: GCA_030867255.1. NCBI lineage: Eukaryota > Fungi > Ascomycota > Sordariomycetes > Glomerellales > Glomerellaceae > Colletotrichum > Colletotrichum somersetense. The sequence continues at coordinate 54,231 of MU843490.1, read as the reverse complement.
GGATACGGAGGAGGCTCTTGAAGGAGGTGGGATATTGAACGATGCATCGCTCCGTCGGCCCGCTTGGGCTCATCGGACATATCATACATATATACTACTACATCTTGCGCTATTGTAAGTGTATGGCGTGATCCATGTTTATGACCAGACTCTCTACACGCACACTTTGCATTGCATGCCATGTTGCTATTTCGCGCTGCACTGTCTTGACCTACACCGGCGTCAATGCCACTATTTGCGTGTCGCACAGTAACTGGCCCCAAAACAAGCATACATAAACGCCGCTGCCGAATGTTCAATCACATTAATGGATTATGTACTCGTGCTCATCGCCAGGAAGCAATGCCATAGTTGCCGACTCACGGCGAAACCTGGCGTTCACTCAAGCGCCCAACTTCGGAAAGATGCGGTGGCATTGAGACATCCGTCATGGCCGGTGCCATCGACCGGGGGCGAGCGTCGACGACGTAGCTCACCCCGTCTTCTGAAGCATACGAGGGCGGCCGAGGCCCACTGTGGCTCCCTTCCGATGTGGGCGGCCCAGGGTTCGATGCAGCATTTGGATTACGCTGCCAGTATATACGATTGGGGTCAACTCTCTGTGTCAGGTCCGTATTAGTCTCATTGTGCGTAAACTTGCGTCCCGGCCGCAAATACGTACCACGCTCTCACGCCAAAGGCCGTACGCAGGTGGTTTGGCCAACAACGCCTCGCTGACCTCCCCTTGCTCCTCTTCATCGCGTGCCAGCACGACCCGGATAGGTTCTCGAGGCACAGCATAGCCGCCGGGAGCCAGAGGCTGAGGCATCGGTGGCCTGGCATCGCCATCGGGTCGCAGCCGAAAGATGATCATGCAAAGCCGAATCAAGCCATGACAGAAGAAGACGGTCACAAACAAGATGACAAGTATGAGCAGCACCGTGAACTCGCCACTGCGGATGTTCTGTGTAAGCGATAAAGCTAGGTCTTAAGGAGGTCAGTCACACGTTCCATACGAAAGCTCTCAGCTGAGCAAGGAAGAGTTGCTCTTACAAGCCGTCAGAAGCAAGGTTAGGAAAAAGCCCGATATGAAGCAGCGGAGAATTTGGGACCTCATGCGCCGCGATTTTGGCCAGGGGATGCAAAGGAGAAACCGTTTCGGGTGTCTCTCGTCGTGGTTCACATGTTGACGACGATGTGCATGCCGTCGACGCCGCCGTCCGTCCTGAGCCATCTGTGCCAGATGCATCTCTGCCGGATCTGGCCCGGAGAACATCCTCCTCCTGCCAGTAGATTCGGACCGAGATACTCGAGCCACGGGCGCTGGCATCGCTACTGGGGCAGCTGGTGCTCCCCCGGTCCGTGGTAGTGAGGGGTCCGCCGACGTTTCGTTTCCTTGGTTGGGGAGGCGTTGGATTGAATTGGGCCGCGAGTCGGGACCATTGGAGCCCGCCGTCCATGTCCTCGTGAGATGCGGCAGATGAAGACGAGTTCCTGGGAGTGCCGGGAGCCCCAGGTTGAAACGAGGAGTTTTGGGCTGGCCACTTTCTTCGTCACCAAGCCTCTGCACCCCGTTATCGGGACGCCGTCTCGAGGAGAGCGAAGGCCGTGTTCCAGGCAATCGTCTCAACCGGGGTCGTGATTCTTCCTCCATTTCTGGCGGCGTTGATGATTCTTCCAAAGTCCGCTGCTCGGTGCCCTCCCTGCGAGAGGGCCGTCCTCGGCGCAGAAAGTCCATGTCGAAGGGCCCAGGTCGGTTTATGGGCGAGCCCTCGTGTTGAGAATTGGCAGAAGAGCTGTAAATATCCCCGTTCAAGATTATGTCATGCTTCAGAAGCTAGCGTTCAATGGGCAAGACAAGCACAACTCGCCGCCGGGTGTTTCCTGGTGGCCCCGTAGAGGCCGTTGACGACGTGTAAAGCGGTGAATAAGCCCCTTCTCGGTCGGGTCGAAGTGGCGGGTAACTTCAGCGATAGTGTATGAACAAAAGGCTGCCGCCTCGTTGCGCGGGTACGGTACGGCTGGGTGCCGAAAATGGCCAGGAAATGGTGTAGGGCGACAGATGGAAAGAGTAGCCGTTAAACAACGAATCGAAGTCAAGTCCAAAGGGATAGGAGTGTGGCGTCCGGATGGCCAGGAAGGGATCGGGCGATGGTCGAAGGGAGGGCTGCTCGTGACCGTGTGGAAACAGCAGGGAGGGAGGGTATCAAGAAGAATAACGCCGGCCAAGGCAATGTAATAAACTGGACTCACAGAGCCTTGAATGTAACGATCGACACGCAGTGCCGTCTTGTGACTATTGTAAACAAAAATGAGAGAAACAACGAGTGAGAAGCCATGCGGGAGCTAGCAAGAAGCAGACAATGCCGAAGAGGCAGCTGGCGCCAACATGACGCTGGGCGAAATAGATGGGTTGGTTTGAAAGAGAGGATAATGTTGCAGAGAAAGGAATGGAGGGAAGGGAGTAGGGCACAATAAGCAATAGGCAGAGGAACTATAGGTTAGAAAGCGTCGTTTCCGAGCGTCCGTCCGCCGTCCAGCAGTTCGGTTCGCTAAGACGGACCAGGACAAGGTCAGGCTACCTAGGGAGGGAGGGAGAGGCCAGTCTGGCGCCTGTCGCGTGCAAGGGAATTGATTGGGCGGATATCGAGTAGCGTACCGTATCACTGGACAGAACGAAAAAAGAAGCGGCAAACTCGGTCATACAGACACCAGTCTCATCCCGGTGCATCTGGGATCTTGCGACTCCTGTAACGCTGAGACTCTGGGGGAGAAGGAGGGGAGGAGGCACGGAGGCACGGAGGCAGGGGTATGAGGAGGCAGAAAAAAGGACAGAGGGGGAGGCAGCGGATCGTAAGGACAGGACAAAACCGGGATGAGGGTGATAAGAGGAGGAAATGTGCATGTTCTGCGGCATCGACGAGGGAAATATGTTGCATCTACATAAAACCCTTGCAGGTTGCTGTCGCAAGGGCATCGCCAAGAAAAGCACTGGGGTTGAGTAGTGTAGGTAGTTAGTTGCCGCTCCTTGTATACACCACATACCTACTTCGTATTTACATACGGTACTAGTTTACGACGAGAGTGTCTAGTGATTGGCAAAGAGCGAAGGGCGGACAGTGGGATGGAATGGATCTGATCCGCCGTCATTTGTCGACTTCTCTTACAGCTCGGGTGTTGCATAATTGACAAGGGTGTCGTTTTTGGGAGCTCGGGGCCAATGGAATAACTGACCCCGGACGACCAGGACGCACAAAAAGCACAGTCCAGGGGTCGGCTGGGCCAGGAACGTGTTTCGGATTCTCGCGATCTCAGGTTGCTTCCGGGGGGAGGGGGGCCAAGTCCAAATCCGGTTTACCGGTGTTGTGGTCGCGCTCTGGAGGCCTGGAGGGGGGCAAGCCACTAGCAGTTATGGCGTTTGGCGTTTGGCGTCTGAAGGAGCTGCAAGTCCAACGTAGTGTAACATCATAACTACCTACCTACCCAGGCGTGCCAGGTACGAATACATACCAACACCTACCTGTAGTAACGCTGGCGGCAAGAATAGCAACCACTCGGGCCTCAGTCCCCTTGTCATAAAGGGGCCTCTGTGGCTTGAAGTGTTTCTTGTGTCGGCCAAGATAAGAATCGTCTTTGTCGTTATTGATGTTATTGTTCCCCGCTGCTGGTGCTGCTGGCACTGCTGCTCCTCCAGTTCCGTTCGGTTGATTCAAGACGAGTCGCTTTCCATTTCGCGGCTCCCGACTGAGCAGGTGGCTTGCATGGGTTGGGTGTTAAAAATCAGGTCCCTTTCAAGAAGCAGGGGGTGACATTAATTGCACTCAGATGAGGTGCGGATAGGTACCCTCTTTCGAGACATCCTAATTTTCGGAACTTCGTAACAGGGGTTCGCTCTGCCTCCTTTAGGTGCGACGCTGCAAGCGTATATGTAAGTGGTTTACAAACCACTCTCGCTCGCCTACAGACTACAGTCCACGATACAACTTGGTTGCTGGACTACCTGCTCGATAAACCACAGCGCTTCCTCGATGAGACCTCGGTGTCATTACCACCGTCCAAAGTCGTATATTCGTCCGTCAGATGTCTGCAGTCATCTCATGTGCAGTCCGCCCTCCACAAATACCTCGCCCTTTGGGGCCCAAGACCCCCTGTCTCTTCGGCTGCCAGCAATCTTCGTGCCTTCCTTAAAGCCGATAAAGTTCATGGAGCCTCGTCTCTCCACAGCACAAGGCGCATGCGAGAAGAACATCGTGCTTCTCTTTCAGGGCAAACCGTACAAGGAATAGGTTACCTCACTGTGCTGATAGACGGGCTTCAAGTCAAATAAAATCTGCCTCTGCCTATTGGTCGAAAGTAAACCCTTCACCACCTTACACAGTAGCTTTCTCGCTCAGCTCGTCACCATAGTCCCGTAGACTTAATGAAGTGCGACAACGCGGGGACGCCTCGTCTATGGGCACACGCCAAACGACTCACCGGATGTCAAAACGTTTGTCTTGACTTCCTCATATGTACGGGTGTCGTTTGTGGGTGAGGTCGCACATTCCCAACCCCACGTTTCTCACGCCACGGGGAAAACATATGACCCTGTCTCGGCTTGTTCCCGAGAGTCAATGCAGACACACCAGGTGGACATTTTTGGGCCGTGCCACTCCGCTGGCAAATGCCCTTCTCTTGAAACTACGTAAGCCATATATGCCCAAAGACCCCAACCAACTTGCCGACATCGGCATTTCTAGGGTATCAAGCTGGTCGTTGCCTTGTTTTCCATTGCCATGTTGTTATAGCAGTCCCCGCAAGGTAAACACCTCCTTTACCAAGATCTACCGCCGATTTACGGTCTTGTATCGTCTCCGCATCCCCTCGCGGCATGCGTGCGGATATGCTGCCATTACTCCATTATTGGGCCGCACAAGGCAGCTCCGACTTCCACTTCGGCAAACTTTGGACTGATTGTGCACAGTATATTGGCGATGCGCGCTCCTCGTTCTGCCTTATCACGAGTTAAGACATAGTCTCCGCCATCACCTATCTCAGCCCAATCATCGGTGGACTGGAGGTGAGCTGCGTGCTACTATGACATGGTTGTACACATCGACCAGGAGACGCCCCGGGAAATACCCTTGGTTAGGGAATCGACCACTCGCAAGGCGCATCGCCATCATCGCAGCTCTCCAAGAAGCATGTTCCGATCAGACGATGCGGAAAGTACTTTCATCAATGATTAGCTCAGTACCGTCGTAGTGATTCAAAAAGTACAACTCACCAATAGGTTCCGTGCCAGGCGCAAACTCAACGCAGTTTACAGTCCCCTTATGTCCAGGAAGTTTGTACATGAGCTTGCCAGTCTCACTGGACCAAACAGTAGCGGTGCCGTCACCGGAGCCAACAGCCACTTTCTTGCCATCAGAGTCCCAGCTGGCTCGAATGAGATTCTTCTCGAGACCCACGGAAGCACCGTCAAATGTTCTAATGTGCCTATCCGTCGGTGCAAACGGACGAATGTCCCATGTTCTCACCGTAGAGTCCATGGCAAATGAAAGCAGTGACTGTGAGTCCGGTGATACTCGGAGTGAGGTAACCGTATCCTGGTGTCCAAGCATAGAGTACACAACGGATTTCTTGCGCAGGTCCCAGACCTTGATGTCGTTGTCGATGCCGCCCGAGTAAACTTCGTTCCCGGCCTCCGACATAGCAATGGCAGTAATGGGGAACTCGGTCTCGATGTGATCCACCGCATGCTTCGACCTTGGGTCCCAAAGTCCTATCGTCCCATCATCGCTGCCGCTCACAAGCATTCCCTCGCCTCGTTTGCTGACATCCATCGTGTTCACAATCTCGTCATGGCCGATGTACCTTCGTATTCTTGTGCCGTTCTCAAGATCCCAACTTGCCAGGTGTGTGTCAGCTGAAGCTGAGTAGACAATCTTGGAGTCTCTGGACCACTGTAGATCAAGAACAGCGCCGCGATGGCCCGTGAGAATGCCGTAATTTTCGCAGTCGCCATAGATTCGCCACAACACTGCGGGGTATCAGCGAAGCATCTTGGTGGGAGGCTAAGCAATCTCAAACGTACAAATGCTTCTATCCATTGATCCGGAAGCAATGAAATTGCCGGTAGGGTCAAATTTGGCGGCGAAAATCTCACCAGAGTGGCCGGAGAGTTCCATGACCGGTGCCTGCAGATTACTCGTCCGGGGAGTCTAGCGGCAATACTATCAGCAAAGTGCTAATTGCTTATAATGTATGTGCTTACGGTCTGCACCAATGCGCCGCTGTTTCCCGAGGCATTGAGTCGAGCCAGCGCTCCGGTTGAAGATCCCACGTTCTGACGCTTCACGACCATCTGGCCCGCGCCAGGCTCGTCTGAAGCTGGTCTTTTTTCGGCAGACATGATGTCGGTATACAGATCAGAAGCTCGCGTAAATAACGATTGTGAGGTCGAAGTAGTCGCTTTGATTCGAATGCGGCGCGGGGTATCGTGTCGAGACTATTGAATGAGGTTCAGCTATAGACCAGAGAAAATGAGATGTTACTGAGATCATTGACCCGTGCGAGGTTGGGGGCGGAACGGAGCTTGCTTCTGCCGATCCCCGGGCTCTGAGGCTAGAGGGTGGAGCTTCAATATTGGGCATTGGGGTGCGCAGTATCCACTGCTCCTCCCTTTCCCGATAGATAGCAACCCCTGCACTTCCACTCTCTTAATACTCACCTCACCACCGACGGTAAATGGTCCACGTCAAACACTCAATTACTGCGACAGCAGCAACCTGAAGGCGGTCACCCTCACTACCCCAATCCTTCTGTAAAGGGCACTTGCAACTGGTTCGGCACTGCGGCGAAGACAGCGACAGGCGACGTAGACAACACGTTAACGACGTGACTGCGTTTGCCAAGCAGGCGTGTTTCGAACTTCCCTTATATTTCATAACGTTGCAGAGCACATCGAACCCGATAACCCAAATTAAAGCTGCTACGACGATCATGGCTGCAAGCAAGGCAACCCGCTTGGGCGAGGAGTGCGTTTTCCCGCCGTGCGTGCGTTGATGACATGAGCTAACAGTACGGCAGGATCTGGAAGTACGTCGCAAGGTCCACGTATGCCTAGAACGAACGAATCTGACACTTTGATTGCAGGACTCGGATAGACAAAGTCAACGCCGAGCTCGTAACCCTCACTTACGGAACGATCGTCGCACAATTGTGCAAGGACTACGACACCGATTATGCCGAGGTCAACAAGCAGTTGGACAAGATGGGGTACAATATCGGCCTCCGTCTCATTGAGGACTACCTGGCCAAATCTAACACGATGAAGAGATGTTCAAACTTCCGCGAGACGGCAGACATGATTGCGAGGGTGAGAAGCTGCCGTAGTGTCTTGCAGAAAGACTTTGTACTGACGCTTGGCAAACCAGGTCGGCTTCAAAATTTTCCTGAATATTACGCCGCAGGTGGCGAATTGGACAACAGACAACAAGCAATTCTCGCTTGTTTTTGACGAGAATCCTCTGGCGGATTTCGTCGAACTACCCGACGACGAGCGAGCTCAGGATGAGCTGTGGTACTCCAATATTTTCTGCGGCGTGTTACGAGGAGCACTGGAGATGGTGCAGATGCAAGTGGAGGCGCATTTCATCAGCGACGTGCTACGGGGTCATGACACGACGGAAATGAGGGTGTCATTAGTGCGGTACATTGACGACGAACTACCTCCGGAAGACGATTGAGTGGCATGGCGCCCCCCCCGTGCAATACATCGTTGTCTCTCCTTGTTTAAATCGAGCACTGTGCTCCGACTCGTCTCATCCCATACTGCATGCATGCCATGGTCTTACATAATTGTCAACAAGCTTTGATATGGCACAATCCGCCTTGTCAGCTGGAGAGCACGATCTCAGCCTCGTCACCCTCTGCGAAACACCAAGATCAGATTGAGGTACGTGTCCAAGGCGAGTTCTCTTCAGGTTGCACAGTTGCACAGTAATACCCTAACACAGTCGGGAAACCACAGTATAAAACACCAAGATCAGATGTAGTGAAAGCATTGCGTTGGAGATGACTACTAAGTAGGCACGGGAGCCCTCTGGACCGTGCATCGCGGCGCATGCGGCTCAAAGGGCGATCAGGCTGCGAGACACGTCATTCGCAACACCAAAAAGAATCATACGCATAGAAATGGTCCATGCTAGCTGCAAATTACCATATAGGACGATGATGACGGTAGCTCTGGCAGTGGCGGGTGTATGTGTCAAACAAAAGAGATTTTGCAACATTTGTAGAAGTATTAGAAGAAATGAAGGGGAAAGGAGAACAATAAGTCCCAGAATCGAATGGCCAGCTTCACAGTCCGCGTTGTCGGCATCTGTATGTATCTTGGCGCGCGCCGCACGCGCGAGCCATGTTGCGGCGACGGATTCTGCATGCCCAACGTGGCCCCAGTTTGTCTCCACGCAGTCGGGAAGACGAGTTAATTTTGACGACGAGCCGCAATAATCTAGTCCTACCAAGTGAGTATGGCACCAGTGAGCAAGAGATTTGGTTCAACAGTTGGGCGCGTATGTGCTATGTTTCACAGGAACTCGAAAGCAAAACCGCGCGTTTGGTTCGTGGTCGACCTGCTTCGGCTAGGACGTGTTAGCCCGTTACAGGTCGGTCGTGTGGAATTGCCTGCATCTCTCAGGGTTGCCGGCCGGTTTCGGCGAATCTCGGGGGAGAAGGGCGTTGAGATGGAAGCGGGTGAATCGGGGTGACGGCGTCGCCCGGGCGTGGACTGGTTGATAGCCATACAGCAATGGGCATTCTCCAAGGTCACCTTTATATTCTCAGTCACCGGTTGTATCTACCGGCTGATCAGGACTTCTGGTACTGTCTGAGAATCGTGTGTGAGCTCAATTGCTCAATCTCGGTTTCCGCTGATATGGCAGGAGCTTGAAGTTGCCGTGATATTATTGAAAGGGTCTGTGCGAGGGTCCAGCGATTGTCTCCAGGCCGCCCTTAATTTTAACTGTGGATAGGTCGTGTGCTTATTGAACGAGATGTCTTTGTAACAAAGATTTTAGAGCAAAGTGTCTCGAGTTGGAGTAAATTGCAATGCAGAATTTCCGGCGTCTTAACTCTAGAGGGCTGGCCTGTAGGGCCCATGTGTCCGGGTGGGCTGCTCTGGAACGACATTAGTGAACATTGGTTGCGACGGTGGTTGGTGAGCGTCTGTCTACATTTGCATGAAGCAAATGCGTCTTTATCGGCGATTGAGTCTACGCTTGGTTTTTCAGCGACTGCAGTCAACGCGGTATGTAGAATAGGAGTAAGATCAGATGGGAGGTGGGAGGCTCTGCTTGGAAATTACGTGAGGCGGGTCTCTTCCAGGTTGCCAACGTGGCTCCACGTACCTGGCAGGTAGGCTAGAGCCTAGAAGTACCTATCATTCGGCGTGGTGTGACGCGTCGGTCCTTGCAGCACGCGGTCGCGTTAGCTGAGACAAGTGAGGAAACGCGCCGGGTTATGTGAGCTCTGTTCAAGATGCCATGGGATAGATGCGACACGCACTAACGAGGAACATCGGCAGACAGGAAGGCGCAACTTGAGTAAAGAAAAGATGCGGAACACAAGTTCGGTATTTTTATCTTGTACCGGTCAGCAGTGTGTCGGCATCAAGTGTTAACCTGGGAAACCGAAGAATAATATCCCGGCAGTTGCAGCAATTCGGGCATCTCAGGTGCGTCTCGGCTCTGCTGCTGCGACTGCTGCGACTGCTGCTGCTGAAAGAAAATGGGGCCTACCTACAGGCTACCTACAGTAGGTACCTGACAGGGCGGGGCAGGGCTTAACGTACCAGCAAAATGGTACCAACGTAGCACTCTGCAGGGCAAGCAGGGACGTTGGAATGGCTGTTGGAAGGCGGCATGGCGTCGGCAGGTGGTTGTGTGCACCCTGAGTCTGAAGCCTTGTGACAACCCTTCCGCCCCTCCCCCTTTGCCTTTGCCTTTGACATAACGATATGTGGCCTCAGGCCGCACATGTTCTCAAATGTTCGCGTCACATTCTGAGGTATACGCGCGTCGACAGCGAGCTCCTGCCCCAAGCAGCCAATGTAGCTGCTGGCTAACTCGCGGGTTCCAGGTCCCCAGACTTCCCACCCCCGAAAATCTGCCCAAGCGTCCCAGACGAAAATTAGGAAAATCCCAACCCCATCCTTTCCCACGTCCGCGTCCACGTCCACGTCCACTCCCCGACACTCACTCACTCTTCCCTCCTTTGCCTTGTCCCGTCTTTCTCCTCCGTCCCGTCGACCAAGCGCCCCTCTCTTTCTCTCCTCCTCCTACCTATCTATTCCCTCTCTCTCTCCTGCTGCTCCTCTACAACCAACTCCCTCCCTCCTCCCCCTTCCTCCCCATTTCCAACAACCAAACCCCCAGTGGCCTTGCATGCCCAACGTGTTCAATCTCGAATTGGCCTCGAATTCGCGTTCATTGCTCCGTTGATGGTTACCCGCCGTCGCGCCCCCCGGAGACAATCGTCGACTTCGTTCTCGACTTCGCCTTATCGGCCTAGCGCTTGAGGGAGAGAGAAGAGGGAACCTGACCTGCTACGGGATAACACCCTTGGCTGTTAGGATCGACGACACTGCCTGGCCAGAGCACCGCACCTCGCTGGGAGACTTTGAGAGAGACGTGGGGAGAGCGCTCTCGACCTGTACAGCAGCGACAGCAGCACCAGCTGCCAGCCCGGCCAAACCCCAAAGCCAAAAAGCAAATCAAATCCCAAAAGCCAAAGCCAAACTACCTCTTTACCCCCGACCCCCGAGCCGCTGCGCTGCTTCTCATCCTCATCCTCCTCGTCCTCCTCTTTCCAGGTTGTCGTCTTTCCACTCCCATTTCCACTCCTCAACCCACACAACCTACCTGCATTTGCATTTGGCCCTGCTTTCGCCTTCTTCGCTATCGCCCTCATCAACCATTCAATCCAGCCTTCGTCGCTGCACGCACGTCCTTCGACCCTTTCTATTTTATTTTATTCTCTCCCTATTTTTTTCTTTCCCTTCTTCATTTGTAACATCACATACAACCACCGCCGCCGTCATCACGAGTTGCGCATACTCATCTACCCGTCGCGCCTATCCACCCGACAAGACATTCCCTCCACATTTCCTTCAACTACTGCCGCGCCACCGCTCAAAGACTACTCAGCCCCTGGTGGCCCTCAACCCACTGACTCCGATACATCTGCCCGGCAGTTAGCCAAGCTCTCTGTGCCTGTCTTGACGGTCGCTGACCCGGGAAGTTTTTTTCTAACGAACCCGCCCCGACGCTCATTCTTCGTCTCCGACCATTCATCCTGCAACCTTTTCCTTCTTCACCGCATCGATCTCACCCTACTCTGCTGGGCAGACGACTGTCTGCAGCCCAGCCCACAACCATGAACGTCAACGTCAATCCCAACCTGAACATGAACGCCATTGGCGGCCCTGTTGGCGCCCCCGTTCCAATGATGAATAATGGCGCAGTCGCGCCCCAAGTCGCCGGCGGTCCACGACAGATGCCCGTTCCTACCGAGAGCCAGCGTACCTTGCTCAATACTTACATCTACGAGTACTTCCTCCGCCATCAAATGTTTGATTGCGCCCGAACCCTCCTCAACGGGGACAACCAAGTAAACGTCATGAAGGACGGATCAACCCGCCGGAGGGACGAGAATGGCAATATTTTGGGCAACGGCCTCGGCGATGACCCTATGGATACCGACTCGAAGGATGACATCGATGCCAAGTTGCCCGACGACCTGCCCGCCCCCAAATTGCCAATGCCTGCCTCGGAGTCATCGTTCCTCTACGAGTGGTTCTGCTTATTCTGGGACATTTTCCATGCGCAACGAACCAAAGGAGGCAACGGCCCCGTCAATCAATACGTTAGCCACACCCAGGTACGCCCCCTTATTCACCTGCGCATCATTCTTGCAACCGCTAACTAGGCTCTTTAGCAGCAATCTCGCATGCGACAGAACCAACAGCAGGAGCTCCTCCGCCAGATGCGCCCCGATGGCTTGGCCGCCCAGCAGCAATACCATTCCCAGATGATGCGCAATATGCAGAATGGAGGCATGGCTATGAACATGCAAAAGAACCAACTTGTGCGGACGGCCATGGCCAATAATCAAAACAAGTGAGTCGCCACAGCTTTCCACGCCTCGCCTCCTTTTGTCTGCCTGGTTTCCTAACCTTAACTCCGCGTAGCCCCCAAGCTATGCAGATGCTTCAGCATGCAAAGCAAACCCAGATGCAACGAGACCCTTCGGATATGGATGGAAACCGTCAACGCCCTTCGTCCCCTGGTTCCGGTGAAAATGCCCCCTCGCCTTCCAAGAGACCTCGCCTGGATGGAGCGCCCAACTTTCCCAACCAACCCGGAATGATGCCGAACGGAAGACCACAACAGGGCATGCCGGGCCAGCAGGTGGGGACCACCCCCAACGTAGCCCAAGCTCAGCAAATGCTCATTACCAACGGCATTAACCCGGCGTCGCTGACCCAGCAGCAGTTTACGACATTTTCAAATCAACCACCTGCTGTCCAAGCTAAGTCCATTGCCACATATGCTGCAAACCTCCAACAACATCAAGCTAGCCAAATGCCTAACAAGCCCATGCCCAACGCGTCTGGGCCTCAAGGCCAGGGTTCGCCCATGATGGCACAAGGCCCTGATGGAGCTGGGCTGGCTGCGTACTACAATGCTGGGGAGATGGGTCCCGGCGGTATCAGGCCTGGCCCCGGCGGCGCCCAAGCCGGTGGTGGAAGTAACCACGCTCTGCAAGACTATCAAATGCAGCTAATGCTTCTGGAGCAGCAGAATAAGAAGAGGCTTATGATGGCCCGACAGGAGCAGGATAGCATGGGCGGTGCTATGCCCAGAGGAGATGGGCCAGCTGGCCCAGGCGGCCCTCCTGGCCCCAACGGCCAGCCGTTCCCAGAGACATCTCCTCAGGGAGGCAGATCTGGAGCTTCGCCGAACCCCACGGAACAGATGAAGCGAGGCACACCGCAAATGAACAATGCCGGTATTCCGTCACCTTTGCCTGAGGGCGCGCAGTCGCGCGGCTCCCCCAATCCCATGAACTTTATGAACAGCCAGATGGACCCCAACATGGCACCTCACTTCTTCAAGGGTATGGGCAACCAGATGGACGGCAACATGGTCCCCAACCCTCAGATGAATGGCGGCATGCGCCCCCCTAGCTCGCATCCAGGTCAGCAATTCAACGGTCAGATGAACCCGCAACAAATGATGGCCGCTCGACAACAGCAGCAGCAGGCGCAACAGCAACAGCAGCAGCAACAGCAGCAACAGCAGCAGCCCCAACAGCAGCCTCAACAGGCCGGTCAGGGCAATCAACCGGTGCAATGGCAGCAAGGCGGGCCGAATGGCAACCAGATGGTGCCCCAGGGTCCCCAGGGTCCAGTTCAGGGCACACCGCAACAGCGGTCAATGCCGCCTCCGTCTGCACCAGCCGGTGCCAACGCCAACCGCACAAGCACATCATCACCCCAACAGGCGACAGCAGCACCGCCGACTCCTTCGCAATCTAACAAGGCTGCCCCGAAGAAGAAGGACAACAAAAACACCAAGACCAAGGTAAGCACTTGAGCTAAATGACACCGATATACCAGCTAACACCTGCGCAGGCTGCGACTCAAAAGAAGTCGAACACAAATCTCAACAGCGGCACTACTCCGGCCGCAGACAATGCGCAGGATGCCGAGCCGCCAACGCCGGCGACCCCCATCACCCCTGTCAATGCTGTCAGCTTCAACAAGAACGGGCAAAATGCCACTGTGCCCGCTGTACCCAATGGTCAACAAGGTGCACCTGCGCCAGCTCCTCCCGCTCAGGTCGCTTCTCAGCCTCACACGGACAATAACCAGAGCGGATTCTCCGGCTTAGACAGCTCGAACGGGATGGTTGACTTTAATGCGATGACATTCGCCGACCCGTTGGTCTCGGACAACGTGCTCAACGACTTCGACTTCGACTCGTTTCTCCATGAAGATGGCGACAACCAAGCCTTTGACTTCAACACCGGTTCATTCGGCATGGAGGGCGGCAATGAAATTGGCGCAGACTAGACGTCCGAATCTGGCTGTGTGCAGGCGTCCATTTCTTCCCGTTTCCCGTCAGGCTCCAGTCATGTGTTAAGGCGTTGTCACGATTCCCCTGACTCGACCGCATCGAGTCTACATATCGGTGCAGTTGAGCAGTAGTCTACTCGCGAAGTACGGCGAATTTCATCTGTTTTATGAATGCGCACAAGAATACCAAAAAAAGCTTTCTTCGGTTATTCAACGTCAGAATTGGCTCTGCCATTGACCCTTTTAGTTGTCAACTACTTTGTCTCGGGATCATGTTTGATGCCTGTAGGCGCTGAATTGTCTACTAGATTCAGTTCCCACTGCTGCTGAGCCTGCTACTTTCTTTTTTCCTTAGTTCTTTACCTGTTGCCTGCCGATGGTGTCGTTTGAGGTAATATCGCTGTTTATTGTCTGATTAGCGGCACACTTGGCGGGCCTCGTCATCGTTCACTACAGCCTCGTTATGGACGGCGATCTAATCTTTTGCGTGCATCTGCCTGAGGTAACACGCGTAACAACTTGACGGGGCCTACTTTGAGTTGCTGTCGGTAGACGGACCGCTCGCCGGAGGGGGGGTGCTTGGTTCATAGGTTCTGGAGTTCTAGGGGTCGGTTTCGCAAGTTTTTGTCGGGTGCCCTCTTCCTATTGAACAACTGGGCGAAATCATTGATTACATGCGGCATACGACGTGAGATGGCGGATCTGGGGTTTTATTTGGAATTGGGGAGGCTTGCCAACCCATGAGTGTTTACTTATGCAAAAGAAATGCAAGGAAGAGTTCAAAAAAGGGGCAGCTGAATTGGCGGTGGATGCGTGAGGAGCATTGTATTTACTAGAAGGCCAGTGACACTTCTTGCCCCCGTATCATCCAGCCATCTTCGCTTGCCCTGGGTCCTGTCAGATTATGCTGTAGCGTGTTGCGGTATTCGCTTGCGAGGATCAATCTAGCTTCTTTTTGCTTACAGCTCGCGAACCGAACGCGAGGTGCCGGCTTGTGCTTGTGCAGTGGCCGTACAACATAGTATGTTGGACATTCGACTGGTGAACAGACAACCAACCTTGATATCCTCGAAGCGTCTCCTCTCGGAAGAGATGCCTGCGTCTGATTCTCTTGACCTGACCTTTCAACAGTGTACAGCCGTGCAATGCGACTGAGGCCAGATACGGACGTGGAGGTAAGCTTGTACTTATATGGCCCCGGTATGGCAGCTCCTATCCCTTGCGCGCGGGTTAGATAAAGAACTTTGGTGGATCAGCGACCAAGCCTAACCGCGCGGGCCGCTCGCTTCCCTAGACTGGCGCTGCGCGGAACTGAAGCTATTCGTTAACAAACAAACATGTTTGTCGACGACCCACCTTCACATAGGCATTCTCCGTCATAAGGTTAAGGCAGGCTTAATGAGGCTGGTGGGGTGTTCGAAGGCGGAGATGCTTCCATGGCAATACATCTGGCGGCTGGAATCGTTGGCCATGTTGCATACTAGCTCAGTCCTTGGTTTGATACAATATTGAGTTGAGGAATTCTTGCGGAACAACGGACCTCATCAGACCGGGTCACGCACGGATTTATGCTTATGCCACGTCGAGATTCACCACTGTCCTCAACAGTGAAAGTCAGAATGGAAACGTAACGCCGACTTGTAGGAACACGTGCTTTCTATTGATTCATCCAGAGGCGCCATGTTGTGCGCGTGTGTACGTCAAGGCGGAAATGTAAAGTGGAAAAGAAGCCGCTATACATCGCTATCGTAAGGGGTATATACTAAGAGAGGCAAAAGAGTTTTGCCCAGCGATTTGGGGAAGAGAGATATGCCACGGTATTCAGTTACGTGTTTTCGACATTGTGATGACAGCCACCCTGATGCGGTTTCGGAATTGACATATCGTGCTGCGGCGGCGGCACCAACTACATCCACAGCGGCGTGAATGCTAGGTTTCGTAGTGAAGACGAAGATAATGTCGATCATGGAGATTGGTAGATGGCAAGATAACCAATTTCCATCATGCTACCGTAGCCATCTTGCGTGGCATCGGTAGGGGAGCCCGGCAATGTACCGCCTGGTGTACGGTTAGCAACTGGCTAGAGATGACGGCATCCGGGGAAAATGTTGCATACCAACAGCCACATTCATCAGCACGTAATAAGGCATGTGGGCGAGCGTCGCCCAAATACCCTCGTCCCCAATATCGCTACCCCTGAGCTGGTTGAATACGACACCGTCGCGCATCCATGTGATGGTCTCCGTGGCCCAGTTGTTCGAAGTTCGATCCCATTCCAAAGCCCATGTGTGCCAGCCGTTGTCAGGGATAGAAGTGGCCACGCCGCGTCCGGCAGGCTCGTTGCAGATGCCACCAACCTCCTGCTGGCAGTGGACGGTGCCCGTTGCTGAGGGTTGACCGTTGATCTGCTCAAAGATGTCGAGCTCGCCGCAGAGGGGCCACTCAACACCGTGGCGAACAGCGTCACCGAGCATCCAGAATGCGGGCCACATGCCCTGCTTGTTTGCGTTCTCGCCCATCCTAAACATAGACTGTACTCTCATCCTTCCGCCCGGCTGAGGGGTCCATGCTGCCTTGGTTTCGATGCGGGCAGATGTCCAGACGCCGTTTGCCGATCTGCGGGGGATGAGCTGAATGGTTTCACCGCCGGATATTTGGAGGTTCCAGGATGATTCGGTGTAGGTCTGGACCTCGTTGTTCGTGTCGATGGCCAAGGCCACGTCCCAGGTGTCGCGTCGAGGTGGTGATCCGGCGTTGCCTTGGAATGTTTCTGACCAGATGATGTTCATGCCATCTGCCGGGGGTGGTACGAGAGCCATTACAGCAGGCAAGAGAGCCAGGAGGAGGCTAACCGTAGTAGAAATCATCGTGTTGTAAAGGTATCTTGGGCCACCTAGTGTAGTAAAAGAACGGATAATGGATAACACTCGTAAAAGTCTCGTCTATCCAGAGTACTGAGAATCGGCCACTTGCAAAGGTTGATAAGTGGAAAAGAATGGACGATGATGTCTGAATTGACTGAAATCACCAAGAAATGAATGAAACGGCACTTGGCCTAGCGAATGAATGTAAGTGTGGTAAAGAATGAGAGAGGCGGCGAAAGCAGACCCGACCGACTCCTCACAAGGCCGGGCTGTACATATATACCATAATGCAGACAGGAACTGGCTGGGTGGGATGTGGACGGTCCAGGCCAGGTCGTATGCATACTATACCCCACTGCCCTCCAGAAGACAGGGCATCAAGGGATGTCTGGCACGGGCAAGAAAAAGCTATCGCACAGCCATAGTCACTCATGCTCGAGACAAAGACCAGTAAGACGAAGGGGAGAGATCGATGTGGAGAGCAAAGGATGAAACGCCCAGAAGCCGGGAGGAGCACTCCAGGTGGGCGGACGGTGACGACAGGCCGCAGGGTAACTTGGCACAGGCTGCTTGGGTCGAAACCCATGCCTCTTGAAATCCAGATGGTGACTCAAGAATGGCTCAGAAAGGGGCTCGCATGTGGGCTGCAGACAGTCGGTAGTGTACACGTACATAGTCGGGAAGTAAACGAGGACAACTCGCGGGTTGAGGTTGGGACGGTGGCGACGGGAGGGAGGCATGGTCGGAGGCTGACGGGGGATGCTAGGGAGTCCTGATCTGCATCGGGCATGGTCATAGCCGCCGCCAGAGACAGGGGTTGGCAAAGGTCGAGAGCATACCAAGGTGTGAGCAGGGGACATTTTCTTGTGTGTGGAATAGACACGTGCAAATGCAACACTCACAGGCAAAAGAGGCTCAGGTGCAATGAGGCTAGGCTTAGGAATGGATGCATGATATAGACATGGGCCATGTGGAAGGGGAAAGACGGGATGATAGGGGCTCGGATTATATGCATAGAGATGGGACGAGACCCAACAGGCGGCAGCGCATCCACGCCAAGGATCGACTCCCGATGGGTGCATTGGCCAGCCTCTATGATTGGTAGTTTGTATGTAAAGCGTGGAACACATAATCCTCATTCAGGGGCATCATCTCCACCAGCAACCGAGAATTGGTTTCTAACCACCTACCTACACTAGTGTAGCGTGTAAGATGGACAGGAAACCGGTGATAGAGATCAAGGTTGGCTAGCTATAGCTCTTGCAAGGCGTTAAAGGGGCAGTGCTCCATCGAGAAATCTATCAAGGGAAGACTCGGGTGGCCAGCTAGGCCTTCGGATATACATGCGAGCGCAAAAATGCAAAGCGCCTGCCTGGCAGTAAGCTAAACGCCAAAGTTGACGACTTTGTCCACTTGAGGAAGCACAGCGTTTCTTCTGTTCCCTCCAATGCAAGTGACGAGGAGCGTGGGGGTTTTCCACGCCATGCAACGGCTTGGAAGCGTGTGGCTCTATAATGTTTGGACCGGCATGGCATGTTCTGAGACAGATCACCAAACGACAGGGTTTCCGGCAGGGTTCACCTAGGCCAATCCACGAACGCATACTGCGCCACCTCAAGAACCATGGAAATACCAGCCTATACTTCGTTGGTTTATCAGCCTTCACCATCGACGGCTGGCCTGTGTGCCTGGGAAGTGCATCTACCCGTGTCGGCAGAGAATCCCTTCTCGGGACTGTCGATCGACTTCACGCATTGCGATGAAGGTCCTCAGGAATCAAAGAATCGGGCTTACATCTGTCTTCACCTCGTTCCACCATCTCACTTCACCTCCTTCCCAGGTGCCAGGAACCGTTCGCCACCTTGGAACCAGAGCCTTTGCTCCATAATAGGGAGCTGCTCTGCCCTTCTAGGGTGAACCGAACAACAATGTATCGCGCATCTGGTGCTGAGAGAAAGATTGGCCGCGCAGCATCTATTTGCGATTACTTCCCTGACTAGCACATGTTGTGTACCAGCCCGCCGGGTGGCCTGGCCGACTGGTTTCAACGCCAACACAAAAATGATCTTTTATGCCACCAGCCAACATTCCCAACCTCTGTCTCCGCACCAAGGCATGCGAAGTGAAGCGACCCACGCGTGCGCCTCCAATGACGAAGTGAACGCTCTGGCTGTGCAACGGCGGTAAATGTTCGAATCTGTGACATACCTCTGCCTGTCGGTCGACACTGAAGATTTTGGTGTGGACGGAGATCATGTCATCTCTTGTGTTTGTCGAGAGAAGACGAGCCCTGCTCTTTGTTTCTTAATAGGAGTGGCAAATGTCACGCCGAGATGATATGTTCTCCATTGGCAATCCTATTGGCAACTTTGTGAGAACCAGCCATACATACATGTGGGAAAGGCCGGATCATGGTGTAGCTCGGTTTCTTGGGGCTGTGCGTCGCGTCGTCGCATAAGCAATCACAGGACCCTGAAACCTCTCAGTCAATTGTGAGATATCATGGGCCAGCAGAGCAAAGCGTGTTGTTGCTCGCGCCCGGGACCGCGGGTCCAAAGATGTCACCCAACCTCTCACCCAACTGGACAATGGTGTGCTCATAGACTCGTGCTGCGTCCAGGTAAAACCCGTCGTCGTCTCCATCCCATGTCGGATCGACTACGTCGTCATTCTCGGTGTCATTGCCTATTGTGACGTCCGTCTCACTTTCGGTCTCCTCCGTTTCGTCGACCTCGTCCGGCTCCTTGCTAAGGACCTTAACAATGACCAACCTGGTCTGTTCCACGGAACTCCGACAACGGACCATATCTGTCGTAGACATGCCTGCTCTCATACCATTCTCAAAGCCGGGTAGCGTATCGTTTGTCTCTATGTCGCGGCCGGTAAGGAGGCTTGCAAAACAGTGATCCAATTTCTTCAAGATTGAAAACGTGGCTTTGGGAGAAGGCGGGAATGCGTCAATCCACTGTGTAAAATCACTGGCTATGTTGAGGAGGAAGGGAATCTGCATGCTCGCTGCAGAAACGAGTCAGAGTTGGTGTTCCAAGGCATGTAGGACGCTTATGTCCAGTGAACTGGGGGCGCGGGTTCCTCACGAGTTCCGGACAGCCACAGGACGTCAATTACGCCGTGCAGGTCTTTGCAAAGCTCGGCAAAGGTTTTGTAACCGACGACCTGGTCACCAGGCTCTGGGTTTCCGTGCTTCTTGACATAGCGACGATTGACCACGCCCAAGCGTTCCTCAACGTACCTACGCACCGTCTCTTCCTTGTTTGATCCGGGTCGGAGTGGCTTAGCACGAGGATGTGGAAGAAGCGCGCTGGTGCGGGCGGAGGTACTGCTGGGAGCAGGCGATGGAAGAGTTTGAGACGGAAAGAAACCACCTGGTTCCGGGGGCTGCGGAGCATCAGCCATGGTCTTGACGTGTATCTTCTGGTTGATGCGGTGGTGATGATGCCTTTCGCATCGTCAGCGTAATAAGCTAGCTTTATGGGACTTTAGCCCTTTGGCGTGTGTGTTGACAGGAAAGGGAAATGCCAAGCAACAGCCCCAAGCTTCCTACCTACTACGCATGATGGGTAAGCATAAACTCCCTAACAGGTAGTGTTGGGATAGGCCCAGTTATGTCGAGACGCTCACTGGCCTGATTTGTGCTGGACGTGCACAAGAATTTCGAAGTACCTATCGCTGACATAATTAGGGAGGCACGGCTACATCTACCTGACTAGGGGGTTAAACTTCGGCCTGGCACCTCAGTTGGTACCTAGGTAGCTACCTAAAGGTAGGTATGTTAGCGGTACCTAGCACCTACCTAGGCGGTCAGGTATCGCTTCCTGCGAGCACCTTACTAAGCACCGGGTCGCGCGGATTTGGCCTGCTTAACTAGGACTGAGAACCTATTCAATTAAGTAAGCAGTGTTGAGCCACATTTGGGCCACCTCCCGGACCGAGCCGTGGCTTATGTATGTGTGACGTCCAGCTTGGCCAAAAATTTCGGCTCCCTACACTGTCTGAGCTTCTTACGCGCAACTGCCCGAACGACAGCAACCTCACATCGCAAGCAAGTATAGATTTGTCCGTTCCTCTCCACGACGCCAACGCCCTCTGATATCCGACACTCGACCCTGCATCTTTAGTCTCTACGTCTCACGTCGAAAATTCAATATGCCTCCCAAAAGAGTTGTCGTCGAAAGAGCTAGCCCGCGCTCCCGCCAGCCCAAGGGCTATTTCAGATCAACCTACGATGCTCTGACCTCCTCCGAGAATGCGCCCATTGTCCGCAGTATTGCCATCTTTGGCGTGAGTAACTCCGCAATCTGCGAGCCTTCCTTACTTCAGGTTTGCTAACACGAGTTCTTAGGCTGCCGTGACCTTCCTCTCGAGCTCTTGGGGCGAGTTTCTTCTTCCACCGTAAGCCCTCCCCTATACCGTTCGTTGTCCGTAACCGTTGCTAATGTCCCTTTTGCAGGCAATAAACGACTCTTCAATCACCGAATGACGGTCCATGTACAATCACGTTCTTGTTGCCGCGAAAGAAAGCCGGCTGTACAATAGTTCAAAGACAAGTAGCCTCGAGGCTACAGGGAATGTCATCTGAGGCTTGGCGATATCTCGGGTATACGACCCACGCCTCTTAAGTTAATGAATCTCACTCTCATGCACTACATGACTTGATCATATTGGAGACCATGTTAGTAGAGGTTCATGTGATTGATCGATAACAGCATGCTGCTTCCCAATTCGCGTTAGGCCCAAAGAGTGAGGAGGCGACAAACTTAGTCTGGCAATACGACAGGGTACACATACATGACGTTGACGACGATCAGGTTAAAACAGCCCGATGACAACCATGGTCCGGCATTTCTTCATTTGGATTGCCGCAGGGTAAAGATGAGATGCTCTATGGCGCTTATCCACAAGCAAGTTGAATTATAACTGATGGAACACAGACAGCCTTCGCCCCCATAACTCCGCCAAATATTACCCTCACATCAACTCCGCATTTTGGCAAGTTCCATTGCATTTCTGGTAGAGCGAAAGGGCAGCCCATCCACCGCAAATGTCGCTCGGGCTACCCGAACAAGGCATGTTGCAGCTACCCCAAAGTCCCTTTTTGGGCATGCGATCATCAGCGACCGAGTTACCACACCAGCATTCTTTTGCGTACGACGGACCCGCATATGTGAAGCCCTCTCCGTCACAGTGTTTGATGCAGGTATCAACCGTCATGTTGTCGCTAGACATCTTCGCGCTCGGGAGAGTTCGACCCTGGCCGGACGGGTCGCGGGCACAGCCAAGATACTTGTAATTCAGCGTGCCCGTTACGTCCTTGTATCCCCATTGGGGCTGCGAAATCTCTGTTGGCGCACCACACCCTGATTCCGACTGAGCATTGCCAGGGCCGCGCTGGATGCTGTTGCAGCCTGGCAGCTTGTCAAGCTGGCCCTGTACTCTCTCATCAACTTTGGCTGGAACTTGACAGTTTCTTCTTGTCTCATCGTCAAAGAACTGGAATACAGTGCATTTTTCAATGCTGCCGCCGCCATCCTTGCATTGTGTGAGGGCAGCCTGAAGGACATTGACGTCCCATCCGTTAACGAAGTCGCCGTGTAGACCATAACCGGTCGGGTCGCTGCACAGCGTCAGCGATAGTGCATATCGTCAAAGTGGGAAGGGGAACTAACCCATTGGACAATACGAACGGCTGGGTGCCACTTTCGCCATACCACTTGTCCTTGAACTCGTTGACGTTGAAGATGACCTCGTAAAACAGACTGAGAGGGGTGTTAGTATTATTCGGACAATAGCTCCTAGGATTTGTCTAACGTTGGAAATCTTTTGGGGTGGCTTGACGGGCATTTGCCGTTGTCCAACCCATCTGGGTAAGCCATGTGGCTTTTGTGGTCAGGGGAATCCAGGTTTACGCCATCCCAGCATGACGGAAATAAAACTTGAAGACGCAGTCCATTGGGACAGTTGCGGGTGGGAAACCCATTAGTCTGGGGACCACCATTTCCCAGACACACGTATGTGATCCCTCGCTGCTCGAGGGTATCGGTGAAGCTTCGGAGCTTGGGATCGCCAGCCAGCATACGAAAGTCTTTGGGGAATGCTATAAGCCCGTTCTTGTACTCGGGATCTTTTTCGTCTTGTCGAAACCTACAGGCCTCTAGTCAGCCACAGTCGCGTCGCTATTTGCTGCACCACACAACCACTTACAAATAGTAGGCTAGCATGCCTCCTGACTGAGAAACGCTGGTGAAGTTGCCGTCTTGTCCTTGGTAATAGAGTGTCGGGATCCAGTAATTGCTCAAGTCCGCAGTGACCTTGCAAGTCGAACAACTTGCGGAGCGGGCCTGCTCATACGTCATGCTGAAGTCGAAGCCGTTGCCGCCCATGATGGTGTGGACATGGCCAGCAAGAGCTCCCGGGTTGACGATAGGATCAGCACGTTCAACGACCACTGGTTTGGAACAGGGCATGATGAAGAAGGCAGCAGCATAGCTGACTGCCCATGTCCCAACGAAAAGCCTTCCGGCTGCCCTCATTTTGGGTAGAAAGGAAAGCCGTAATGGGCGGCAACGATAGGAACAGGATGAAGGAAGGCTCGAGGAGATGGGAGGAGCAGCCCGAGTAAATCAAACGAGGATGGCAATTGACCCACAGCGTCGCCTGTCCAAAGTCTGCCAGCACACCGGTGCGCTTAGAGCTAAGAGATGGAGGCCTCAAGGGATGAGCTGAAATAGGAAAGAATGTGGGCGTAATACAGGAGAAGCAATGGCGACCACGACCAGGGTACGATACGTGAAGTGGGATGTGACGAGGTTTTTTATTCTTCGCGCTTCGGCGTCTCCCTCGTCGCCATCAATTCCGCATACCCACCCACCATGAACCACGATCCAGACCAAGCTCGACGCAGCCTTGCTTCATTGCGGCCGTGATGAATGGCCCCATACGGGGCATTATTGTGAACTCGGCCTGCCTTGAGGAGGGACAAGGGAACTGGCAAGCGGAGAACCATGACGAGCTGGCTGAATCTAGACTGAAAGCATTTCCCGACTCGGTCATTTCAATACAAAATGGCGTCTCAAGATGGCGTCGATACCTTAGGAGGCTCGGCTTGACGCCGGGATTCATCGGAGGTGACTCCGCGTGATAGCACAGACAGAGAGGCGATCGCAAGGGAAGCTCCTGCGTCAAGCTCTGTACCCAAAAGAGAAGTGTGCTCCGTTAGACTTCCAGCCCTCGTGTCAGACGTGGCAGTGTTGTCTCTACTCTCTTTCCATTAAGCTGGTAGCGCACAAAAAAAACTCTGAAAAAAACTCCAACAATAGGTGCTACAAAACAGGATCTGACGCATGCCGAGATCATGCGTAGGCGAGGTCTGTTCCGGTCAAGGTGAACGAATGGGCTCCGCGAAGTGAGACCAGTACCAGCAGAGCTTGGAGCTTCGGTTTCGACTGTCTCAGACATTACGGGCTTTGGGAGACATAAGAGAGGGCCTGTTTGACTCGACACTTATCTTCGCCATGCAAGCATCCGTCGACTCATTAGCATTTCGGTGGGAGGCGCGTCATGTTTGTCAGCCATCGTGCCATGGCCACCGGAATTGGCATTAGGGTTTCAGGCCAAGTCTGGAAGGGTGCAGTCTGGATGTGCCTCGTGAGAAATTGGGTCCAGGCTAGTCGTTAATGGGAAACTTGGAAGCAAGGGGTACTGGGTGAACATGTGGCAAGTAGGCTGCCAGCTCAAGCATCGACGTGAGACATACAGTACCTCTCACAAGTTTTGCTCCGATGAGGCTAGCTGATGCGGTCTCGGCAAGTTCTCTCCTTGTCTCACATCGGCCTTTTCGCCTTGACAACCTGTTCCCGGAACTTTTGAAATTTGACGGCTGGGGATTGCTTTCGTACTTATTATTCCTTATCCTGGCGCTGAAATGCAAAATGGACCGAGCTGACAGCTTGGTGATTTGGGTGAGACAGGAAGACAGGGCTCTGCACCGGCATTCACCGTGAACCTATTGCGCAGGTTGTCTAGTTCTGAAATATTACCCGATTTCCCGACAAATGGGTAAAGACCCGTTGCGCCGGAGTACCTTGGTTTATGTCTCCGAGTGAGAAGTGGGATTGCGGGGGTTACGGCCCGACAGGATCGGTAGCGTAAGTGGGTCTCAACGGAGCCGGAGCTGGTTGCACGGGGTGTATGTCAACCCATCCTGCCTGTCATTCTAGCGCCATATTCCTTCTTTACTTTTGTAATTCATGGGGCAGCTTGTATTTCCAACTCACCCGTGCGCTTCGTCCGTCAATGTCCCACTTGCTACGACCTATCTCCTGAGCTAGCCCAGCTACAGGCTTTTGGGAACGGCTTACGCTTAATCTGACGGCGTAGGTCTCATAGACATCCTCGGGCCGGTCGCTGTCTGAGTGTCCACAATGTAGCTACTGTTGATCATTCCGCTTTTTACATATACGACGAGACAGATCTCGTTCAGCCACAATTGGCCGAGGAACCGCGAGATTACAGAACTAGGGCTGAACAGCCACACTTGCAAAGTTTACCATCCCCCCTTAAGTCGGCTTCTCGGGCCGACTGACGTTCAAAGAGCGTGTCTGATTCCACATTTATAACGAGAGTTGCCACGGCTACCTGGGGGATTGACTTCTGGGTCGTTGTAGGCAAAATATCCATTCCCGTTTCCGAATGAAACGGGCACTGCACGGGAGTAAGTTCACACGCCTGCTTAGCGCTACACCTGTACTATTCCGGACGACTACCACCATATTGTAGTGCCAGAAGCCATCTCTGTAGGTCTTCATGTCGTGATACAAATGTCGCTTAGCATATAGACATGGGACCTAGCCAACTGTCTGAAAAATCTCTGGAAGTGGTCTTTACTGATCTGTGCTACCATGCCCATCAGCTCTCCCCTTTACCAGGGCTAATTGGAACCGGTGAATTATGTTCACCACCCTACAACGAGGCAGCTGGGACATCTTCGAATCGGACTCTCTGATCTATACTTCAGTTATCTTCTTGCCGATGGGGACCTCACCTGTCTCCCAAATCTCGTGTAGCGTGCCACACGCGGATTTGCAGTGGAATTTCTTCACTGCCCCTTCCAGCATGCCAGTCAAGGATTGGTCAATGTAGAATGTCCATGTTTCCGGGAACGTTCAAGGCATCGCATCGCTACTTGGTTTGTTGAACTTTCTTGGGTGCATTCCTGTGACCGGGTCGACTTCCTTGGTTCGATGGAGACTAAGCTGCAGCGCATAAGCGATCATTCGATCAAATATGAGAGTTCCAAAGTGAGCTGATTGGTAGAGATTAAGAGGAGGTAATATTATATCTCGCTGTCTGGCTTTCTTCCCGGAAAAGGTTGCTCTAGGAGTATGATGAGCATGATGATAGGATAAAATTGAAGATGCAATTGTGAACAAGGAAGTTATCATGCGTCCCGTCTGTCCTCCTGCTTGCATCTGTTCCATTTTTGGGAACACTTTGCTCTGTCAAGTTTGGGGGCAGCGTTGGTTCTGACCGCACTTATCATATTTTGCCGAGTTCAAATATCGTTCGGCACAGATTATGCACCCATCTAACACTTGCCAGCCTTGTTGGTGTAGGATTCATGGGCGGAGAAGTGATACTACGGTGCCCGGGATGGGACGAGACTCAAGACATCGAGAGGATAAAGTGAAAGACATTTTAGTAACGAAGTCTGACGTTCCTTTCGGGTACAGGCGCTCAACGAGGACAAATGTCTAACCACGTTTTGTTCAAGTCACGACCCAAGCTGCGTAGTCGTGGTTATTTATTTCATTCAGATCTCCCAGCCCTGTCAAGATATGGCCTATCCCAATGATCAATAGCCGGTGGATGAAATCCATTATATCTCGATTCCCAACCTTATCTGCAGTCGAGGAAAATATGCAGTGCAGGGAATCCACCATCCATCGATTCCCTGTGAAGAGCCAGCAGGCACTGATTAACATAAAATCTTTGCAAAAAGAAAAATTCAAAAACCGAGCGAGGCTGCATACCAGCGTCTGAGTCAGAGAATTGGTTCGTTGGCAGCCTTAGATGCAGATACTCAGCAACATCATTCTTACCGAGAGAACCTTCAAGCAGGAGCTGTTTCAAGCTCTCAAATTCAAATCGCCGACATGTTTTAATCGCTAGTCACAAGCAGCTAGCTCCCTCAATCAGGAATGAAGCAGTAGTGACATGTAGGCAACACTACGAGACCGATGTCAGTGAGGCCGTCGATAATGGTGTTGCGGATGGAGGAGAACTGGCCACACAATAGGATTTGAGTCTCATAGGAGGTTATCGGTCAATGAGTCACGGTAGTCTCAAAGCCCCAGAGCACGATCAACTGCTAAGACAGTAAGCACGTTCGATACACAGGGAGAGGCTGCCCGTGGAGAGCAACGTAGTCACAGACAGGAGCGAAATAAACAAACCACCAAGACTCCGTGCTCAAAGAGCGACGGCCTTTTAGTCCATACGAAGATTTCCTCATGACCGGTAGAGGCCGAAACCAACACAAACGGCCGATGACTTAGGGTCGCAGCAATTACAAGACAGTGAGAAGCAATGTTGCACGGACTATCCTTTTCACGGAACAAAATCCGCAAAAAGAGAAAACAGAGGTCTAAGAGGCGTGGAGAAGGGAGAAAAAGTGCCTAGGTTTTGACCGTGAGCCACCAATGTCCCTCGTAGGGTGCCGAGCCGCTGGAGTCGATTCACGTTAAGAATACCAAGATCTTATGAAAGTGTCATACCGGGTGAGAGAGAATTGGCTCAAATAGTTGGAAATGCAGTCTTTTCCGAGAGAGGGCGTTCGGAGGCCAAAATAATGCGTGTCTATAAATGGCATGCACTGAACGTAGTCGGCTGAGAGAGCATTAGGCAAGTGCCAAGTTGAGAAGCTATATAAAATGCCATTTGCGCCTCAGCGTACACGATACTGAGCTCTACGAGTGAACCATGGAACAAGGCTTGTACCGCTATACTGTCAGTCCCATTCCTTTCCCTATCTTGCGAACCAATGCCTTCTTCAAATACCATTCACGGGCAAGGGACCGTGTCGTCTTGGC
The DNA here is from genome assembly GCA_030867255.1 of Colletotrichum somersetense. Taxonomy (NCBI): domain Eukaryota; kingdom Fungi; phylum Ascomycota; class Sordariomycetes; order Glomerellales; family Glomerellaceae; genus Colletotrichum; species Colletotrichum somersetense. The sequence goes on along the minus strand of MU843490.1, from coordinate 26,161 downwards.
AAAGATGGCAGGCGAGATTCTGCCTCGTTCAACAGCCCGGCCCAACACGAAAATGGTGTCCCCGATTGCCTTCTCCTCAGCTACCAGCGCATAGAGCTGGTTAGCGACGACTGTGGGTGCGACTAACAGCTCATCAATATCAGGGGCAGTCTGGCATGACGAGCCCTCAATGACAGTGTCAGCCTTTCGTAGCGCTTCCACAAGAATATTGGCGTTGGACTGAAGTAGAGCCGATGTTTGACTAAGGGTACCTATCTCGGACTGTAATGTCGAAAAGGCAGATATCATGGCTGTGCGCTGCGCCTGCAGGCCTGCCATACTGGTTTCGTTTTGTTGACGGCTACGTTGGCGAAGGGAGTAAAGTGTTTGTGCAAGTTGGTGCAGCAAGGCGTCTTTCTCGGGGTTTGGTGGTATCGGCGGAGCGTGGACGGAGGAGGGTGAAGGAATGCTCAAGGTAAGAGGCTCATCAAGTAGATCTGGGGGCGGCGCTGGCTTTGCTATTTTTTGTTGTGGTAGTAGCTGGTGTCGCAGTTGCAGGTCTCGGTGCTGCAACTGTGTCTGATATTGCCCGGCCTGCTGCCACCCGGGAGGAGGGGCACACTGCTGGTGGGATAGAGAGGTGACAGGACTATTAAATTCTGCCCCAGGGACTGGTGATTGAGAAGAAACATCATGGCGGGGTTGGTGCTGCCGAAAGTCTCCTGCAAAGCGTGGAGGCAAAGTGGATGGTGGCTGCGGAGGGTGTGGGATAGGGGTCGGAGGCAGAGGCGGTGCCGAGTCATAACGGGAGTAGCTCTGGCTCTGAGGCCGAGGTGAATGATTGGTGCTATAACCTCCATGAGTAGATACATGTTCGGCACCAGGGGGCAAGGGCGGCAGAGGGGGGCCGTGTCTTGATTCGATCGGTGGTGGGGGGCTTCGGTATGGGGGCTCAGGGCCGGTGGTTTTTGGCGGCGGCGGTGGAGGCCGTGGAGATCCTGTCGATATCTGGGTCGGCGGGCGGCTGGCTGGACTATGAGCTAGGTCAGGGGGTAGGGGCGGGAGGGGAGGAGGTATTTGGCCATGCGACTGCGAAGGAGGAGCAACAGGTGGGGGAGGCTGCTGTTGACCTGGCTGTCGGGCAATGACGGGTGGTTCCTTGGCGAAGATGTCCCTCAAGATGGCGATGAAGTCTAGAAGAGTGGATTTCTGGATTTGAACAATCAGGTATGAACTGCAAAGGGAGATTTGGAGGCGGAGATGACGTACATCCCAGAAGGCGGCCCAGCCTACAAGATATGGGTGGTATACCTGCCCTTGGGGGTCTACATGCTGACCGGGCCGTACCATCATGGTTTCGGTAGGTGTCACGTAGACTAGCGGTGCGTCTCGAGGGTAGGCATGAGGAACCCATATTGAGATGGGGAAGCGGTATGTTGTGCCCCTGAAGATGACGGGTATGGTGCCAGAGAGGTGGACGAGGAGTGCAGAGGCGCCATTGTCGAAGGCTAGATACAGCATCAGCAGCAGTTACCAACGAGGCCGTGGCCTGAATTCGAGAGGGCATACTGTGGACATCGGTGCGCGGCGACAGAGAAGGATAGTGGGAAAGCGCCTGTGCAATATCATTATAGGTGCGGTTCACATCGTGGTATTCCTGAGAAAGGCAGCACGTCAGTCAGGGGGCGAAGGCAGCAGCGAGCAGGAAGGGGAATAGTTACGCTGGTGAGAACGCTGTAGAGCCAATTCAAAACATGTTGCGGGACGGGCATTGTGGCGACGAGGAGAGAGTTAAGGGCCAAGGCAGAGGAGAGCTCAGGCAAGACCAGAGGAGGGGTGAGCCGGATGTGGGAGCAGCACCGAGGGCCAAGCGGAAGCGGGGGTGCGACTGGCAAAGCCCGATTTATGAACGCATGTCGCGAGGATCCTTAAGCCCGGTGTGGTGTGGTTCAACGGAGAACGCAAGGCAATGAGGGGGGAGGAACCCCGATCGAGTCGGTCGCAAAACGACAGCAACAGATGTCGTCGGACAGCGGGGAGGAGGCGGCGTTAATCAGCTTCCGTCAAATTAGTGGTGTCGCTGAAGCACGGCCGGACGGTGCGGGCGGGCGTGAGAGGTGGATGTTGGAGCCGGGGGATCGGTGGTTGGGCGCCGGCGCATCCAAATCCGTCACCAGATGACGCATACGAATACCGGAGGGGCAGGTACCTCAGGTACAGGTAGGTATAGCCAAAGTGGGGCGTTGGTTTGCTGCACAACCCCAAAATCTCGGACTGTCTCATCCCCTCTAGATACTGGTCTGTGGACAACCACTCGTTTGTTTTCCCTCGTTATATAATGCTCACAATCGAGAAATCGTCCTCTTTAAGCAGGCTAGTGAAGGCATTGACAATCATGCAACATCCCAGGACGGGATCGATCTCGAAGCACGAAAGCACAGTTACGTAGATAATAGCATTGAATGATGACGGCGATAAACGTCAAGGGAATCTGGAAAAGAGTCGTAAACCATGATGCAGCGATGAGAAAAGGACCCTATGGTTGCGAAGGGATGCAAGCTCCAAAAAACAAAACACAAACAAAAAACACTCTGAGAGGCAGATCGTCCGTACCTTGCATGGCGATTCGCACATTGCAGTTTTGCCTTCTGGCCGTCCTTCCGGCAGCTTACCGTGGCCGTTTTTTTATCTGCTGCAGGACCTCTAGTCCAGCCGGAGTCGGAGCTGCAACGCACCATCACACTTTCTTATCGTCAACACCTCCTGGATAAACATGGCTGTGAGGGGTGAGAAGGCAGAGACTAATATAGCTCTACCTAGGTAGTGTAGTATGAATTATTGCAAACTATACCTAGTCCGACCAAAGCCGGACAATCGCCGGACGTTGCAGGCAGAAAGCTGTCGAGTCTTGAATCGGACTGGTTGGGTAAGCAAGGAGTGAAGAGCAGGTCATGCAAGAATCAGCCGAAAAATTGACGCTTGGTTTGACACCAGCAAAGCGGCGCATACCTCTGGCTGATTTATCTACCAATTGAACACTTCTCGCTATGATCCGTACCGAGCCAACCTGTCACTTGTGTCTAGGTAACTACCCGGCCGGGTACAACAAAAGGCTGTGGCACTCAGTTAGGTAATGTATTTGCAAACGCTCACGCAAAACAATTCAGAGGAACAAGTACCCCGCTAAGCCAGGACGCGTACCATAAACTACTACCTGGATGATTACTTACTGACGCCGCCTCAATGTATGTATGTTTCGAATTGCGTGGTCCAACCCCTCCAAGCACGCGGCGTGGCCACTCAAATTCGCTAGCTAGGTACAGTTCAGTCTCCGCCGTGGCATAAGTCATCCGTTGTGTACGTGCCCTTTTCAAGTGCGGATTTTCGCTCAAGGGAACCCCCTGGAAGGAAGCCTTTCTTCTACCTATGTATTCAATCCCACATAGCCGAACAAGGACCGTTGCGCGCATTAATAACACAAACCCCACTCACTTTCCTTGTGCCGCCGCTGCTCTCAACTCTTCTGTCACAGTCATCATCGACAACTCTGACCCCCCCTCCCCCCAAAAAGTAAAAGAGTCTTCATAACTTGGTTTGCGTCTTCCCCGTCGAATGCTCGCAGTTTCAAGGATATTTCGCACGGCTGAGGAGTATTCCAGCTTCATCTGGGTACTCCTTGCGTCAGGACCTTATTGAATACTGTCTGTCTACTGCATTGCAAACCACAACTCTCCAAACGATTCACTGCCGTCAAACAACTCCCTCGCACAAAATCTTGCTTTACACCACAATCTTGGCGCCAACCGGAAGCAAGTGACCGTACACAAGCAACGGCATATCCATTATGCTCCCTCCCGTCCCCGTTCTGTCCGACTATGGAATCTCTCCGACCCATGGATTCTTGCCGGACGTTCTCCCGTTGACTCGACTGCCAGATCCCTACTATAACAAGTGGGAGGCCGTCGTTGCCAACCTCCAGGCACTCGTCCTTAGCCGTCGGCTTCGCCCGGTCGTCGACCGGTTGCCTGTCCTCTCCACCATTGGTCTGGAACATGACGCAGAATGGCGGAGGGCGTATTCCCTGCTGTGCTTCATGGCACACGCCTACATCTGGGGCGGCGACGAGCCATGCGAACATTTGCCGCCCGCCATCACCGTGCCCCTCCTGAAAGTTTCCAAACACCTCGAGCTGCCTCCGGTTGCCACCTATGCCGCCTTGTGCCTTTGGAACTTCAAGCCTCTATTTGTCGACGAGGACATCGACAATCTTGAAAATATCGCCACTCTTAACACCTTCACTGGTTCTCTTGACGAGTCATGGTTCTATCTCGTCTCGGTAGCTATTGAGGCTCGTGGCGGTCCCATCATCCCTCTGATGCTGACGGCTGTGGCCGCCGCCCGCCAAGAAGATGCCGTTACCGTTACCCGTTGTTTGCGCACCTTCGCTGAGCGCCTGACCGACTTGACCAACATTCTGCAGCGCATGCACGAGAGTTGCGACCCTAGCATCTTCTACAACCGCATTCGCCCCTTCCTCGCGGGGAGCAAGAACATGGCCGAAGCCGGTCTACCGGATGGCGTCAACTACGACGATGGGTCTGGAAAAGAAGACTACCGTCAGTATAGTGGCGGCAGCAACGCCCAAAGCAGTCTTATTCAGTTCTTTGACATCATCCTCGGTATTGACCACCGGCCAACCGGAGAGAAGCGGGATCCTTCGACCGAGTCGGAACGGGAGTCTCGGGCTCCGGTGCCGCGTCATAACTTCATCATGGAAATGCGCCGGTATATGCCTGGCCCCCATGCCCGCTTCCTCAAGAATGTTTCCGGCGTTGCCAATATTCGCGAGTTTGTCGAGTCTCGCAAGGACGACCGCAATCTCTGCCTGGCCTATGACGCTTGCCTCGCCATGCTGAGTGCATTTCGCGACAAGCACATTGCCATTGTCACTCGCTACATCATCTTGCCGTCGCGCGAGGTGCGTGCTCGCAGCAGGTCGAGGAGTCCCGAGGCAGCACGTCAACGTCTCAACCTGGCCACCGTCTCCCGACAGCGCCAATCCGTGCAGGGTGAGAATAAGGACACTGCTGGAGGCAAGAAAAACCTGAAGGGCACAGGCGGAACCGCCCTCATCCCGTTCTTGAAACAGGCGCGAGATGAGACTGGTGAGCCCGCTATCGAGGAGTGGACTCGTCGCTTCATGAGTAGGACCGTCAAAACCGAGGGCAGGGGTGACTTTTTCCTAGGCAAACCTGGCCAGCCTGGCCACGAGGCTGAAGTCGAGGTCAGTGGCTTGGCTGGTACTTGGACTATTGATGATGATGTTGGCGGCATTTGTCATTACTGACGCAACGGCGAGATTCTTGGATGCCCGTGAAGGGGACAATGTTGGCGTGAAACCCAACAGACATTAGAGCCGGGTGCGTTGTGGTATCTCTGTAGACCTTGGTTCCTAAAAATAAAATAACAAATGCCGTTTGTCTGATACCGGAGAACCTGTGTCTTCTGTAAGAGTGCCCTGGAAGACAAATGAGAATGCTCTACCTATGTCTCACATCCTTCGGTATGTCCCCTTACGGTGTGACTCACGCCGATGATGGGAATTAAAGCAAGTTTTATTGGTATGGGCAATATATTTCTCTTGGAATTATGGTCCCGTGGGCGGGCATTACCGTTCGAGGAGAAGCAGGCAGCACCAGCGCCCCATACTGAGGCTGTGGGCCAGATGCTGGCGTTACATTGTGCCCAAACAGGCACCGTTCTTTCTGGTGAGACGGGAATGCCGTGAATGAAGCCATCGCCGGGGACGTTGATATGGGTGATGACCTTGGTTGAGAAGCTGACGTTGTCGATATTCGCATGCTGTACTCCGTACACGCGCTTGTCATCAAAAATGTTGGATTGGACGAAAAAGACAGTGCCGTAGGATTGACTTCAACAAATTGTTAATAGCCTGTGCTAATCCGTGAGGATGATTTCCTAAGTACCTAGTGTGTACCTAGGTACTAAGCTTACAGTCGGCCGCGTATTTGCAGCAATACTCGGAGGAGCACTTTGCGACGGCTTAACCAGGGCCTGCTGGCGAGCCACCAGAGAGAAACACCAAACCTTCTTCCGGGCATCCCATAAAATGCTGGCGCTGCCGAACACTGTGCCTGAGCAAAAGACAGGCTTCGATTGTCTGCAGTCATGAACCCAGTCGAGCCTCCTCCACTGGCATCCGCCCTGGAGCTTCGCCGGCAGGGCGGGGCACTCGCTGCGGCTCGAGACACCACCGCAGTAAGCACCGAGAAACTGAAACCCAAACTCGTTTGTGCAGCAGTCGAATGTCCCTAAGCCACCGCCAAGTATCCTGGTGCCGAATTGGCCACTGTCTAGGTCACTAGAGGTTGCATTAGCGACCATCCACGAACCGAAGTATATCCGCATCCGCTACTGACAACCGTAATTGCAAAGCCAAAGGAGACAAGACCATTGCCGGAGAATCGTTCTTGTTGCAGGTCAATACTGCCCGGTTGTCTCTTGAAGCACGACGCGAAACAGGATTAACTGCCAACCTGGTGGATTTGCCAGTGCCCGACGCATCCATAGTAATTGTAAACAGCCACATGGCCGTAGCGAGGCTGGAGAGTTCGATAGTAAGCATGTTACTGTTTGAAAGCCTATGGATGAATGCCAGTGAGAAGCAGGGTTTTACACTCTTCGAGAGAGTCTGCATACCGGTACCGCACATTTACACCGGTCACAATGTAGAACGGCCTCGGTATTTCAGAAACTGCTCATATCTACGCTATCCGGCTCTCGACAAGGCTTCTGCGTAGAGACGGACTCGGCAGTTGGGTTCAATTGACAGGGAAGGAAATGCGGCACTACGGTTTCGATAAGCATATCCGGAGATGATTCACAATGTCAACCCCAGTTTTGCAGGAAATACTTGACGTATGGTGCATCTCGCGCTGCGCATCCGTGTGACCATCTAACAACGTTCGGATCCTGACGATGCTCTGCAAGAAAGCTGATAAAGCAGGATTCGAGGCCCCAGCCAGGAGAGTTACCAGAGTGCGGATGCAAACCTCGATATAATGGACCGGGCATTCGGACTATACAGCTGGCTGCTGTGACAAAAGAAGTATGAAATCGGAAGCGGGCTACATCCCGCCCCTGTACCGAATATGGTTGATCACTTGACCACGTTGGTTCCGACTGATACGTATGGAAAACGAGCTGGGACCGACTGAACAAGAGTGTAAACCGAGTACATGTGTTCGAGGACGACCCAGCGCCGCGGCATATATTGGACGCATTCTGTTCTTGAGACGTAGGATGATGCTTCCCAAAGGAGAAGGACGTTGCTGCCCTTTCTCAATCTTACCTGGTAAGCACGTAGGTAGGTAGGTAGAGGTATGCAACTACCCACGATGGTGGTTCTAGTGTCGGTTCTTGCCTAAAGGTTATCGGTGCCAAAACGGATCAGTCAGCGCACCACGTGATAAGCGAGCTTATGTGGGGCTATGGCAGTCGAAGCGCGCGCCCATTGGCGAGTAATTTACGCTACCCACCAGCCCAAGTAATACTTCCGTACCAACAGAGACTAGCGCGTCGGCCCCTGCTGCGTTCTGAGTTCACTAAAGCCTCCCGACCCGTCTTGCCTAATGCCTTCTGCCTCTGGACGGGATTTGGGAAGCGAAAGAAAAAAAAAATACCATCTGACGAGGCTAATTGTTCATCGCTCCTGCCCATCACCACCTTTTGACACCGGCGCATTATCGATCGTCACTGCGCCCATCAACCGGCACCGAAGACTCACGGCTGGTCTTGATTCCATTTCCCCTTCGCGAATGCTCCGACCGAGCTGAAGAGGCAAAACCGCCTGGGCTCTGCGTCGTGATTGTTAATCATCATCGTGGTCTTCCACCTCTTGCCACCAACCCCCCAATCGATCGCAACCCCCGCCTCCTGTCGCGCCTTCATCATCGACACGCGGAAGGCAAATTTCACAAAATTTGAACACGAGTCAACTGCCAAATCATCCTGCCGTATACAATAGACCGTATAGACGCGCGCCGCTACCTACTGCAAAATGGCCGACGTTTACGATGAATACGACTACGATGGCTACGTCGAAGAAGACGACACCAGCATCACGCCCGAGGACTGCTGGACTGTTATCTCATCGTTCTTCGAGTCAAAGGGCCTGGTTTCTCAGCAGGTTGACTCTTTTGACGAGTTTACCTCTTCAACCGTCCAGGAACTCATTGACGAGTACTCCCAAATCACTTTAGACCAGCCAAACCCCATGTCCGACAGTGACAAGGTCATCGCCCTGCGCCGATATGAAGTCAAGTTTGGCACTGTCATGGTCTCTCGCCCTTCCATTACCGAAGCCGACGGAAAAGTCACAACGTTACTCCCATACGAGTGTCGTGATCGAAACCTCACCTACGCGAGTCCTCTCTATGTCAAGATCACCAAGAAAGTCTCGATTGCGGTAGAGAAACCCATTCCGTTGAACGAACTCGACGAGGAGCAGCAGGACGAGCTTGCCAACACTGGTGAACATCCCACCAAGCTTGAGTGGGAAGAGGAGGAAAGTGGCGAGGACTATGGCGCCGACAAGAACAAATCTGACGACATGAAGGACATGATCTTCATTGGAAGGATGCCCATCATGGTCAAGTCCAAGATCTGCCACTTGAGCAGCGAACAGGAAGACGACTTGTTTATGTTGAATGAGTGTCCCTATGACCAAGGCGGCTACTTCATCATCAATGGAAGTGAAAAGGTTCTCATCGCACAGGAGCGATCGGCCGCCAACATCGTCCAAGTCTTCAAGAAGGCTCAGCCAAGTCCTTACTCCTACACTGCGGAGATTCGCAGCGCTCTTGAGAAGGGCTCGCGACTAATTTCCAGCATGATGCTGAAGCTTTATAGCAAGGGCGACGCAGCGAAGGGCGGATATGGCCAGACTATCCACTGCAGCCTGCCCTATGTTAAGGCCGATCTGCCGATTGCCATCGTCTTCCGAGCGCTGGGCGTGGTCTCCGACGAGGATATCCTCAATCATATTTGCTACGACCGGAACGACAGCCAGATGCTCGAGATGTTGCGGCCATGCATCGAGGAGGCATTCTGTATCCAAGACAGGGAGGTTGCTCTTGACTTTATCGGCAAGCGAGGCAGCAACCACAACATTCCGAGAGAAAAGCGTGTGAGGACAGCCAAGGACATCCTCCAGAAAGAAACTCTGCCACATATCTCGCAGAGCGAAGGTAGCGAGACGCGGAAAGCGTTCTTCCTGGGCTACATGGTTCACAAGCTGCTTCAGTGCGCGTTGGGCCGACGTGATACCGATGATCGTGATCACTTCGGCAAGAAGCGTCTCGACCTCGCTGGTCCTCTACTTGCCAAGCTCTTCCGCAACATTGTTCGCCGCATGAACCAGGAACTGTCTGGTCATCTGAAGCGCTGTGTCGAGTCGAACCGGCAATTCAGTCTGACTCTTGGCGTTAAGCCCCAGACCCTTTCCAACGGTTTGAAGTATTCTTTGGCCACAGGTAACTGGGGAGACCAGAAGAAAGCCATGAGCTCGACGGCGGGTGTGTCCCAGGTGTTGAATCGGTATACCTTCGCATCCACTCTGTCCCATCTTCGTCGTACAAACACGCCCATCGGCCGTGACGGCAAGCTGGCAAAACCTCGACAACTACACAACACCCATTGGGGATTGGTGTGTCCCGCCGAAACCCCGGAAGGACAAGCATGTGGTCTCGTCAAGAACTTATCGCTCATGTGCTACGTCAGTGTAGGCACGCCTGCTGAGCCTATTATTGACTACATGATCCAACGAGGCATGGAAGTCCTCGAGGAGTACGAGCCGCTGAGATATCCCAACGCAACCAAGGTCTTTCTCAATGGTGTCTGGGTCGGCGTTCATCAAGACCCAAGAATCTTGGTACCTGATGTTCAAGGTACCCGTCGACGAAATGTCATTTCTCACGAAGTATCTCTTGTTCGTGATATCCGAGACCGCGAGTTCAAAATCTTTTCCGATGCCGGCAGAGTCATGAGACCCGTGTTCGTCGTGGAGCAAAGCGCAAACGGCATAGTACCCCAGGGCTCGCTTGTGCTGCAAAAGGCAACGGTCAATGAGATGCGCGACCAGCAAGAAAACCCGCCGGACAACCCAGCCGACAAGATCACATGGGAATCACTTGCTCACAGCGGAGTCATTGAGTACCTCGACGCCGAAGAAGAGGAGACGGCCATGATTTGTATGACGCCTGAGGACCTTGAGATCTATCGGCTTCAAAAGCAAGGCCAAGTGGTCGAGGACAACGCGGATGGTCCCAACAGTCGTTTGAAGACCAAAATCAACCCCACAACTCACATGTATACCCATTGCGAAATTCATCCTAGTATGCTTCTGGGTATCTGCGCTAGTATCATTCCCTTCCCTGATCATAACCAGGTGCGTACGCAATCAACTAATGGTCTTTAACTGTTGCATAAGCTAACGATGACCCAGTCTCCCCGTAACACCTACCAGTCTGCCATGGGTAAGCAAGCCATGGGCTTTTTCCTGACCAACTATTCGCGCAGAATGGACACGATGGCGAATATTCTTTACTACCCTCAAAAGCCACTCGCTACTACCCGATCCATGGAGTTTCTAAAGTTTAGAGAACTGCCAGCCGGTCAAAACGCCATTGTCGCCATTGCCTGTTACTCGGGCTACAACCAGGAAGACTCCGTGATTATGAATCAGAGCAGCATCGATCGTGGTCTTTTCAGAAGTTTGTTCTTCCGATCATACACGGACTGCGAGAAGCGTGTGGGAATCAACCTTGTCGAGCAGTTTGAGAAGCCGTTTAGAAGCGACACCTTGCGCCTGAAACACGGCACATATGACAAGCTGGACGACGATGGTATCGTGGCCCCCGGTGTTCGTGTCTCAGGAGAAGACATCATCATCGGAAAGACGTCGCCCATCAGTCCGGACAACGCAGAACTTGGCCAACGGACAACACAACACGTCAAACGTGACGCATCTACTCCTCTTAGAAGTACCGAAAACGGTATCGTGGACCAGGTCATTGTCACCACTAACCAAGACGGTCTCCGTTACGTCAAGGTTCGTGTTAGGACGACCAAGATCCCGCAGATTGGTGACAAGTTCGCGTCACGTCACGGTCAGAAGGGTACCATTGGTGTTACCTACCGACAGGAAGATATGCCCTTCACCGCCGAGGGCATCACGCCTGACATCATCATTAATCCCCACGCCATTCCGTCTCGTATGACCATTGCTCACTTGATTGAGTGTCTTCTTAGTAAGGTTTCGACCCTGAAGGGCATGGAGGGTGATGCCACCCCCTTCACGGACGTGACAGTGGATTCAGTATCACAGCTCCTACGAGATCAGGGGTATCAGTCGCGAGGGTTTGAGATCATGTACAACGGCCACACTGGACGGAAGCTGCGAGCCCAGGTCTTCTTCGGACCGACATACTATCAGCGCCTGCGTCACATGGTCGATGACAAGATCCATGCTCGTGCCCGCGGCCCCGTTCAAATCATGACCAGACAACCAGTGGAGGGTCGTGCACGTGACGGTGGTCTGCGTTTCGGAGAGATGGAGCGTGACTGCATGATTGCTCACGGTGCTGCATCCTTTCTCAAGGAGAGACTCTTCGAAGTCTCGGATGCATTCCGAGTGCATGTTTGCGAGATTTGCGGCTTAATGACGCCTATCGCGTAAGCGTCCCCTTCCCGTACATCTCTCCATGCAGTAGATCAATGTGCTAACCAGAGAACAGAAATCTCTCGAAGCAGTCATTTGAGTGCCGACCGTGCAAGAATAAGACGAAGATTGCGCAGATTCACATTCCGTATGCAGCAAAACTTCTCTTCCAGGAGCTGCAGTCGATGAACATCGCAGCTCGCATGTTCACCAACAGGTCTGGAGTCTCTATCAGGTAAAGGGGGTTCTGGCACGAGGGGCTTAGGCACTGAAGATGGGTTCCTGCAAGAAAGGCTGCGACATGCGAGATCGGACGGGTCTAGAAAGGCTGCGGCGGAAGTTTCCTAGGCGATTGCATTTGGCGTCTTGGAGGCTAGGGAACAGTTCTAGCCACCCGAGTCATATTATTGACGGGCGGTAGACTGACAGATGGACGCCTCATGTGTGTCTTGCATTAATGACATGTACCATCACAAAGAGTAAAAAAAGATAGATAGGATGGGCTTTCAACACGAACAGGATGCTCTGATGCCTCGAACATTTGATACTGTTGTACAAGTGAGAATATACATACACATTACAATATTGAACTCCTTGACTGCTTCGCATATCGGCTGTCTCTGGTATCTACAGTGCCAAAGGCCATCACGACAGTAGCCCAAGCAGGTTGCAATGCAAGTGACCTAGGATGGTGACGCACGAACAAGGCGGCAGCAATTGAGCCTGGAGCCAATATCAGTCCGTGTGCCCAATTCGTCTCCCGGCTTCGCTTGGGTCGAGCAGTTATTTATCTTTGTGTTTTTTGCATTTTATTCCTCCTGGTCATACGTTTGTATCCTGCAGCATGCTGTGTCATACGACGTCTGCTATGCCGCCGGTCAACACGCCAGCCTCGTCACCAGAGCAAGAACACAGTCTGTCAGGCTGTTGCTACCGACCCGTGCCGTCGGTTGGTATGGGCGCAGTCACATCTCGGACCGTCTGCTCTCGTTTGTACTCTTCTTCAAGAGCGCGTTGCATGTCAAAATCGAGTTGGCGCTCTCTTTTAATGCGCTGCTGTTCAATGTCGCGAATCACTCCTTGGTGCATGGCCTGCAAGTCTTTGGTCAGCTACTTTTTGGGGGGATGAAGGGCGAGGGGAAGCCTTCGCATGGAAAGTGCATGCCTCTTTTTCGAACTTTTGCTGAAAATGCACGATGACGATGGTGCTGGCAGCAAAGAGCGACGTCGCCGCAAGGGTGAGTTTGGAGGTCCGGGACATGATAGTCAACAGGAGACGCCCTTGGTTTTAGTCTTTAAAACCCGTGACGGTTTAATCGTTACGGCAGTTTGAGGGCGCCAGCCTTGACATCCGTGTTCGAAGTGGTCTTATGTCGGTGTTTGAACCTGACGCATCTGCCCGACGGGTGAGTTCGTACGCAAGTATCGACCAGATAGAGATCATCGTTGGTAGCTCTGGAACGGTTAGCTGCATATGCACTGCCTAGAGTTTGTGTAGTTACCCACCTACTTAGGTACCTAAGGTACCGAGAGTTACGTAGCGGATGAAGTACCTACCTGGGCACTTTGGGTGGGGGCCTCGACCTGTTCTTGTTCCACTCTGAGGCTTCATGGAAGATGTAGTGCAGGTACTCGCGTACAGTGCTCAAAGCTTGGCAGCTGTGCACTGTAATCTTAGCGTATCAACACCGACGTACCTCATCCTGCCACTAGAGCTGCCTCTCTTTGATTGTGGTTGATGACAACTACAAGCTATCAACACCTTCCTCAATTTGTTCACCTCGCGACACCCAACGGCCGGCACTTCTAATTCTCCTCCTCCTCCACCTTACGACGATTTCTTCTTACAGTCACGAGTTCATCTACGACGGTTCTACACAATGGTCAGGATGCCTGATGCGAACGCGAAACGCCATCCTTCTGGGGCCCAGCATGCTGACTTGATGCTCTACAGTCGGCTCAGAACTCGGCCGGTATCCAGACCCTTCTGGACGTATGTAGACCTTGTCGCAGGTAATTCCTTGGGCCTTATTGTTAATTTGAGGGACGCAGGCGGAGAGAGAGGCTTCCAAGATTGTCCAGAAAGGTATGCTGCTCTCGGGAAATACATTGATTCAAGCCCGACCATACTAACAAATGCGCCCGTAGCCCGAGAGTGTATGTTCTCCGACTCGACTCAGGTCGATAGCATGCTGCTACATACTCACGCCGTGTTCCTTAGTCCGCACAAAGAGAGTAAAGGAAGCCCGCGACGAAGCCAAGAAAGAAATCGAAGCATACCGCAACTCTAAGGAAGAAGAGTTCAAGAAGTTCGAGTCCGAGGTACGGCACTCAATTTTATCACACGGCGGCAACAAGGATGAAATACTAAAGAGTCCCTGTAGCACTCCCAAGGAAACAAAGCGGCCGAGGACGAGGCGAACAAGGAGGCCGAGGAGAAGATCAAAGAGATAAAGGATGCAGGAAAGAAGAGCCAGGACAAGGTTGTAGCTGATCTCTTGAAGGCTGTTTTCGAGGTCAAGCCCGTTGCGCCAAGTGCCGCCTGAACAAATGCCAACCTGCTGCATGGCAACCGAACATACTTAAAGTGCGAGGCCCGAACCATGGTACACCTCTTGAGTAAGCATAGTTGGTGGTCTTGCTGAACGGCCGCAGAAATATGTTTAGGTGGACACAGTTGTAAGAAAGCAGCCAAGAAACCCGATGCGATTGCTTTACCAGCTGGCTTGCCGAGAACTTCGGCGGCGACGCACCTCACTTTGACCCGGCTGCGGTTATAGTGGTAGCTGTAGAATTACACCTAGCTAACCTGAATCCCTTCAAATTTCCCTTCTCTAGTGTAAGAAGTCCATGAGCGTTGTGAGCATATCTGCTAGGTCTTGATGCTCTGGCCTATCTAGATCAAGGTCACGTCGGTATTCATCCAGTGTCGCCTTGATGGCCGCCAACCCTTTGCCGTCTGCGGCCAACAGTCTCTGTACCTTTTTCTTCGCGCCAGCATCCTCGGCAATAAGCCACGCTAAGACCACGTCGATATTCCAGACGCTGTAAAGACCTTCGTCTATTCTCCTCAAAAACCATTCGCCCTCCAAGATTTCGGCCTCTTCGGCGCTCAGGTGACCTCGTTCCAGCTGGATCTTCCTGTCCTGCGCATCGAGCTTGGACGCGTATCTTGTTCTGCACTCGTAGAGCCGATCCAGCTTCTCATAGTCCTTCTCAACAAACTTGGCCAATGTACGTATTCTCTCAGCAGAATCGGCAGGCAGAAAACGTAACAGTGACCTGAATATGTCGAAAAGGCTCTCCATCATCACCCGCTGCTGCTGCTGCGTTGTCTTTTTGAAGGTTGAGAAAAGCACTTTCAAGCCTCCGGCGTCCACCACTTTCCGACATAGATCACCGTTCATATCGTCGTTGACGCTATGCACAAGAAGACGCATCGCTGGCTGTTTGCTCATCTTTCCTTCCTTGAGCATAATCAGGCACAGTTCGATACCTTCAGCCTCAAGGAACTTTCTTTTACCTTCCGGCTCGTCAACAATGCAAACGAGCGCGTTGAAAAGATTCTCCATGAACTCTTCCTCTTCGCCACCTTTCTCAGGGTCGCGTTTACGATACGCGGACACCAGCTGCAGCAAGATATCGACGGCATCCATTTCAGTTAACTTCTGCCGTGTCACCGGCGAAGCATTCGCGATGATTTCTAGGAGCTCCGTGGAGTACTGCTTGTTTTGGGACACCGGGGATTCCTGGCGTTGTGCCCTTTCCAGGAGCCATTTAACCAGCATCGTGTCCTGCCCCACCTTTTCCGCGTTTGTTGTCTTGGACAGCAAGTTCTCTATGACCCCAAGAGCGTGATAGACGCCGCTGCGGTCTGGTTCATCATCCTCGTTCAGACGTGCGAAGTTCGATACAAGTAGGCCGATCAAGTCTGTAGTCAAAAGCGCATCGACAAGAGAGTCCCAGTCCTCGTCGGCTGCGTTGACGTCCTCGTCAATGAGCTCGCCGATAATTTCGACAGCGTCGATAGCAATGTCCGTGTTTTCGTGGGCCAGCAAGCCGACCAGGCTCTCAACGCATCCCAACTTCACGAACTGGGGGTATAACTCGGGGTGTTCTGCTAAGATGGATAGATCTTTGATAGCGGCGTCGAGATCAGCTTCGCTTTCGATAAACTTTTGAGGGTCGTCGGCAAACTTTGCGCGTAGCTCGGCGTTTTTGGTGATGCGCTTTTCGAAGCTGAGTGCCGTTTTCCGGACCCAACCAGCATCGATCTTTTCGGGGGCAGTAGATTCCTCACCGCGGCCGTCTACGTAGTCGAGTATCTCAGATTCCTGCTGTGTGATCCCTCCGCCAAAAAATCGGCCTTCTTCGTCATCGGGGGGCATTTCAGGTCCGTAGTCGTCGTCCTCGTTGTCTCCAGCTGCAAGTGGCGGTCCAACAGCGACACCGTCATCATCTTCTGCTGCATATTCTGCGCTCGTATGTCGACTGAGAGCATCAGCTGCGCTCATCTTGGCTGACTTGTATATTTCATCTCATTTCTGTTAATTGACTGTTGTTGTTCTAGAACAGCGCCTGAGTGCTAAGGAGAGCAACTCACTGGGATCTCGTACTGCATCAAATTTCCTCTTTCCGGCGCCGCCAGCCTTTTGCGAATAGTCAGCAAAAAATTGCAAAGTGCGGGCGGAGAAATAGACTCACCCTGAATAACTCTGCGAAGTCGGACATTTTAATGTGCCCTAGAACTCGCGGACAAGACTAGGTGGCTTCAAGGAGGGCAAAGTTGGCGGGTGTTGTTGATGCGCCATCTGACCCTGGCTCAGCAGCTTTTGATGCCTTGACGACAAGAGGCTTTGCCAGGGGGGGGGTACATGAGCTTTTGGGTTGCACCTCTCCTACCTAGGTAATTGGCCCAAGGTCCACTTCTGCAGCTTCGGTCGGGTCTCTGCCTGTAAAATTAGACATGTACCTACGTATCTGGCGCACTTTGCATCACTGAAGGCAATCAAGTACGTATACGTGCAATTATGCATATATTGTGTACATACAGTGTTACCTGCTAACATCATACGACTTATGTAATGGCAGCTTCCTGTTTAGCGACTGACGCTTTCGGAATCAATTTAGTATTTACTACATCCCCATATACTGCCAGTGGCTTGGTGCCTGCCAGCGACAAGGTGATTAAGGATGTTAATAAAACTCCTACCTTGCTCACCCTCCAAGGAATCAAACCTCCCCACCTATTCGCACTATCCTAAGTCTCCAAAATGCCGCAGACCCTAGTGCTCATCCGCCATGCTCAAGCCCTCCACAACGTCGATCATAAGTCATCTCTCAGTCAATGAGTCTGAGCACGCCCTTGTCTAATATACCCGCACAGGACTGGAACATTCATGACCCCGACTTGTCTCCGCTGGGCTTAGAGCAGTGCGAAGAGCTGAGGGAGCATTTGTTGCAGCGTTTCGGCAATGCGACGGATGCTCTCATCATCGTTAGCCCGATGAGACGGACGATTCAGACCGCTCTCTTGTCGCTGGACTGGTTAATCAAAAGGGGCGTGCACATACAGGCCGATGCCCGATGGCAAGGTAAAGATTAATAATAAACATGGTCGAGCAGCGAAATATTCTTTCGAGAGATAAAGTTATCAAGAAACATTTTGCTAATTTTCACTAGAGAATTCGGCGAAACCGTGTGACACGGGCAGCAGCATCGCTAACCTAAAGGTCGAGTTTCCCAGCGTCGACTTTTCCACCGTAGATTGCGTATACCCAGATAAGATGTCTCTTGCTGGGGCCGACTATGCATTTACGAAGGAAGCCATCCTGAGGCGCGCTCGGGCGGGTCTTTGTAGCATTCGCGAACGCCAGGAGAAACTCGTATTTGTCGTCTCCCATTCGGGTTTCCTGCGCCTCGGTGTAACGGGATACTGGTTCTTCAATGGCGACTACAGAATGTTTGAGCTAGATGAAGGCGAAGGAATCGACGAGCCGCCAAAGCTTAGACAGCTAGAATCAACGCTCAATGGCGGGCTCGGTAAGTCTTGGACTGACCCCGTAGTCATTGGCTCTGGATTGCCAGCTCCCGGAACATATCCTGAGGACACAACCAGCGGCTAGCGTAAACCGTGTAGATGTCAAGTAGCGCGCTGGTGTCAACAATATAATGTTATTATGAGGGTGGTAAATATAACTACATCGAACTTTTACGTGTTTTAAGACAACAGAGACGCTCTCGCATGAGCTGCTGTCATTGGACAGAATTCTCTGAGCTGGCCGCCCCCTAAAGCAGCATATCCCTCACCTGGAAAGAAAGCTTTGAAAGGCGGACTGGTCGATGACAACGTTCCCAACGGCACGCAGACGCTTACGACCAGCCTTCTGCTTTTCCAACAACTTCTTTCGGCGCGTAATATCAGCAGCATGAAGCTTTGCAAGCACATCCTTTCGGAAGGGTTTGATGGTTTCGCGGGCAACGACGCGTTTTCCGGCTACCGCCTGAATGACGACCTCTATAGAAACATACGTCAGACCACCACTGTAAGTCGCATAACACAACGGAACGATGCTTACCAAACATTTGCCGATCGACGTGTTCTTTGAACTTGGTTACCCATTGCCTACCAAGGCGCTCGGCCTGAGAGATGTGTATGACACGGCAGATTGCATCAACGGGCTGTTTGTTGACGAGAAGTTGCAGCTTTGTGAGCTGACTCGCTCGCCAACCAGAATCCTCGTAGTCTAATGTTGCATACCCCTTGCTGCCTCAAGTGTCAGTGCAAGGCCATAGTCATTCAATATTGTGGTGACTTACGTAGCGCCCTTTAATTTACCAAACAGATCATCAACCAATTGAGCCGCAGGTATGTCGTACTTCAGAATGACTTGTGTAGCGTGGAAGAACTCGAAACTCTTCTGTTCTCCGCGCACACTTTCGCATAGCTCAATAACTCGGCCCAGATACTCCTCCGGAAGAGTCATTGTGGCTGTAACAAATCTAGGTAGAGTCAGTGGCGCGAACGTCGACCAGGCATATGTGAGAATCAGCAAACTTACGGCTCGTATACAGTCGCACCACGCATCCGGTGTTCGTCCTGACTAGGAAATTCAGCCGGGTTTTGGTATATCGTCTCTGACCCGTCGGCCCATTCGACTTTGGTTGGCACAGTCGGGTCGGTGATGATGATGCTAGCGCCGTGTTCTTGCTTCAGTCGATCTTGGAAGACAGAACAGTGCAAGCTGCCGAGGAAGCCCAACCGCCAACCCGCTCCCAATGCCTCAGAATAATCCTTCTGTAAGGTAACACTTCTGTCGTTAAGAACCAGCTGGCTGATACTGTCTGCTAGGCGTGTATAGTCTCCCTGATCAGTGGGAAATGCTGCGACGAAAACCATCGGCTTGGGTTCCTCGAAGCCCGGATACGGCTTGACCTTGTCCTCCGATCCAACGGTTGTAAAAGTATCGCCAAGTTTGGCATCCTGAATGCGTTTCATTCCGGGATTAAAGTAAATGTAGCCAACCTGTCCAGCTCGAAGAACACTTTGTGGAACAGGGTTTGGATATTGTATGCCAACCTCGCCAACGGTGTATTTATGACCAGTTGCGAACGACGTGAGGTTATCACCGGCCTTGACCTGTCCATCAAAAACACGGACAAGAAGAATGACACCCCGGAAGTTGTCGTACCACGAATCTACCAGCAGTACCCGCAAGGGCTTAGAGATTTCACCGACGGGATGGGGCACTTGCTCCACGACCATGGGCAGGATGTTGGCCACATTCTTGCCGGTCTTGGCTGATACGAGAACGGCTGAAGAGGGTTCCAATTCGAACGATGTTTGCATCTGCTCCAGAACCCGGGGCACATCGGCAGAAGGCATGTCTATCTTGTTGACAACAGGAATAAGAGCAAGGTCCTGAGCAAACGCGAGGTGGAAGTTGGAGACGGTTTGGGCCTGGATACCCTGACTGGCATCAACCAGCAGCAGTGCACCACCGCAGCTCGCATACGACCGCGTTACTTCGGCTCGGAAATCGACATGACCAGGAGTGTCGACAAGATGCAACAGGTAATCCTCTCCATTGTGATTGTATATCATGGTGCAGGTCTGTGCCTTGACCGTGATGCCACGCTCGCGTTCGACGTCTAACTTGTCCTACGGAGAGAGGCTCCAGTTAGAGTCTCAACCTCATTCGTATGCAGGCAGAAAGCACTCACAAGAATTTGTTTATTCGCATCGCTAGCGGATATAGTGCCGGTGATTTCCAGCAGACGGTCGCTGAGTGTGCTCTTGCCATGATCGATGTGGGCTACAATACAAAAATTTCGATACCGTTCGATGGGGATGGCAAGAATTCGTTCTTCAAGAGCTGAACGCGAAGGCGCTGTAGGCTTTGCATAACTCGGGGAACCACAGTGAAAGAACCGTCTGTGTTCACAGCGACTCCATACCGACGTGGTTTGTTGCAGTGGCCAGTATCGTTGGTGGCGTGCTGAACTGTCCCTGCAAGTAACGGCAGTATACAACGCCGAGGTAAGGCTAGGCGGATGAAGCTGTCGTCGCAATTGGCGTGAAACACTGACCAAACGGTCCCGCGTAAAGCGCACGCTCGTCGCTGGGGGGCCGCGCATCAAGGTGTACTTCTCAGCATCAGGCAGGCTTAAACTTGCTGTTTGAAAGGTCAAGTGACCGAGATGACAAGGTGCGAAGCTTGTCTTGGGACCTTGGATGCTTGATTTCGGCTAGATGCAGGGACCACAATTTCGAGCTTAAGTGGAGGGTACTCGGTTCTAAGTTGCGGGACTTACCAACGCTCCGATTGGCCAGAATTCCTAGTGACGAGAGAGACACGGCGTGCATTTAAAAACGGCTTGTAAATGTAAAGCATGTAGTCCCAGTTTTTGAACGTCGACTCCTCATCAGTTGGGTGTGCCTTAGTTAGGATGACAGCTTTACTACAGCTTGTCGGGTATTAATAAAATGGAGATAAAATGCAGATAAGATTTGGGTATCTTGCCGCATCTAGTTCCTGGCTATGCGACGAAAACCAATATCCCCCCGCCCGTAGAGTTGTCCTCTATCCGTTTCTATTGTCGGGCTTTCTTGGTTGGCCCTTTTGACTATCCCCTACTATGAATGGTACTGATGATTGCACCTGATATGATACTTGGTATTATCGCTCCGTTGAACGCTTGTGCCATACGTCCATACCTGGTCTCGTGTAACCGATGTAGGTCGCAATATATCCTCCCGTCGGTTATATCATGCAAGAACCCACTCACTGCCCCTCTTGATGAACTTGTCCAACAACAAACTAAGATCAGACAGCACGAACCGGCAAATAAAAAAACCAAAGAACTCTGCCGCATGTCGAGTGCACAGCTCGAGGCCAACCTGTGTTTTGTCGGCATGCCTCAACCCAGGATCTTCGACCTGGCGGGCGATTTGATCTATAAACGACAGTCGGTTAGCTTATGGTCTCGGGGAACACAAGTAAAGCGAAACGAGACGTCCTACCAATTGTCTGAGCAGCATCGAACAGTCGGGCGAGAGAACCCATATAATGTGCGTTTGGTCCTGTGAATTGTGCATTGCTCGGATCTCTTTTTGACGGGCGACTCGTTGGATGGTCCGTCATGGGTAGCGTCTCCGGACCTGGAGATTCCTTACCACTTTCTAAACCGTTCCCTTTAGCGTTAAACGAGTTGTTTAAACCCGCTGCCGAATTCTTGGATCGCAATCTCCGCCATGAAAAGGACGAGGACTTCCCCGAAACACTGGCTGAGCGTGGCACGCTAATTGCTGCTTCAATCTCAGCCGAATTTGACGCATCTCGAAAGAGCATGCTGGAATTTTGAACGCCAACATCGGTCCCCAGCTTTCGTGTCAAGTTGGCTTGAACTTGTTCCAATATACCCTCCAAATACTGCATCTCCTCGAGTACAGCATCGGCATCGCATGTGTCGACCCTTGCCAACTTGAGAAGCGCCGCGGTGAGATAGTCGCACGTTGCCACCTTGTCCTCTACATTCCGGATCTTAACTCCTTTCACCTTCCACACGTCTCTTGGAACAAAGAGCTTATTACTCAAATAACCCCCCCTAGGGTGGGCAAGTGTCTGATACAAGCACCGCATCAGCCAAAATGGCCTTAACAGATAGTCTGTTGGACAAGGCTCGAGCGGAACCGGGCCATCGCCTTGAAGTGGATTTGGCGATCCCGGGCTCTGCGGCGAATGAAGGCTATCATCGAAGAGATACAAGCCCCCAGCAGAGCCCGAGGTAAATTTGTCTCTAAAAGCTGCCGCTAAGGGCGTAGGTAATGTTGGCATCGCTGGGTACCTGCTATTGATGCCGAAGCTGGTGCTCAATGGAGTACCAGGTGACATATCAGAAGCGTCATCCAGGTTGGACAATGACATGTTGCGATTCTTCATACTTCTGAGGCTCGAAGACGAGAAATTCTTCCTTAGAGGAGGCCTGAAGGACGGCGAGCCGGAATGGCTCCCAGTGAAGTCCTCACTGTCCCGACCTCTAGAGTGACCGAACGGCGGCGTTGGGGGTACTGGCTGAGTGGGGCTTATGCCTTCCGGCGGCGAGTACGGCCGACCGACCGAGTCGTTCAGGGGATCAGCCGGGCCAGTCATGTCGAGAGTATCGAATTCGATCCCATGAGTCCCACTCGGTGCCTGAGCAACACTATACCGCCGCCCACTGTCGCTAAACTGCGACAGCTTGGAAGTCTCGATTTTGAGTTGCTTCGGATTTTGCCCTGACATCCGTCTACTCCGCACACTCTGCCCGGGTCCTGGCGATGAGGTTGTCGCCGAGAAAGACTTTTTAGCAGGCAGTTCTGGTAAGGCCTGTAATGGCGGTGGAGCCTGCGGACTTCCGGCTCCAGGGAAATGAGTTGCACCGCTGGGGTCGGTCGGCGATGTGGAAACATCCGCGGCTACTGTGTCTGTTGGTGCCGTAGTCGCTTCCCAAGCCGATTCAGCCAAGTTGCTAGAGCCCGAGTTCCTGTCCGTAGCCTGATGAGATGCCAGGTTAAAAGCAAACTCGTCTACTGAGTAGTCATGCGTCATCTCCTCCAGGATACGCTCCTCCTCATCGGAAGATCCATCGTCATAAAAATCTTCATGTATGACATCTTCATCGGATTGATGCTCTGCTAGGCCTTGCTTGCGCTGTTCCCTCCCATTCGCTTGCTCAAAGGCTTCTCTTTCGTTTTGCCGGACACGTTCTTTGGCGAGCTCGACTTTGCGCAATGCGTTCGCCACAATAGGGTCGTCCAATACGTGGCTTTCCGAGTCCGAAATTCCCATCGGCTCGTACCCATCGTCATAGGCTGCTTCGACGGCTGCATCCAATGCTGCATCAAATTCAGCTTCAGTGGCGCCGCTCGGAGCGCGAATGTGTTTCCGCCTCACAATGGCAGAAGAGGGTCGCGAATGGACAGATGAGGCTGTGGAACCCCCCGACTCGTCAATGGGGTCTAACCAAGAGTTCGACTCTCGGCTGGAGTTTCGGATGTGGCGAGGACTCTGATCAGTCCGCCTTGTGTTAAGTGAAAAATCAGATCTCACGGGTCCATCTGGGCTGCTTCGGCCATCATGTTTGGGAGACCGAGGTCTTCGCGGTGAAAGTGGTGGGGGCAGAGGAGCATCTTCAGCGGGCATTTGGAAAATGAGTTGCTCGTCTGACGCACGGTTACGGAGTGGTGACCTCGAGAACGAGGACTGCAGAGGATAATGTTCTGGCACCCTTGCAGAGCTTCTCGAGGGTTCTCCAAGGGTTTGCATGCGCGAAATGGGCAGTCCCGGGCCTGCGTAATTCGGCGAAGTTCGACTCCCATCCCTCAAAATCCTGTTAAGAGCCACAGTTTCAAGGCCAGCAGTCTCCTCAAGATCGTCGTCATCGTCAAACTGCAAGCTGGGATTCAAGCGCAGGCCCAGGCTTTCAGGTCTCGCTGGCAGTGCTTTCCTTTCTGATACTGGCTGAATGGGAGCCATCTGGTCCAATTCTTCGATGCGGCTAGTGTACGTCCGGCGCTAATACCTAGTCAGCGCTATGTTCCTAGACGTTTCATACATAAGAACGTGAATTCACTCACGATCGCCTCGAGTTTCCGTCTATCTTCATCGGTCGAGGTCCTGGCTAAGACCTGATGCAAAAGATCGCATGCTTCTGCGTAAGCATTTCTCGCGCCTTCAAAATTTTGTGCATTGTCCAACTGGACCGCCGTATTCGCTTTTTGGAGTGCCCGGGAAAGCATGGCTTTCTGAGACGGTGGCCTATTTCCTCTTTCCCTTCCACGCAAAGATCCTGTGGTATCGGTACTCCCCTTGGCGGCCGTCTGAGACCGGTTACGAGAGTGGCCTCTCATTTGAGAGGCCTCACCATTGTGATCGGATGACATACCTGCCCGAGATAACTGATGTAGGCCCGTTTCGGCTGATCCTCTCCGGCCAGGGCCGGAGAATGCATCCCAGACTTGGTTTTTCTCAACTCCAGAAGCGCCTTCGAAAGCTCGAGATGCACCTGGTGGCGCCCTCGGAGCGTTTCCGCGGGGCGATGGTTCTGTACCGTGTGCAAAGTCAAGCTGATGCGGTACGAATGCAGTGGATAAGCGATCGGTGCGCGTTGGCCTAGGAGGTGAGGATGTTCGTAAACGGCTCCCGCCAATGTATGCTCTCCAAGATGTCTCGCTGGAACCGGAGCGTCTCCTATCTCCCGGCAATCTCTGGAACGACTGGCTTTTGGCGAACGTGCTGCTTGGTGCAAGTAGTGCAGAAGCATCAACACTCAAACGGTGCGCGTGAGAATTGATCGCGAGATGGCTCTGGGCAGAGTCTCGACTCGATGTTACAGAAGCAGACCAGCGATTTAAGTTTCTGTCTCCCTCGGCCGACGACGCAGTGCTACTAGAGCGTAAATGTGCAGTAGAGTGTTTAACGTATGATGGAGCCTCGGAATCGATACTGGAGTATGGACTGGTGCTCTCATATATTACGGCATCGAATTCTGTTGACAGGAATGGCGCGGGATGCTGTGAGGGCGGGAGAAGCGAGGAAGTTCGAAGAAGTGGTAAGTGTGTCTTTCGCGAAAAGTATATGCTTGTGCCTATGCCCGTGCCCGTGCCTGTGCCTACGTCGAGACGATTACCAAGCGGAGATGAGACCGGAGACAGCGGTCGGTCGGAGCGTATACCGGTGTGGTAGCGAGGGGCAGGCAGTTGGTTCGTTGAGGGGAATGATCGAGACAGTCTGTGCTGCTTCTGGTATGACTGCTGTTGCTGCGTCCACAGGGGGCGCGGAGGATGGGTCTGCTGGGTGTGCTGGGGCAAATATCGATGGTCCTGGTCCTGGTCCTGGTCAGGATGATTAAGATGGTGATGGTACGAGTGGGACTGCGGCGTGCCTACATTCGAGAAATCGCCCGGGATGAGAATATGTGGTGAGGGCATCCTGCGCACCTCTGCGTGGGATAGGTAGCCAAACTAGATAACCTATAAGTTACCTTAGAAGGTTTTAACTTAGTAAACTAAAATGAGGCCGCTGCTACTACCTTGACCGCATAGAATGTATTAAAACATAATAACTAGGAGATAGAGTACTAAAGAAAGTAGGAGTTCAATATTAGTAAAGTATATAAATACCATAGTAATAACACTTACAGAATTTATTTATTAACAATTAAGTTTAAATATAATACAGTATTAGTGTAATATAAGGCTTTAAAAGTATACATATTATAATTTCTACCTTATATAGTGTACTAATAAAGTAAGTTAGTTAAAAGTAAAGCTTTAAAAAAATATAAAATATAGAGATATAAGTACATATATTTTATTTATATATTTATAGAAAAAATAAAATATATATATTTATACTTATATTTTTATAATAACGTACATACATAGTGAGTGGCGCATTATAGTGAGTGGCGCACTTCCTTATCGTATAGAAAACACCTCTTTTTTAACTATTTATTAAAAAACAAACTTATAGCTAAAAAAGGTCTAGCTTTCTTTACTATATAACGATAAGAGTAAGATTTTAAGAAATAATACTATAGAAATTATTATCTGACCCGAACCCTAACTTTCTCTTATCGTTCCTACCGATAAGGGATAGAGTTAAAGTATAGGGTTAGGGTTAGATAGTAATTTCTATAATATTTTTTCTTACTTTCTAACTCTTATCTATACCTCTATATAAAGCTGTATTAATTTTAAAGAAGATTTAGATTTTTAAAAAATAGTTAAAAAAGAACTCTTTAAGGTATAATAAGGAAGTGCGCCACTCACTATGATGCGCCACTCACTATGTATATACGTTAAATATAAACCTTTTTAACTAATTATATTAATTATATAAGAGTTATACTGAAATATATTATTATAGAATATATATATAACTAGTAGAGTATTAAGGA